>CM052148.1:13730539-13758051 GCA_028455555.1 Augochlorella aurata | reverse complement strand
AATAAAAATGCGGTTGATGCACATGTGCAGAGTTAAGAGTATGCATCGAAGCATTTGGCTCAGTGATCCAGACTCATTCTTCCCACACCTCCACAACCATATTTACGTCTTCTTAACCGTACGTACCACCTGCAATCGCCTAACTTTAAAATTTATAGTCGTTATTACCATTACGCATTCACTATGAAATCGTTAATTCACCATTATATAAATAAATCATCGGGCAACGTTTCAACGAACCACAGCCAAAGCCAGATTCCGCATGTATCAAAGAGTCACGAAACATATCAGCAGCCGTTCCATGGGCCTAGAGCAGCGCCATAACAGGAATCAGTATCAGGGAGCTAAGACAGCCACGTCGGAAGTCAGAATATGGATCAGCAATACTGTCGGCAATTCCTCAGGATTATGCCGCACGCGTATCGCATAATTGGCTTCGCAGTCGCGTATGTTTGTCGCGTTATCGAGTACCGCTGCACTAATTACTCCCCTCCCCCGCATTACAAGTAACCCGAATTACTTATCCAAAAATATTCATCGGATCGCGACCGCTCCAATTTCCATTCAATACCGATTGCATCGAGTCCGAAGTCGTTTCTTATAAACGTTAACGCGGCCTGTTAATCGTCGCAATTATAAGTTTCCTTCTTAAAAAGTCGTTCGCGTCACTGGCGGCGGTTCCAACGTTGAAACATTTACGTTTCGCACGGTGAAAGCCGCGTGCGAAACAAGCAGCAGCAACATTGCCTCCCTTGGATCTATATTACCGAGATGATCTTCGCCGCAAAATTATTCCACCGAGTCCAGTCAGGTGCACAATGGTGATTACGTATCTCAAGCACGCCGCTCGCCAATAACTATACCGGCGCGGCGCCGTTGCCGAGCGTGTTTTGTGCAACAGCGAAAACACACGGTCGCGCGATACGTTAATTTTAACATCCGACAAGCCAGATTTATTTACACAGTCCAATTTCCAATTTCAATCGGAGCCGCGGATATTACACGCGCTGACCGAACGCTTACTTACTGTTGGACATTTTGTACTCGACCAGCCAATGAATTCTTTATTAACTGCGAAAACAGCTCGGCGAAAAATTCAACGAACTCGTCGTCGCTCGTCGTCACTCGTCGTCACTCGTCGTCACTCGTCGTCTTCCGCGAGCTCGTCGTTCTACGGAGGATACATGTAATATACGACGGCGAGAAATTCCGGCAGTTGCTTGCTCGGAGCGGCTTTCGGCCGTGAAAACGGCGCAGACGAAACATAAATTGTCCCGGAATATTTTAATTGACCGTCCCGACAATGCATGCAAATCTGTCGGAAGCGTACGCGGGAATAGGTATTACGTTAATACGAAATATACGGATGCCCGACGACATTAAACCGATTTACATAAATCGAGCGATCGTGTCACAAACTAATTCTCTGGTTGACCACTTTATTGCCCGTACGTCCCGTTACCAACGACGCGGAAAAATTCACCCCATTATCAGCGGAATCCGGCAGCGGAGCTGTGCAACCGGCGGCGGCGGCGCGGCCCGCGCGCGCGCGCTCGCGATCGGCATCGGGTGTATCGGGATCTGGCTGTAACGTCGATAAAATCTTAATGTGTCACGGCAGGCTACGCATACCATATTTTTACAAAGTAAATAAATACGCGTCGCGTGCGAGCGCCGGGCTCCACTGAATTACTTGCAATTTATAACTCGGAGAAGTTAAAGCTTTCCGAATTAATTTATGGTCCGGATGAAAATGCCGGCTTAAACTCCTGCGAGTTTAAACGTCCTAATTGCGGGCCCATCGATCGTTACGAACCTACGGCGAGCGGCGCGATCGTAAATCGACGTCGCGTTGATCCGCGAATCGCGTTTCACAAATAAAAATTCTTTCCTCGCTCGTTCCGCGGACTCTGGCCGACGTTTCTGCGGTTGTTGGGGAGGACGCGGCATGTTTGTGCTTGCGAGACGCTGCGATCGCGTGGATTTATGCGTTTATGGCGAGAATGGAATCGGGTAGCGTGTACAGTAACTGACTGTTTAGCATGAGTGTTACAGAATTGATAGAGAAGAATAATAAGAATAATAAGAATAATAAGAATAATAAAAATTGCTGTTATCGGCGTAAGGAGGCTTAAGAAATAATACAAATGTTTAGAATTTGTATAAAAAACAAAAAGAAATTTTAAAATTATTAATTATTAGTAGATATTAAAGACTTTGAAGCATACATTATACATGTGTAATAATTATATGCATTGTTACAGTTCTTATTAAGTCAATGTATGCAAAAATTATTAGCTGCTATAGTTGTGAGTTTTAGATCAAGTTACGTTGATTCCATGAAACCGATGCATTAATTTTCAATTGATTTTACGTATTTACAAAATATATATTAGAGTAAGATATGATCTATTCTGGAAAAAAATATCCGAGCTATCGAAATATACATATATTAAATGAAAAAGGTATATTATTTTATATTTACTAATCGTTTAGGAAAATGGTCAATCACTGGTCAACAACTGTACACGCAATCCTAGTGGAACTTAAAATAGAGGAAAGATTACGTGACACGAAGAATGCTGATTTATCAATCTCAATTTATTAAAATTATGTAAGGAAAAATTATACTTGTTATTAATTATACTTGTCTCATTTGTCTTGCAGTCGACGCAAACAATTTTCATTTTGCATAAAAAGATCATCAATTTAGCGATCGCTATTACTTCGTATTAATAATGTTTCAAATTGCATAATTTTACTGCGTCTATACAATTAATTTCCGTTTTCTCTGAAAAACACATAAATCCTACGTGCTACAGTTCAATTAACACGTTCAGCGCCACGTCACCCAAATATGGGTGACGCTAGTTTTTAAATAATTTTGAAAATTTATTTTCATTTTAATATATCCGAAAAACTGAATTTGACTAAGATGTTTAAAATGCGAAAGAGTTCTAATTCCATTCTCTATGATCAATTTTAACTTTGACTTTCTGAAAATTTTGGTGGTCGATTGTTGGCGACGAACGTGTTAACGCATTAGCTTAAATTATTTGAGACTATGATTTGCGGCGTTTTTCCTTGCAGCCACAGATGTCGCCTCGACCATGAAACTGGACTCGGGAAGGCGTCGAGCACTTGTAGACTTGCCGGTCTAGAAGACGGTCGCATTCGCGACAATCTTCTCGTGGCGAGCCGGGGTCGAAGTAGGAAGCGAAGCCTTGCGAACAAGGAGGCAAACCGCTTACGGTGACCCGAAGTGGGCAGAGCGGAGGAGGAGTCATCGGTCATCGTCGGGGCGCGTTTAAGCCGCGTCCTCGCGGAAGTTCCCGGAGCATCCGGTGATACCAGAAACGGTTCCACCTAGGGGACCGGCGCACCGGCATCCGCGAAGCTGTTGGCTCCTCTTCGCCGAGTTTATCGACAGGTCGGAGTCACCTTTGCGTTCTCGCGGCGACAATAGGAAGGAATCAGAATTCGACTTCGACTTTGCGAGAGACGCGGGCACCAGCCCCGAAGTAAGACAGCGCTCCGTTTTACTTCGGTAACGAAGCAAGTTTCGGCAACGGCGACGCCGCGTTTTCACGCTTCAGCCCCCTTAATGGATATATATATGCATAACGGTGAGACCGCAAATGCTTCAATTATGAAACAATGAAATAGTTAGAACCCCGGGTTCGGGGTCTGTTTCCCCAGCCTCTCTCTCTCTCCCGCTCGCTCTCTCCCTCCCTCCCCCTGCACACCCCACGAGCTTCTCAGCTGCAACGCTGGTGCCAACTGACGCCAACTCCTCGCGTTAACTTGCTACCGTTGTTTCGTCGAGTTAACCAGCTAACTTCATAGCAATCTACTCTGCCCTTCTCCACCCATTTCTCGCACCCTATCCTTCCGCTCTCTCCTCTCCAGGCGACCTCTCGCTCCTTCCCTCTCTTTCTCCGTCCCCGGTTCTCAATAGCCTCGTCGACTCTTACGCGGCCGCATCTGCGGTTCAACCTGCGAATCCTCGCCTTCCCGCGCGTTCGACCGACTTACAAACCGTGCTACGATGCGTGAAAGATTCAGGAGAGCCACCGACTTATCGCCGACACCCCCGCAATTTCGCGGACAGAGTTGCCTGCCGGTGCCTCTCAGCGCTTTCGGGATCTGGAAGGACGCTTTTATCGGATCAACCGGCAACTTCCGTTTTATATTCTCCGCTAATACCGTCGACGCGTCGTCCGAATGCGGCGTACGTCGGTCATTATTAAACTGGGGATCTTCCTGGGAAATAAAGATCCTCCGCATCGGTGCCAGGAAACTCGAGTTAAGTAGGAATTGTTTTCCTTAGTAGTTTGAAATCGTTCCTTTTATGCGCGAAACACCGAGTCGTTGTTACGTGGAATCAAATTTCTTTCTACCAGAGTCGGGCATTTACGAATTATTTCGAGTATAGATTTGTCTAAGATAATTATGCGATTGAATTCTTTCTTCTGATGACTAGCTTTTTATGTCGCAACACTTGCGAACAGCGCCAACGACTATATATCCTTGCGTATGCGATAGCGCCTAATTATTCGCATCGCGAGAGGACTCTATCTCGAAATAATTTTATAAAACGTTATAAATGGTTCAATTTCATTGCAAGATAATTGAAAATATTTTTTATGGATTTACGTTTTTGTTATATACTATGCTGGTTGGAGGGTGAGCGATAAGGTAGAAACTGCCGTGCATCATGGCATTATCCTTCAGCTTTATGGTCCGATATCAGTTATTTTGTTACAAACGATCGACAGTGCAGTATCTATACTTCATACTAGGTGATCTACATAAAGCTACGATCAAAAGATGATTCTTCTTATATGCAATTACTGTTTCTAAAAAGAGAAATGATTTTTCTCTTTTTTTATACTGTTTTATATTTATATTATTCGTGACATTTTCAAGAAATATTCAAACACAATTGACATTACTTTCTTCACCTTTCATTTCGTAATATGCTTCTTTTTCAATTGTGTAAATATCATCTTTACTTTGGTTTTTATAAGCATTTTTCTAGACCTTAGCAAATTCGTCAAACTGGTCAGGTAGTTTGTATAATAATATATTTTACTACTAATAAAAATAATATTATTTAATTATTACTAGCTAAGATATATAATTAATTAAGTTATATAATATAAAAGTTAATTTTACGGGGTATAAGTTACGTTCAAATATCTTCTTTCATTTAATAACCATAACATGTCGAAAACAATGTAACATTATCCTTGAATTCTCGCAGTGTCGTACCAGTTTTGTCTTTAAACTGTCGATTTTCGTTAGAAATGCATAAAAATCGCAGTCTGATCATGGCATTCCAGTTCTACTACTCTTCATATTATAAACCGCACGAACTCGACGTATCTTTCAACTCAGCTTTTTCTAAAATGTAGCCTCTACTAAAAAGTGTCACTCTTTTTTTCGACTTATGTACGTATTATCTGTATGTATACTAGAATATTTTACACAACAGCATTATTAGACTTCGGCTCTTTACAAAATATAGTTTACATCAGTTGCAGGAGCAGGAAAAATTTTAATAAGTGAAATCCATGCATATCTACCATAGATTCATGAAATCTGCAATCTAATCGCACAATTATTCAATCATACATTACAAAAAATAATTTCTTTATCACTTCCGAGGTATCGGCTGAAGTAATTATTTCAGTATTTAATAAAATTATAAATATAATAACTGTAATAAATAAATATAATAATACATAATAACAAAATTATGATTCTATAATTATAATTCCATAATTATAACTGTAATAATTGTAATAAACAAATATTGTAATAAATAATACGTAATAACAAATCTATAATTCTATAATTATAATTCCATAATTATAACTGTAATAATTGTAATAAATAAATATTGTAATAAATAATATGTAATAACAAATCTATAATTCTATAATTATAATTCCATAATTATAACTGTAATAATTGTAATAAATAAATATTGTAATAAATAATACGTAATAACAAATCTATAATTCTACAATTATAATTCCATAATTATAACTTTTATTAAATTATATAATTCAGTATCAACCGAAATTTTTAAAAATTGTAACTCGCGACGTTCCCTCTTCCAGCCGCAGAATTGTTCCGAATAAATAATCGGAACAAGAACACTGTTCGCGCGGTCAGCGATAACGAATGCCCCTTTGGAAGCCATATGGCAGTCGGCGCAGTCCCACGTGTCAATTTTTGCCTGCAACGACGGCTAAGCTTGTAATTCCCCTACGAAACACCGTCGTACAATTATATTTCTAAATCCGAGAAATTTATGGAGTGTTTACCGTTCGGACCGGCTCGCGGGCGAAAGGGATGAGCGCATAGTTATCGAGACTTTTGTGCACACTAGATAAAAACCTGTCACCGTTATCACCCGATGCAGGCCTGGTACCATTAGCAAGAGGCCGATGTTTTATCACGGACGAGAAGGAGGCAGAGCACATCGGCTCTCCGAAACGAAAAGAGAAAAACTCTGGCTGGAATAGCGTTGAATGGTGTGGTTTCAATGATAATCTACGAAGCACAATCCGCCCATATAGTCGAGATAAGGCTCCCCCATGTGATGCATGGTGCGTGGCCCGCGAACGCCCACCTTTCAACGGTAAACACCTTTTACGACCCGACGCTGGTTTGTTCTCTTCCCGACGCCGTCGCGGCGGTCAGAGGTGTTTATCGTACAACCAGATGCTAAACCGAGGATCTCCGCGAGTCCCCGGCTGAACGTAAGGCAGCCGAACGAGCTAAAAAATAAGGCCCGCGTTTAGCGACATCTCGGATCGCCGACTCGCGCGATCGAACCATCCGACGCTTTACGAGACCGCGAACCCGACCGGCCGCCATTTTTGTCTTCCAGACCGAACGCCGCGACTCGCGAATTCTGACATTTGAATCCAACGCGCCCCTCGCCGCAACCGAATTGTCTCAGACCGGTTAAATAATTCCCCCGGCTACGTCAATTACCGAGAATGGAATCGGAATTAATTACAAGCTGGCTCTCGGCCGACCGCCGAGCGTAATTCAAGAACCCGTGATTCGATTTCGTCGCGGCAACTAATTTTTCGCGGCGCGAGGGTCGTCGCGTGCGTAATTTGTTCGTCCCTCGGCGAGCCGTGCCTTTCGTCCAGCGATACGTTTCCGGGGGCGGTCTACGCGAAACCGAACACCGTGGATTCCTATTCCCTTCCTCCCTTCCCTGTCTACCGTGCCCCATACTTCCGAAGGTGTCCAATTTTACGGCTGATCTAAGCCGTAAGCGAGTATTCGGCTTCCGTTCGTCCCCGACCCTCCTCCTCGACCTCGAGCCAGCCCGTCCCACCGAATAATATCCGCTTCGGGTTCGTTCTTGCGAAAAACAAGGAATAATGCAACGCAATACTGCGAGCCGGTTCTCGTGCTCGCGCGATAAAAGATCAAAATATAGAAGAGCTTCGCTCCGCAGTCGGGCTATTGTTAATTCAAGGATTAATCTTGCCGCGCCGAGTAAATGCGAATAAACTTTTCAGTGGCATTAAAGGAAGTAAATTATTCTACGGATACGGCAGATTTGCTGGAATTAATTATTTCCGCAGAGACGAGTCAACGCGATAGTAATAAACGACGCTCGTTCCGTTAGAACGGCGGACCCGTGAATATTTATCATCGTTCGATATTCGGACTTTTCTTAAATTCTGAAGCGGCGAGCGGCGTACTAAGAGAGACAGAGAGAGAGAGAGAGAGAGAGAGAGAGAGAGAGAGAGAGAGAGAGGCAGAGAGAGGCAGAGAGAGGGGGAGAGAGATTAGGAAGATTTAGAGGAGGATTTCGCGTAAGTGTTAATTACAGGGATCGGAAAACGGGAGGCGACCGAGTGCAAGGTGTAAATCATTTCTATTCTGGCGCATCGATCGGCCGCACCGAGAGCCGGTAGACTGACATAATTACCGCGAATACACCCGGTGCGGATGAAGATGTCCGGAGAGAATTATGGCCGGCGCTGTCTGCACGCAGGTCATCGTTTCAATTTACATTTTCGCGATTCGGCCACGTGCCTCCCGCCGCTCGTATATCTTCGTCCTTCCGTTAAGATTCGAGGCGGCGCGGAGCTGTTTGAAACGGTGCGGACCGGTGCGGAGCGACGCGACGCGGACCGGACCGACGGACTATAGGCTATAGCCCGGCCCCCTCGATCCGAGACGCCGGAAGAATGGAAAAATTATTGCCTTTCCGATAGCGCGATAACAACGCGACGACGAAAGGTTATTACTGCGACAGAAAAGGCCGGAATGAATGGAGCCCCGCGTTTCGCCAGCCGTGTAAGCCAAATGGTCGATACTCCGTGTGCCTCCGTACGTGTAATGCATTCTCGAAACGGCAGGGGCATACTTCTGTAATTGGGCCATGCTCCGCTGTTGCTCCAATTATGTAACGCCGCTATACTTTCGACAAGGAAGCGCCTCCGCCTCCTCAAAGTTTCGCCACGGTGCCTCGTGTCCGAGAATGTTAACAGCTAGCGGCATTCGTTGCTCGATCGAGGACGATGACGTTCCGACGAACATTTTACACGCACCCTTGGGGATAAATAGGGGGACGTTGCCAATATCGTACCAGTTTCTTAACACATTCGCGACCGCTGACGCGAATTCGCGTCGTTTTCATTCCTGATTGCCGGTGACGCGAACTCGCGTCCTGCAATTTCTGTTTCTGAATCTTTTTATTATGAACAAGTGATTGCAGCATTGGTATTCCAAAACAAATTTTAACATTTTTATTCTTGTTTCGATGATACAAGTTTGAGGCAACCGGTTTCAGAATTTCATTATTTTCGAAGGTACTTGGTATTAGAAACGGAACAAGTTTGCCGGTCGCGAATGAGTTAAGTCGTACTCCATTTAACCAGTTAAGTGTGTTTGACGACTATATCCGTGATGGAGATGTGACAGAATTTTGTGTCATGACGACTATATCCGTCGTGCGTAATATTTTGTTACAATTTGATATTTAAATTGTAATTCTGGCAAAAATTGAATTATATTCGTAAATGTTAATATGTTTAAAATATTTAGAGGTTGAGACGAAATGAAACAAACAAATGAAAATTATAAATAATTTGAGTTGGTTTCAGAACTTTCTGAGAGCTAACTCGTAAGCAGTGCATATGCGTGAATATCACACGACAGCAACAGTTTAAATTTTTAACTTCTATAAATATTTGATTTTTTTTTCTAAGTTTTCCGCTCATTATGTATAAATATATGTTCATGTGGAGCGACTGTGTAAATATTAGTCATAAAATTGTACATTTTCTAAAATAAAGTCGTCTTTTTGACCCAATATTTCAACAGCGCCACTTACTCTGTGTTTGACGACTATACCATCATCGCTTGATTATCGCGATACACACTGGTGGGCGCTTTGTAAAGAGATCGCCACAGTTAACTGGTTAAAATTCGCTTAAAATTGTAGCAATTGTAATAGTTGTTAACATTTTATGATACGCAAAAACGGGTTTCTTTGCTGTCCCTGCCAGTTTCTATAAAATGGGCAAGACTAATGTAAAATTGTAGCGATGTTAAATACGCGTTATCTATTATTTATATATTTGTATCGAAATACAATTGTGTGTTTATGGGGTTGGCCGGAAGCGGGAAAAACGGAAAATTTGCAAGAAATACATGTCGGATCGACATTGGGATTGGACTGTAACTATTGCAAGAATTACGGTGAAAACTATGTACCTGGATGATGGACGTAATTCAAAAAAGAAGAGAAAGAACTGATTTAATTTTTATATATAGAAACAACAAAAATGTATACCTCCTTTCAAAGGCTGAAAAGCAACTGAAATAAACGTTTTACTACTGCTGCAATTATGTATCGAAAGTGAAGTGAAATGATCAAAATGTTTCATTAAAACTTTCACGCAAATGCGGCACGAATGACCATCGTATAATTGCTTTCAAATTTTGTACAGATAATTTTTTCACAGAGCGTCGCAATATCGGTTGGTTAGACTAGAAAACATAGAAACTCGAAGAATAACGACCACCCTATTGTACACAGCATGGACAATAAACAGTGACCCGCTTAGTGTTCAGATGTTGAGATTAATATTGCACGTTCGCATGTTATATCAAGGTAGCGTGTACAATTGTTCACCTGTATAGAGTGGTTGACCAATTTCCTAAAAAAATTAGTAAATATAAGATAATGAAAAAAGATAAAAATAAAAGAAAAATATAAGATAACAAAGGTATTGTTATTCGCTATAGATATAAGTATTTATTGATAAAAAAGTATTTATTGATAAAAAAGATAGAAATAAGAAAGAAACTATAAGACAGCTAACATATTGTTATTAAATATGGATTTAAGTTTTTATTGATAAATAATGCGTTTTCATAACTGTCCTAATAAAAGGATCACATAACCTGTCAATCACTGTGCAATATCCAGTCAATAACTCTAATTTTAGGTAAATAATTTATGATTTTTACATTTCTTTTTAATTTAAACAAATTCTGAATTTCTGTACTATTTTCTTAAGTCTTTCTACGCCGATAATTTTTATTATTCGATTTCGACGATAGACAGTTATTTTTTACAAATTCTATAACACTCGTGCTTAAACAATCAATCACTGTATAAGCCACCCCGCATTCATATTAAAACAGTATATTAAAAATCATTATTTCCATCGCATCGTCGCGATCAAACTGTAAGATTCGTAAAATCGCAAACGATCGTATACCGAGAATAAGTTGAAGTTGCCGGTCGATAGTCAGGCTGAATAGTCGGAGTGATAAGGGTTAAATGTTAAACCCGGCGAAGCGTAAGGAGATACAGACTACTTTTCTGAAGAAGAAAACGTTGTAACGTTGCTGGACTTGATGTTCGGGGTATCGGCAGCGGGGGGAAGCCGGTAAAAGTATTTGGCATTCGGTCGGAAAATTAGTCCTTGGGCGGACGATAAACGGAGTAAAGGCGGGAGGCATTTGTTTCGAACGACCGGTCGTACGGCGGTCGTAGAGTCCAAGTTTCGGTGGGAAGGTCGGCCGGAGCTGAGAGCAACACGAACGAGAACCGTATTCGCGGCGGACTTTCTGGGCGGTGGACCCTTCTCGAGGTTTTTCCAGCCGTAGCTAGTAAAACTCTACGGAAATGGATTCCGGAATGGGAACGGGGGATAAATGTAAGACGAGATGCAGGAAGGAAACGAACCGGCTACCGAAATACCGAGGGAACTCGGACCGCCGTTCCAGCATTTGTACTCGGTCCAGCGCACTACTTGTTGAGAGGCCGAATCAACAGACCGCCGCACCGCCGATATTACGTATAAGAATTTCCACTGCGAGAGCCATCGTTCGAGTTCTGGCTACGAGCAGTCCCGCTCCGTAGCCCGTTGTAGCTTTAAGGAATATAGCCTGGGTGAAACTATTGACTTTCCTTCCACGAAATGCGTCGATAACCGTATTTTATCCGAGACCCGCGATCGCCGAGCCCGCGATTTCGAAATGCCCACTATCGAACAATCGATCTCCTTCGCGCGATTTCTTTCGCTTCGATTAACGTCGCGGGGCCGCACATCCGCCTACTCGATCGTCAACTTATTCAGCAACGAGTTCCTTCGACCGAGATGATCTCTCGAGCTTTCGGTTCATTATACGGATTAGGGCGTCACAGAAGTTTCTTACGCGCAACGCTGTGAATGACTAGCCATGTTTATATAAACATGCAGGCTTATCTATTAGCATGACGGCTAATAAGCCGTCCATGGCAACGGTATCATTATCAAGAATGTGCTCGCTGAAAATCTGCGGTATAGTGTGCGCGAGATAGTGGTTGCCACTAACATTCCCAGGACGGCGGCACAGAAGCATTTAATCAAGATGTGATATGCGAATCGGTATAAAGTTGCTTCTTCAGCGACATGAAAGACATCCTTTCTTAACCTCTTAGATACGGCTGAGTTTTAACTGTTTCTTCATACAGCAGAGTATGATATTATAATTTAATAATTTACATTATAATTTTTCCTAAAGGTACGATACATGTACTTTAACTTTAATTATTTACTTTAATAAAACTGATAATACAATTGAGTGTGGCGCGTCGTAATATGACATTTGCGCAAGCCACCATAGTGGCGCGTCGTTCCTGAAAGGTTAAAGAGTCTTGTCACTGGCGACGAGACTTGGATTCTCAAAATGTGCATCGAAAACGCACTTAGTCTTGTTTCTCTCATTAAAAAATTCTCTCTGCAGTAAATATCTCAAATCCGTAAGCAAAATGAAAATGTACCTTGATGAATATTTTGCAAGCAAGCTTCAACAATTTCGGAAAGAGGGCATAATGAGGCTTCCCAAAAGATGGAAGAAGGTAACAAAGCAGAACGGTTCATATATAACACAATAAATCAACTTTGAACAACAAATATCGTGTATTCATTTCGCATAAGAAAAAGGGAGACACCCTAATATTTTCCTCGTTTCAATCGCTTGCTCTACTATTTTCTTAACAGCCAGAATGATTAGAAGCTTCTCGGTAGTAATCATCTCTTAGGAGAAGAGACTTTATATCTATTTTTCGTATTTTAAGTTCTCTAAATATTGAGAGAACAGAATTTTAGCCACACGTGAAAGCACAGAACAACAGCGCAGCTAGTAAAAATGCACAAACTAGGGAAGAAACTGGAATTCGAGATTTTCTCGCGGAGATTGCAGTATCCAGGAGGAAACCGAGGTGAGAAAAGTTGGTCTCCGCCGGCTAATAAATGGCTGGAACCGTCCCTTGTGTAACAGTGTATCGACGTGGCGGGATACCGAGCGTTTCCCGCGACAAATATTCAATTGTTATAATTTAACCGGCGACCGTAATTCTCCCGGCGCTCGATAATTCGCGGCTCCGATATATTACGAATTATTTCGTCGAATTTAAGGGGAGGAAACATTCGGTACACGCGGACACGGTCCAACAAACTACTCGTTCGAACAGCAATTCCACGAGCATCGTCGATATTACGTACTAGCAGGGCCCTCTCACCGACGGCGTTCACTATTTGCAATTCATATCGTGTCTCATGCATTCACGATGGAGTGACTACTGTGACCGCGCTATGTCATCGGCCGTGTTCCGTGTAAGTGGTCACGATATGTACACGGGACCGGCGATCCCCTATCGAAGAAACGTGTCCCGAACAGCCCGAATCCTGGCGAGCTCTTTTCTCCGCGTTTACGGTTTCCTGCGAGCTTCCGGTATCGCGCGCTGCAAAACGAAAACAACAGCCGTAATCGCCGCGACAGACCGTCAGAATCCAACGACCAATTACGAGCAATTACTCGCAAAATTAGGCTCTGCAAAGTTTCGGAGCAAGATCGTCGGAAGGACGCATTTCGATTTCAGATGCGTGACGCAATTTATGATCAGTTGACATGCGACGAATTATTATAAATACACGCGTCTCTCGGTTTTGGCGAATATCAGTTCCGCGTGGATTTGATTTACTATAATAAACGAAATTTTTATGTTTTTAGTTTATACTCCCTCTGTATTGAAATGATTGTCTGAGTAACAAATTTGCAGCAAAATAACATGCGTCGGTTAATAACATAAAAGTTAAATAAATATTTATTATACTCAGATAGCTGTATTTTACTTAATAAAATAAATTAATGATGGAATAGGTCTAAAACAGTATTTTTTAAAATGGAACAATACGGAGGGAATATAAAGTAAAGAAATAAAAATTTCGTGTAGGGTGATGTTTTATTGGTTTCATAACATATTTAAGTTAATATTAACTCTTTGCACTCGAAGCCACTTTCACTGTATATCCAAAATACTTTTTGATGACCTACGGTATTTCCATTTTATATGACTTGTTAGTGTAATTTCCGCATATGAAATTGAGTCTATAAGACAGTTATATTTTGAACAGTTCTTTGAAAGTGAACAGATTTGATGATGTAAAAATTTGATTAGAATATCATGTAACATCATGATGATGCCTCAGTCACCATTCGAGGGCGAAGGGTTAACATGGAAAGTATATCTATATTTTTAATTAAAATCGATGTAATCCTAGAAAAATCGTATCATTAAAATCGTCTTATTTTAACCGGAAAAGCCTCAAAATTGCAGGGCAAAAGTCCCATTGAGAAAAAGTGAAAAATAATACGTTATCTTCATTTGCTGTCTTTTTCTACGTTCGGAAAAGGTTTAACCCTTTGCACTCGAGTGGTGACTCTGGAGCACCATTAAAATTGTTCTATCACGTTCCAAAATAATGTTTATACTAACTAAAATTTAGACTTAAAGATTTGTTAGAAGCAAAACTGTTAGTATGAGTTAGAAGAATCAATTTCATATGCATAAAATGCACTTTGCCATATAGAATACTAAAAGCCAGAAAAGTAACTTTAGATTTACAGTTAAAATGGCTTCGAGTGCAAAGGTTTGAAACACTAGCCTGCCAAAATATTTCGGCCTTGGACATAAGTGTGTTTCGAGCCTAACGCTGACCGCGTAAAATAAAATCGCGTAAATCAATTCCGCGTATAAAAAGTCCCACTTAAATTCAGGTAAATCTGCAAATAAATAAATCCAGGTAAATTGGTAGATAAAATAAAGGGAAGGAACCCTTTAAGGGGAGGAACGGATGTATTAGACTTGCACAGCAATCGGCGGAAAGTATTTCAAAACGCTCGAGAAATTTCAGGGATGTATTATTATAAATCCGAGAAATGGTATTGGAATATTGTTTTCTACAGATTCAACAATGCGCATCGGGAAGCAAACATTTTATATTTTACCCCAGACCTTTCCAATCGAGTTTTGGCCAGTTTTTCAAACACAGCGCCGCGCGTCGCGGCAGTGACATTTTCGGAGCAGGAAACGGGATCGAGTTGTCGAACTTGATTCCAGTCGATTCGATCGAGATTCACGCGTCTCAGTGTTACCCGCCTCCTATCTCTCGCGCTCTTTCAGGCTCTTTGTTCGGCCCGGTTGAAAAAAAATCGATGTCCGTGGGGACGAGAGGCGAGGGGCCGGCGTATTAAAAAGTCGTGCGTCTATCGATAGCTCGTTACAAAAGCGGACCATTGAAACCGGATACCGTGTTATAAAACCCTGATACACCCTCGTCCAGCGCAGCGGCCCGCATTCAAAATCGTGCGAGAAAAATCTTTGTGCACCGACGATAAAGTAAATGTCGGAAAATATCGTCCCCGGCGCCATAGATGAAATATCATCGCGCCTCGGAGCGAGACGGACCGAGGGAAAATTCATTCCCGGTGAAAACGCGAGGGGTTCACTCGACCGGTCCGGCCGCCGATTCGAGCGTGTTAAATATCTCACGATTCCCTCGATAAATTTCAATCGAAGACAGGGAATTACCGTGATACCGGTTCCTACCGATGGCTCCTGCGTTTTTATTTCCCGACGGTAGTTTATAGCGCGGCACGCGCACTCTCCTCCGAACTCGCTGACCGATTTTTCGGCGAGCTTTCAACGAAATGGAGGACTCCTCGCGAAGCCTTTTTTCCCGTCAACTGAAATCGTAACTTCGGCAACTCGAAAAACCCGCTGCCGAAAAATGCGTCGGGCTGTGTGTTCGCTTTGCTCGCTCGGCATTCGCAATAATTTAAGTAGCTCCGTCCGCGGGATTCGCAACCGGCGCGGCAGCGTGGTTACACGCGACTCTGAGTTTCAAAGTGGAGAACCGGGCCGGCGCTGGGGAGTTGTTTAGCAACGGAATCACGAAGTACAAACAATTTCGTTAACGAGTTCCAGCTATTAGGCCCGATTGAAGGCCGATTCTTGGGACAGATGCCCCTTCGTGGGCGAAATCGTCCGTGCATAGGGTGTACCCAGCGTTAGGCTGCGTGTCACGTGCGGCCACCTCTGCTCGTGCGTGTGCACTTCCCTCCTCGCACGCTCCGATAGAAATGCATTCCTCTCCTTCGAGACGAGACGGATCGGCGCGTTTGTTTGACGAACAACTCGACTCTGCCTTCTCGCCAGAAAATCACCGAAGTCTCTTTCAACTCCGAACTCGGCAATCCGAAAGCAACTTAATCAAACTCCCAATAACGTCGAATTCCGCTCTCGCAACGGACAATATTATCGAACCGATGACGGTGACGATCTTTTTATATAGATCGAAAGCGCAGGGTGTCCAGAAGGGATGGCTCCAAACTTATACTCTGTGTTACCGTGGCCAAATTAACCAGTTAAGGGTGTTTGACGACTATATTCGTCATGAAAATGTGGCAGAATTTTGTGTCGTGACGATTATATCCGTCATGCGTAAAATTTTGTTACAATTTGATATTTAAATTGTAATTCTGGCGAAAACTAAATTATATTCGTACATTTTAATATGTTGAAAATGTTTAGAGGTCAAGACGAAATGAAACAAACAAATGAAAATTATAAATAAATTGAGTTGGATTCTTTGGCCACTTTGTGGCCGCTTTGCAAAGAGATCGCCACAGTTAATTGGTTAATGGAGGATGTCCATATAAAACTGTATTTGAAAATGCTTTATCGAAAAGATATAAACGCTGCAAAATACATGCGTTGCTTTATAAAAATACGATAGAAACAGAAGATCAATTTTTATTAAACCGCCTTGTAGTGGAAGGAATTTTCGAACATCTTTTATAACTGCAGTAATAAATCATAAATATCTTTGGAAGCTTATATCTTTTCACTTTTTCTTACCCATCTCACCATGCTTCTTTCCTTTCTTTCTATTCTCCTATTCCATCTACTATTAGCCCACTATTACTATTATTTTTGTTTGGTATTCTACTTTACCGTATCGTATATTAATATCTTTCTTATTTATTTATTATCATTATTCTTGTTTCTACTATATTCATCTGACTCTTCTTCTACGGTTATACTCGTACTACTGTGTTTAAGTCGCACTTGCTACAAAAAGTGGTCCCATACATGTATACATAAATAAATTATTATTATTACTATCATTGAGGACACTTCATTAAATGTATAAGAAATTGTATACAGTTTAAGGATAATGAAGCCACAATTTATTTATCAAGAACAGAGCACGAACAATATATTTTGTTTCGGCATGACGTCATCGAGGAAGTATTCGTCATTAATTTGTCTCCCTCTGACAACCGTGCATTATTCACTGTCACCTTCTTACAACTGCATCCATACGTCCGCGATCCATTCTTGCGAACGCATCTCACCTCGGCTCCCGCATATTTTTGGACCCGGACGAGCTCCCGTCAATTATGCAGCCATCGCCGGAAAACGAATCCAGCAGAGTTGATTAATTTCGGAACAAGATGGAATTAATCCAATTAATTTGGCTGGCTGCCGGTTTAGTCACGGTCGAAGAGGAGCCCGCGATTCGACCGACGTTCGATTAGGGAACGGGGAATTTCGAGTTTACAGAAGGTAGTCCGTGAAGGGAGGAGACAAGTAGCGAGGAGAAAGAGAGGCGGCGCGGTGCGCCGGAAGGGGGTAAGAGAACACACGAACAATCTGCAGAGCGGCTACGTGTGCGCCTCTATAGCTTGTTGCGGATTATGTAGACTCGCGCTGGAACATGTGTTCGTTATATCGCTCCGACGGAGTTAGCAACTCTTGGCTAAGGTTTCCCTTTGGCCCCGCGCACCTCTCGCCCCTGCCGCCGGAGAGGTTGCTCACGTTCATCCGTATACCAGTGTACACCTGTACACGCTCATTCTATTGGCGCGTCGTAAATATTTCACGTTGATGTGACGTGAATTAAGCGGCTCGAGTGGATTAAGGGATAAATATCTGCCATCGGTGGTCGTATTCTTAATACGAGAGCCACCGCGGCCGCGAGCCGCGAGTCTCGTTCGGGGAATCGATGTCGGGGACACACCGGCTTCGATCAATTTTTCCCTCGAGGTGAAACTTCAATCATTAGATACCCTCATTGACATACTACCATGTCCCTGCTAGTTTCTATGTCTCGGCGAGCTCAAGGCGACGATGCGACCGCCTTCGAATTCGACCAAACTTTTATCAACTGTTCTGCCGTTGACTGGTTATAGTCAAGGTTGCCGGTAAACGAGGCTGGTTATAGTCCAGGCGAGTTATACTCCCGCGGAATACGCTCGAGAAATAGCACACTGTGCAGTTTCGTTGGATCTCGTTGAAATAAAATGTCACGAGAAATTGATTCGAGAATGGAGAAATGATTGGAGAAGACAACTATGTACGTTTAAGGAATTACGGGCATCTTAAATCTAAGCTCGACAAAGTCATCTCTATTGAGATAATATTTTTCTGTGTGGTCTTCTATTCTTTTGTACATGTAGTCGATCATTGCAGCGGTGAATTCTAAATGTGTTATATACGACACGAATTATCAAAAATAAGGCTACCACTTTTCTACACGAGTTTACAATTTCATGCAAAATAGTGTTGTACACCAGACTGGCACTTGCTCGTGACCGGTCAGCACAGTGTTCGGTTATTTCAAGAATTTTCAATTATGATACTTTTTATATATAATACATATATTGTACGATCAAATTATTTCTTCTCTCAATAAATGTATATATAAAACGGTCAGCCATTTTTGAGTATTGTAACTGGGAAAACCAATGTCGCTTCGTCAAATATAATATCCTCGTAGCGTGATACGATTCCGTGGCGGAATGTACTAATAAAGACCGCTTTATTCTTACTTTAGTTCGCGTAACACAGCCTCTACGTGTCCGACCGCTCGGTATCGATATATGTTGGCGAGAAAACGGATTTCACAGTGAAAAAATAATCGAGCCGGAGCCTCTCTTCACCTTGCCGGAAACTTTCCACCGTCGCGAACGGTCTAACAATGTAACGCGGAACGTTCGATACTCCGTCGCAAAGTTAGGGGATCACGGTGCTTAATAGTATATGCGCCAGTGGCTCAGTAATAATTTTATTTCCACCGGGCGGAAACTCGAAAATTCAATTTCAGTAATTATCGTAAGTGGATCGGAGCTAATACACAGTGTCCAGAACGGACTCGATTCGAACTTAGCCGATCGAAGCCCGAAGCTGCCGGCTAGCACGAATTCGTCCGACATTTCTTCCACGGAATTGGACCGATTCAATATCGAACGGGGAAGAGAAAGAAAACCCTTCTATTCATTATATCGAGCGTCCACCGTTCTCCACGCTACCCACCCACATTAGAGTATCATTCGAGAGTGGCTCTCAAATGGACACAGAGCATTATGTACTTTATTACGTTCTACAACTTTTATCGGACCTCTGGCCCGTGGATGATCGTTACAAAAGCAGTAACGATAAAGCCGCATCCGTCCTACTCTTTGAACTCGTGGATTACAAATGCGGCTCTCCGATTGATTGGCTTTTAATCCCGAAAATATTTTCGAATATTCTAGAGACCATCCGGACTGAAAAATGCCGCGTTAAGCTCGATGAATGGAAATCGACGCGTACAGACTTTACAAACAAGAAGATTGCGCATCGACCACTCTTCAATGCCACTCAATTACCAACGCAACTAATATCTTGGCGTGGCCCCTAACGCCACGCTTCGATGGAGAAAGCTAATTAACCTTTTGCCTATTCCCTGTTATCTATTCTTCATTTGCTGTCCTTGTCTACGTTAGGAAAAGGTTTAACCCTTTGCACTCGAGTGGTGACTCTGGGACACCATTGAAATTGTTCAAAAATTGTATAATGTTTATACTAACAAAATGAGTTAGAAGAATGAATTTCATATGCATAAAATGCACTTTGCTACATAAAATGGGAATACTATAAGCCAGAAAAGTAAGTTTAGATTTACAGTTAAAATGATTTAGAGTGCAAAGGGTTAACACATTTTGTAAGGGTCACAGATCGAGTTTTAGCGGTGGAAAATCAGTTTCGAAAATCTACTTTGTAAAAGAACATTAATATTTTCCAAAGTAACAATAAGATTTCGATAACAAGCATATGACAAGGATTTGTATAAAATATATAACAAAGTTGTAATAAAATAAGATAAAAAAAGTAACAATAAGATTTCGATAACAAGCATATGACAAAGATTTGTATAAAATATATAACAAAGTTGTAACAAAATAAGATTTTCAAAAAGGTATCGATTCCTGTTCTCTAGATAATTTAAGGAGACACGTGAATGACGAACTCAACATCAAGGTACAGGTAAATGTATTGATTGCACGGTTGCAATTCTGAGCTATCGATTTACAACGAGCTTATATTGAATAAGCAAGTTCTACGTCCAGTGTGGAGTTATACTATCCAGTTATGGGGCTGCGCCAGCGAATCCAATATCCAACTGATTCGATGTTTCCAGAACAAAGTGCTAAAGTGTATAGTAAATACGCCTTGAAATGTTCGTAATGGCGATCTACATCGTGATCTCGAGATCGATATGGTCGCAGACATCGTCGCTAAAGAACGTCGAGGCTTGAGCGGAAGAAATCGTTCGAAGTTGTTAGACATTACGACACTGAGTGACTCGTTGGAAATATCTTAGATTTTAGTTACTGTTAGATTAATTAATTGATCATTGGCTATATAAACTAGTTTCAATTGTGATCAAGCTCGGAGCGGCATGGAGTAGAATAGATGTCCCAATTACCGTGCCCCCAGATTAAAAACGTATAGAAGAAGAAAAGTTTTATACATAAATTGACATCTCCGCATAATCTAACATGAGTATAGATAAGTAAACATAATAAAAAAGTATAGATCATCACTTTATATATAACACTTTCCTTTTTCTATGTACTTTTAACTCTTTGCTCTATTATATATAATATCGTGTTAGACTCGTTACGAAGATTGAGAACATGATCTGCTAAGTACATACACTATTCTCATCTTTCAAATCAAAGTTACATTCCACCACTAACATTTAAACATTGAAGAAAAGATCAATCTTACCAATATAAATATAAATTTTCTGTCTGACATAAGAATTTATAACTAACAAACAAAGGCTGATCAACGTAGCAGTGAAATAAATCGTACTGAGTGGAATTAATCCGGAGGCACGATAATTGGGACACCTACCCCATGCTCCGTGATGCAATTCGGGCACTCTCAGCTTTATCGGGTAAAAATATGAATACCTTGGATTGGCTTTAAGAAGACGAATGCTGCTGCGTCAACGAATCGAAAAAAGCAGGTCCTCCTTTTGTTCGCGAGTCCTACGTAGCCGGGAGAAAAACCGTCAAGTGGACGCGTAACATTAGCTCATTGGGAACGCGAAAAGTGGCACGAAGGGCCCTTTAACGAACTCACGGCGAGTTTTCGTGTGTTTTCTCTGAAAACCGGGACGGCGAAAGACTCCCCTTCGGTGTCCCAGAAATCAGGATCGACGACCGCTAAGGTAAACTTCACGGACGGCGACTCGGGGAAGGTTTACGAAAATGAGCTCCGGACATGGACTCTCTCTCTCTCTCTCTCTCTCTCTCTCTCTCTCTCTCTCTCTCTCTCTCACTCGTTGCCTCCCTGCCGGAAATCACGACAGCCGCAGAGCGTGTCCACATCTTCCGAAAACTTTCCGTTACTTATCCTCGAGGATTCCGGTGTCCCCGGTTTTCTCAACCGCGGCGCACCTCGGCGAACCGTAGGCGAGCTCTAGGCGAGCTTACAATTAGGCGCGTGGCGAAAAAATACACCGGAGGAAGTCGTCGAGATTGCGGGATCGATAAGCCTTTGCGGAACACGCCGGCCGAGGACTTTATAGGCTTGCAATTGGTATCGATCGAGCGTTCGCTGCATAATAATTCAACAATTACGCCGCGGAATAGCGAGCCATGCGAGCTTAGACCGTTAGACCCGTTGTTGCAACGCCGTTCTTTCCTGAAAAGTGAACGTTCCGGCAAAGAATACAGAGCTCTTTCGTTGACGGACCGCTAGAATTTCTATTCCCGCAGCGATCGATCTTGGTCTGTGGTATCGGAAATCCGATAAGCGGACACGCGGTTGCTTCAACTTTCATTGTCAGACAAGCACGTGCATCGACGCGTCTTCGAGCAGTCTATTTATATGGTCGGCCGAAAATAAACGAAAACGATCGCGCTTTCATTTGTTTGAATTATCGTCCGGTTTCGCGGCGCGCGACTCGATAATTGAACGACCGGCTTGAATGGCGAGCGTTCCCGGTTAAAAGGAAAACGCGCCGGCGGATCCGGTGGAAGCGGGAACGAAACAGAATTGAAAAAACGTCTCCCGGTAGATGTTCTTGAATTAGCACGGAATCTCATTTCTGGTTTACGATACTCGACGTCAAAACGGGCCGGCAAAAAAATGGGAAGGGGATAGGAGGAAAAAGGGAAAAAGCGAGGCGCCGTATCGTCCTTGTTGTTTGCGCGTGCATACACGTTCGTAATGGCATATTGAGCGGCGCACAATCGGTGGCACAGTGGTCATCCACCGTCCACTCGCATAATAACACGCCGCGCCACGCCGCGGCGCACACAGCGAGCGCTAAGCGCACCGTGGCTGCACCGTGGCTGCACCGTGCCGTTCGAAGTAGAACACATTCAGCATTATCTGCCGTGGCTGGTAATAAAATACCCTTCACCCATTTCCCAGGGAGCCCGTGTTCGTGCCCGCACGTGTGTGGATGCGGCCGTGGATGCGGCCGCGCAATCCGCGTTACAACCCCTCCGCGGGCCGTCCAACACGCCTCAGGTATATCTGATGTAAACACGTATGCAACGCGTCGCGAGTCTTCCTATCGGCCGGCCTGTATCGTATCTCTTTGCCTTAACTCGGTGAATTCCCGTGGGAGCCGGCTCCCGCTTTGTCTCCCGCACCCTCTCCCCCCTCCCGAAATACCATTCTCCGACGTCACCCGTCCACGCCACCCCATCTTCCATTGAAATTAACTTTTGACTTCCGTATTTCACGGATAGAGGCTCCCTTTGATCGTCCACTGAATTTAAATTCCATTTCGACCGAATTTTGCTTACGCCGACCGTCCGCGTCGCCCACGCCCGCGCCCACACCGGCGCCCACGCCACCGCCCGCGCCGGTCCCTTTCACGTCGCGACTGTTTCACCCGGCTCTCGCCGACACTAATTACACCTCCGAATTTTCAACGCTCCCGCGACGCGACGGACAATTTGGGTTACTGCCTCTGGACCTACGCCATGGATACCCTCGGCGAGTCGGGCACAACAAGTTAGGACTTCTTTGAACGGCGTGCATATTTTCAGGCAATGTTTAATTGGTCTTGAGTAATCGTTCGTTAATAACCGAGGATTTTTTATCGTTTGTTCGGTTGCCAGCGAGTCTAACGTTTCGACGCAAACGTCGACGTATCGAGGATGATGGGAGTGCACATCTTATTACAGACATTGCAAGAATATGATTTTCTGAAAAGCGATGAGGTCGTTTCTTTGAGTATTTAAGTCTCGACACGTAATCTAATTCTCTGATGAAAATGGTGTTATAATTAGTGCTTTAAAAAATATTAGACCGCGAAGGGTTAATATTTAGAATGGTGTTACTGTATACACTTTTATAGTAATTGTATATACTTTTATCAAATTCTATTCTTGTGTTACCAATATTTAAATTTCAAAGAAAGTATTGATATGTAATGAGTACAAATTATTCTTCTTGTGTAGGAATTTATTATTGGAATTTATTATAGGAATTTATTATAACATATATTACAACGTAGACATTGGTAAGCCTGAACGTTAACCCTTTGCACAACTCCGTCTGGAATAATAAATTCTTACATCAGAAATATTACATGCCAATCCTTCCTTTGACATTCAACTAATGATAACACAAGAATAGAATTTGATTTCAATTCAAAAGACACGAATCATACCCACATTAGCGGAGTTTGTCACGATATTATAGAACAAGAGGTTGAAAAATTTTTAATTTTAAATTTTAATTAAACCGCAACTAAAAAATCAATAAAATTATAAGAATATCTATATAGGACTTTTGTTTTAAGCTTGCTTAAACTGAATTTACCATTAATATTTACTTTCAAATTTGAAAAATATCGACCGTCCCATTTTTGGGACATTGGCCACTACTGCAGATATAAAAAACCTAAGAAAACCTAAAACAAGAGGACAACGGCGGGTATTGGTGAATCGACGATGGAACTCAACCGACGAACTCAATCGACGGATGCGTCGAACTAATTATCCAGAAAATATTCGTAATGTTGACACCTCGCCCTCGAAGCCCCCCCAGACATTAGCGCTGCGAAATTGGCGAGAGCCTGAAGCTCAACCAAGTATTTCGGCGATGAACGGGCGCGCGGATGTTAATTATGATTTCAAGATCATGTTTACGGGGGAAGATGGAAAGGGTTCGACTATAGCTGGCACCTTTGACGTCCGTGGCGCAGTCTATAATTACTGACAAGTCAGTGAAGCCGAAGTCCGTCCGCGAAAGTTCGTTATACGACGGCCATGTCCTACCCGTAGGCACTTCCTGTGCACACAAATATACGTGCCTGGAGATGAGGCATCGCGCGCGGACGTTAATTATTATCGACAGTTTCGCAAAACGAACTCTCGCCTGTCGCCCTATCGGTCGTACACACGCACCGTCGAACGCTTTACCGTAGCTGCCTTGCCTACGACGGTTAATTGCATCCAGCCCTGCGCTGGCTGCCGTACGACTATACGTATACAGGCGCCAGCCGAAGGTGACGCGCCAATCGATTCGAATCGCTCCTCGACTTCGACTCATTGACTTTCGTCCTTTCGTCCTCCCCCACCCCCGATCCCGTGTCCTGCCGTCCTCGACAATTACGCGAGATCGCGCGCGGAATTCCCTACTCCGGCGACTCGTTGTTCCTAGTTCCTTGAATATTTTATTACCCGCGCCTTGTTTATTTTATCGACAATACACGGTCACGATACAATTTCCATCGTGTTAAAAATGACTGCTCTTTGCATCGGATTGCGCGGAATTATTAAAGAACCGCGCGAACGAAATTTATTGCAGCCGTGATGCCCGCGATTTATTCGAACTACCTGAAAAACTATATTTTAACGCGGTACGGTGCATTTCATAGCGGCGCACGCAGTTTTTCGCCGCTGTAAATATTTATCGTGCGCCGCTGATTTAAAGATCTCCCGTTCTCTCGATTCTCGTTTAATAAATGAATAAATGCCGAACGCATCGGACGAAGGATCGGTTTTATTTCATCGGGCGACGAACAGAGAACTGTGTCAGCTGCATGCGAAAGAAAGGCGTCGTAAAAAGGAAGAATGTAAAGTGGCCCGGTAAAAATCGACTGTATCCTTTTTACCGCTTCGTTAGATCCCGATGGATATCGAGTTTCACGACGTCGGACCGTCGCGTCGCGATCGACTTGTTCTTTTTTTTCCGCCTACAGCGGGGCGACGCGCGCTTATGACAAACTTGTCGTTTGTACATTTTTCCAGCTCGTTTCGAATGCGAACGGCAAGTATGTTCGAATTTCGATACGCTCGGAAATTCAAGCGAGGGAGCGCGTCAAGTGGATCGGGTTGCCGGACTATTTATGCGTTATTCGCGCCGCTCGAACGGAACGGCGAAACTTTTATATGGAGCCGAACGCGTTAATGAAGCGAAACGTGTGACCATCCGTGGCGAGGAGGACACTTGACTTTTGTTTATTTTGTAAACCGGGTAAAAGCGGATACGCGCCGTGCAACAAATTGGGGATCGTAAACAATCCTGTTGTCGAGCGCGAACCGCGAACCGGTTGCCTTTTTCACCGTCGGATCTGATTCCCGTTTGTCTGCCCGCAATTCGCGATTTCTTTGTGCGGTCGCGCGCTCGTCCCTCGCGCACTTCCCGTCCCCGGTTTCGCGTTCCCCGGAAAAGAGTTGTTAACGCGACGTTTATATATCTGTCGCCGCGACAGACTCAGCTGTTACACAATTCGATAGACCGACACCGTAAACGGACTGGCGGCCGTCGAACAGAGGCAAAATATGATAATACCGGTCGGGCTCGGCGCCCGAACGAATTTCACTTTTCCGCGGGCTGTCACCGACATGTGGAACCGTTTGCCCCTGAAAAAGCGCGGCTCGGAAACGAAATGTGACCTGGTGTCGTTATCCCTTGTTAGTTATAACGAGCGGCAGTGACGCATGTTCGTTACGCGCTTACAAATTAGCCACGTCGGAGGGAAAACGAGCGGTGCGTGGCCCCGTTACCGGTGTGTACCCATGCTTTTGTATATTTTTGCGTATCGCCGAGCCGAGTCGCCAACATAAACGGCCGTCAAAAGAATTGGATAACGACGAGCCGGCCATTTTCACAGATCAAAAACCACTTTTAATACGTGCCTGTTTGTGCCGATAGTATTTAGCGGCGCGGCTTCATTAGACCGAGTCAATTATATCGTAAAAGAGAATATTTCATTCCTCGACAATGGAGGACGAGTTTCGACGTCTTTATTTAGCTCCAACGAAAATCCAATAATTCCCGCAACGCTGAAAAGTGACGTACGCGGTCCGGGAAGGGTCGAAGGCGATTGCTTCGTTGACCACGAGAATCGAAGCAGAATATTAACTCGAGGATTCGGCGGCTGGGCAGCAGGGCGGGACTAGAGAGGGGCCGGAGAGGGGCCGGAGAGGGGTTAGAGAGGGATCGGAGAGGGAACCGAGCTAGAAAACCCGCGGAACTCGGCGAGCAGCATTTACTGGATAGAATCTCGCGAGGCGGCCGCCTTTGCGCATACTAAATGCGACGCGTCGAATGAAAACGCAATATTCCTTTCAAATTTGAGCTGCCGCAAGAAGGAATTCCTTTTTTTCACCGGCCGAATGGAAATGTTATTACAGCCGCCGCGAGCTTTGAGCGTTTCCGTGCACAGGCCGCATTTAGTGCGGAGCCAATGGTCTGTGGAAAATGCAGCGCTACAGCCTGTCAGCCGCACGTGCGCCGGTGATTAGATTAACACGAATGCGACTCTCTTTCTGCCCGTGTCTCGGCACCGTTTCTTCTACTTTCCTGGCCCTCTTTCCTCCTCCTCATCCGCCTTCTTCAGCCTAGTTTCGGCCGCGCTTCGCTATTTCTTCGCGACTAATTGTAAGTCGGGACCGAAAGGACCGTGTTAACTCTCGCAGCCCGCGTCGAATTTATTTTTCGGTGCGCCGTTGCATGCTGTTACCGTGGCGACGGCAACGGTGTCAAATTAAGATTCTGCGAGAGGAAAACTGCGTCGAGGTCGAAGGACAACGTTTTTCCCTTTGAAACTTCGCCTTCGAGATGGTCGATTTGGAACGAATTCGTTCCCCAGGTAGCAGAAAGACGTCTCTAAGACGTCTGGTGTAGGACGTTCGGGACGTCTTTAACCCAATAAGCACTGGGCATCATAAAATGTCCATTTTACGTCCAGTTTAGGTCTGAACACGTTTAGAAGATAAAGACGTCTAATTTCAGAGGCTAAAAGAACTCCAGTTTGGGACGTCGTTAAGACGTTTTAAGGATGTTCCAAAACAGACATCCTATAATAGACATC
>CM052148.1:13673667-13730439 GCA_028455555.1 Augochlorella aurata | reverse complement strand
AGTGTTAACCTCTTGCTGTGCTTTAATGAGTCTAAATCGTGATGGAGATTGCTAGTAAGAACCTGTTGAATACAAATGTTACTCCGTTCTTTTGAGCTGGCGCAAAATTCTGTTCTTTTCTCTAGGATATTTAAAGTATTACCACAAATTGTCTTCTTCTAAGAAATCATTATAATCGAAAAACTCAGATAAAAAATTTAAAAAATGAGAGTGTTTAGTTTCCTTTATCATTCTAAGCAATAGCAAAATTTTAAAGAAACATATACTTAAGGTCTAGTAGACTAGTCCCTCTAGCATCTAAAAAAGATTCGTTCAGTCCAGTTTTAAAAAAGTTATTGCATTTTAAAAGTTGTCTGAAAATGAACATTCGCGTTCATTTATATATAGTATTTGCGTTACAACGAGTACACTCGTCGAAAACAGCGAACTGGTTAAAGAGTAAAGACATTGTGCGAATTGAGCACGTAGCTGCTCCATCCAGCGAAATTTGTTAACCAAGCAGCTGTCGTCCAAGTAGCTAACCCGCGAAGCCTGGTAAATCCAGATTCGCTGGGAACGAGATTAAAATGATACGCGCTGAAAAAATTGTTAATAGGGTGCCGTATATACACACGCTTTGCGCAGCGTTCCGCTGTTTGCGGGTATAAAATTTCCGAAACGCAATTTGTGCGGCGAAAAAACGGAAAGGTTGCGCTGCCGGAATAATATCCGCGTACCGTTCAAACAATTATAAAATATTTGACGGGTAAGCCGTGCAATTGCACGCCGCATGCCCGAATATACGGAGCGGCGGCGGTCTCGCGTTCGTGTTCGCGTTCGAGCATTAAACGAAATCCTTGTTGTCCGCGATTAATTAATAAGTCGCGCGTTGATTTGTCGCTCATGAATTACGAATTCGAATAGAAGCGATTCGCGAAAAGGGGACGCAGGCGTCGAACGGCGGTGATTACTATGTTCCCCGAACGCGATGCAAAGGACCGGCGGCGATCGATAAATCGTTACGTGTACGGCCGGGCTGACAAGATCCACTTTGACGCATATTCACAACAGCGAAACAGACTGCAAAAATACAACATTTACAAGGCCAATGATTAGAACCTGGTAACAATGGAAACGGGCGGGCAGCCTTCGGAGCCGTAACGCGGTTCTCGCCGCGCGCTCGGACGAAATTATTATTCATAATTATAGTAATTATAATTTGTAAATACGATTAGCTTCGCGGCACGCCGAAGGTGGGAAAAAACGAACGAAAAGAAGTTTCTGCAACGAGGAGAACAATGTACAGGACGCAACGGCCATGATAATAGTAATGACAATGAGCGACGCGAACGATGTCGCGAGACTCGAAAAAACGGGGCACGGTAATAGGGAAAGAATGGTCGCAAACACGAACAAGAAACGATCGAACGGAGTAATTGGAAACGAAACGCGACGAGATATTATTCCGATATTATTCTGATCGAAACTGTGATTACAATTTGCCTGTATGCTTCGCTGTTAGTTTACCTTACTACGCGCGACCACCCCCGCATGGAAATGGCTACGGCATAAAATCTATGCCGCAAACACGACCGTCTATCCATCGAGCCCGGGAAAACCAATTAGCTAATTTTCTATAGTTTCTCCCGGGCAAGAACCAACGGGCGGTCGGCTTCCCCGTACGCACACCAGTTTCCGCGTTCCTCTAAACAAGGTTTCGAATCAGTTTTTGCCAGTTAGCGATAACCAACAACGCAGTTTGCTCTTCCCGGACCGGAAGGCCGCATTAAACTTTCCGCTGTGCGGTGCACGTGGTGCAGGCGGTGCACGCGCGGTCTCGACAAGCCCTGGCGAGTCTCGACGCCGCGCCGCGCCGCGCCGTTTTCTGATTTATCGGCTAAACGATTATTCCGGCGAATGCTCTCGGAAGAAAATATTCGATCGCGGCAGAATTGCTTGTCATTCCCGATTTCTCTCGCAATATTTCTCCTCGCGCCGAACGAACGTTTCTCCGGGCTAACTTTCGCCATTATTCTCCCCAAGTTCGATTAATTTGACGCGAGGTCCAGTCGAGCTCCTCGGCCGATCGATTAATTGCGCTGATCCTCGCGGATTCGATTTTTACGGGTTCGCCGCCGAATTCGATGAAAATTGTCATTTTCTCCAATCTCTTCGACCGGCATTTACATTCTCCTGAAATCACCAACGTCGGAGAAATGTGGGCTCTCAGATAGCACGAGGACGTCATTAAGACGCCTTAAAGACGTCTGGTGGACGGCATTCGGGACGTCTTTACGGTATCTCGAATGTCATGCGAATAGCCTAGAAATGTCCTGGAAACTTCCTAGAAACGTCCTTTGTTACAAATCAAGACGTCTTTTAGACGTCTCCAGGACGTTCTTTCGACAGGTAAAAAACATCTTATGGACGTTTTATGGACGTCTTTAAGACAATTTTCAGGCCGCGCGTAGATCGTTTGCGGACCATTTGTAGGAAATATATGTGTGATAAAAACAAAAATATTTATTAACAATTTTCGAGCCTTGCAGCTCGTTTTTATAGTTGTTATTATCAACAACTATGAAAACGAGCTACGAGGATCGAATAATCGTATCCCCGTTTCCCAAGTTTTTCATTTTTGTTTACAAGCTGAAGGGCAATTGGGGAGCATTTATTGCACAACTACCAATTTGCATAAAAAGCATGGAAACAAAATTCACATCGTCATTATTATCTTCTGGTTCCACCATTCATATTAAAGTGGTATTTAAAAGTACTTGTTTCACCTAGTTGAAAAACATTCAAGACATAAAAAACGCCTTCAGGATATATTTTGAGTTCATTAAGTTTATTTATGTTTTAGGACATATTTTTTGCACGTCCAATCTGAAACGTCGTTAAGAAGTCTTAAAGACGTCGCGTAACAGACGTCTTAAAAACGGCTTAAAGACGTCCTGAAACATACGTCGCATAACAGACATCTTAAAAACGGCTTAAAGACGTCCCGAAACATACGTTGCATAACAGACGTCTTAAAGACGGCTTAAAAACGTCTCGAATTGTTTCAACGTCTGAAATAAGTCTTATAGTCCATTTTCGGGCGTAAAGCGTTCAGACCTAAAATGAACACAAAATGGACTCCCTTAAGACGTCCAGTGCTCATTGGGTTAATTCCGTTCGCGGATTCCCGGGAGCCAAGGTCAACGATTACGCAGGCTCGAGGTATTTCAGCATATCGAATCGGATCCACCGGCCATCGTTCATCTTCCCTCGAACGAGGTCGCGCGAAACGTTCTCTCAACGGCCATATCTGCGACCAATTTTAGTATCGATGCAATTGCACCGGTATATGCGGTGCAGCAGTCGCGACACATTATTGGCTTCTATTCAGAGTTTGCTTTTAAATAGCGCTATTGTTTTTTTCAAGTGCGCCCGTAATTGTCTAAATAGAGGACGGCGCGAAACACATCGCGTTGACTCGGCGCGGTTCGAGCAGTTCCGAGCGGTTCCGAGCGGCGCAACGGCCGTTTATGTCTGCATACCATAAACATAACGACCCGGCGTAACGAGCTTTTTTATTCGAGCCGCGAGACGATCAAATATCAGTGTTACAGATTTGATTACAAGCTGGCTTACGTATCTTGTAAATCATCGATTTGATCGCAGTCCGTCTTAGAATTGGAGTCGAGCCAGGCCTAGGAACGCGTGCTTCTGTCGTACTCGCGCGATTCTCTTTCATCGGTCATGAATCATTAGCGGCCGACCAGCTCGCTTCTCGCGTGTCCTTTTTCCAGAGAGACAAGTGCGCAGTCCTCGTCGACAGCTGGTGTCAAACACAATACATTGCGACACCCTGGGATCTCGATCTTTAAAGGAAAACACGTTCAGCCGTCGCAGCTGATCACAGCGGCAGATTGCCTCGCGCGGCGCGAGTACTACCTTGGTGCTACCTTGGGCGGTCTGACAGCCTCCAGAAAAAGTTAGCGCGCAGTGCCAACCGCTCTTCCAACCGTGCTGCTCGATTTTCAAAGCACGTTTGTTCAACTTGTTTGCGCCGCTTTGTCCAAGCCCGCTGATCGACGGCTCCCGATTAGACGTCATTATGATCGCCGACTGAAAAGAATCTTCCTTGGCAGTCGCCTGACGCGACACGGAGCGATATCAATGAACGAACTCGTTCCACGCAACTAATTCCAGCGATGCAAATGCCGCTGGGCATCGTCAACGTTAGATCCCATTGTCGAGCACGTGCGCAAACAAAAGCGACCGAGGAGAATCGTTTCTCGGAACGATACTAGAAAAACAGGCTGTAGTAAATTCCATCTGCGACACCGTGCCAGACAATAATAATTAAAGCTATAGTTTCGTCATCTCTGTATCGGCGCACACGAACGTACACGAACGTCTGCGCGAACACCTCTTCTCGCCTTTCCAAGCCTTCTTCTCCTTCCTACGGTCGGCTGTCCTTCTCGCCATTGTACTTTTCTCTCAGGAACGTGCCACGCAGCCGGCAGCCAATGGAGCACGTGCCCGCGAACGCTATGTTTCCCTCGAATTCGAAATACGCTCGTCGGGGAAAGGTTCGACGATTTCCGACGAATCGATAACCCGAAAATCGATCTCGCCCCGAAAATGACTCCGCGAAATTTCGACGAGCTATTCGGAATCGAAGGTGCGCGGCAATTACGCGTCCCTTCGGAACCAATCGAGCACATCTTATTTATTATTATTCCGCGAAGAGATAAATGTCACCGTCTCGCTACATTCCTCGAAATTCTCGCGTAGCAGTAAATTCTAAATTGGATATCTTATTTGTGTATTATCGCGCGTCCTTGAACTAATCGCGCCGAAAGGAATGTGTCTATTGTCGGCTCGTCGTGGAAACGATGATACGCTATCACGAGCGTATGGTTATTATTCTCCGTTGCATAATTGTGAAACATTATTGTCGGCTGGGGGAAATCCTCAGGTAAGTACGCGCGTAGATCGTCGCGGCGCCGATCGAGGAATAATAATCATTCCTGTAAAAACGCACCTACTTATCGCCGACTATATGTCATTACGAAAGAACATTTCTTTTCTAATCCTGTATCGACAACGATGCCGCGTGAATAATAATAATAATAATAATCGCTGCTCGTGGCAAGTAGTCGTATACACGAATTGCTCGCTTCTGCGACGAATAGGTATTATCAGCACACGGTATTTATAATTTCTTCTATTTCTATTTATTGAAAGAACCGGTCTAAGCCCGATGTAACGTAGACGAGGAACGAAGAAAGGAATGTAGAACGCACGAGACATGTGTCGTACAAGTGAGATTATAAGGCATTATGTAATGTCGTTTTACAGATGTCGATGTTGCCGCTGGAAAGATCGCTTTTATCGGTGATTGCATTAGCATAAATGCAGATTCTGGCGATGGGAAGATAGAGCCTAAGGTCGGTTTTAAGGATAGAAAATAACGGAGGTAAGTGTTAAAGTTACTTGAAATTAAGTGACACTGGAGAGTCGATGATATTATTAATAAATTTAAATTAAGAAGCACAGCTACGCTGATATTTCTGTTATATAATATGGAAAAATTGAGAATACGCGGAATAGGATCATAGTTATGGTAGGCTTTTAACACTCGAGCTCCCGAGATACGGGAGATGAATCTCAGGAACTTACATGTTGAGTTCTTTCGATAAGTCGTTTGTACTTGGCTTGATAAGACCAACTAACACATGCGTGTTCCAGATAAGGATCCTATAATTAACCAGTTAGTTCACGCAGTCTCCTTGAAAAGTGTGTATGTTTTACTGTAAATTATACTGCACATGCTAGATTTTCTTCATAGTGTGCTTAACGCTTACGGAACCCGTCGAAATGACGGGTCACCAATTTTCTAATTTACCATTGCTTGCATTGTAGAGATACATTTGCAAGTTATTCAATATACGCGTCACTTGCGGGAAATACGTTAGCTAATTCGCCAGTCTTCACGCGTTAGTGAAACCTTGTCCTTGAAACAATATTTAAAGTCCTCTCTTTAGCGAGTAAATTTTCAATCTAGCAATAAGTTACGCTAGCAGATAATAGAATACTAATGCCGCGCGGCGATTGCACTTAATTGCATAATTCGCCCAAGAAACTAGCAGCGCGTCGACTGTCGCGAGGATCTCGCGAAAATGAAATTTTCGCACGATTCACCGGCGGTCGCGGTTCTCTGTCTTCGGCTGTCGCGGAGCCGTGATTCGGCGGCGAGCGTGCTAATTATTTTCGCCGGGAGTTCGGTAAAGTTCGGGAGCCGTGAATTTCAATCCGAGGGAAAAAGGAGCAATCACGGGAATCCCGGACGCGAAACAATGTTTCAGGCGCCGCCTGCCCGGAATCTGGAAAAAACCACGGAGGAGAATCGGCGGCGCGTCCGCGCGGTAGAGGAAAAGAGGCGCTGCTCTCATCGAATCGCAGCCCGCGTCTTTGTCCCGAGCAGCACGTCGCTGTATCGGAGCACGTGAGCCTCGTGCCAAAATCAGAGGTTCGGTGGATGCAACAAATCGGCATCGTGGATTTATCTGCGCGTAGTCAGTGTTCCCGATGGCGAGGGAACGATACGGCAAAGTGGAACCGAATTGTCTTTCGCGAGGGCTTTTGACCGAGCACGGCCGAGCCGAGGGTCAGGAAAGCTACGACGTGCTTCCTTCGATGGAACTGCTGTCTCGAAAACACCCGGCCTGCTTTGCAGTGCCGGGCACGAACTCGACGAGGTTTTTGTATTAGCGAAACAACGCGGGAAACAACTGCCGCCTCCTTCGCGACTTTCTTCGCCGTTTCGTTCGCGCGCCGCACCGCGAACGGCTTTCTTTACAGCTTCCATGGACTCGTTACCGCCCTACGGCACGATCCGCGTCATCGACTGGACAGAATCTCCGAGACCATTTCGGCAATGGCAATCTCTCTCGCGAACGAACACATCGTTCTCCTATTTCAGTCTCACTCGTGCGCGAGCGGAAGGAATCGAAACTTTGCTGGAATCTAGAGTCGATATAAGCACCTTCCTTTAACACGTTGAGTGCCACGCGAATTCTTAAGGAAATCCCCGTCAGGCCACGCGCGCTGCTTAGAAGCGCTGGTATTACGGTATGGCAATAAATACAAATTAAGTAAATTTTAAATAAATTTTCAGTAAATGCTTAGAAGAATTTTTTAGTTTTATATCATATTTTACACTGTCATTTTTTACGCGGCCTGAATGAAAAGTTAGTGTCAGCCGCCGGTGGTTGACGCGGACTGAACGGAAAGATCAGTGTCAGCGGTGACCGACGTGGCCTAAACGGAAAGTCTAGTGTCAGCCACCGATGGATGACGTGGCGCTCAACGTGATAACCAAGTAGCCTCTGTTAGCAATTGCTAGAGATCTTTACGCGAAATCAAAATTTTCTGAAGTGCTAAATTCCATTTCATTCGCTCATTCGAGGGAGAGACCCTTTAGGGAAGATAGGGAAAAGTAAAATTTATGTAAATAGTAATATTATCGCTTGTGAAGATTTCGTGGAGTGATTATTGTACAATATGCAAGGATAGTTGAAAGAAATCATAGGTTTTGACTTCGTAGGGATTTTGCATGTACGAAGTTAGCATGATTAATCGCTCTATTAATACAATTTTTAGATCCATATGTTGCGCGATAGTTCACAGAATTAAATATTGTGCGATTATTTAGTGTTTTAATAAAATTAAAAGTCGGTTGATTATACAAGGGAATAATAAGAAATAAAAAAACAACTTGACAGACAACAAAATTCCTTTATTTCTTTTGTAAACGGTATAAAATAGTAGAACGCGTAACTATACAGCGAAATTTGAATAGGAACAGCCAATTAAAATGTGGTTACAAAACAAAAGTATTGTAATATTAATATTTAATATTTCCACCTTTATGGCTAATTACTTACAAAACAAAAGTATTGTAATATTAATATTTAATATTTCCACCTTTATGGCTAATTACTTTAAATATTTTATTCTTTATGCAACAAACTAACTCTTGCGTTATAGCTTTTTCTAGTTCTTTAACGTTACTGTATTTTTTATTATTTAAGTTATTCTAATATATAAGTTATTCTACTGAAAAACCGACTGTCAATTTTATTATCATTATAATTAGCTTTTCTATTATTATAATTATCTATTTTATTATTATAATTAGCTGTTTTCATTAAATACTATTAGTGTCCCTATAAAAACTTCGTCCACCATAGATTTAATATAGACACCTTCCGATTAAGTAGCCCTTATTGGCAGTCGTTGCTAGAGACACTTAGGCGAAATCAAAACTTTCTGGAGCACTGCCAGAAAATCTCGAATACAGGCACGCTTTGTGTACAGAATTTTTAAGATCTGTGCTGCTCCGTTCAACAGTCGAGATCGTTGTTTCTTAATCCTTATCGCATGCCCGTTACTCGCATGTCGGTTACGGTTACCGAAATCCGAGTGCTGCTACGGGAAATGCACGAGATTTCCGAAGCCCTTTTTGTCACCTTACGTAATTTGTCACAATGGTTGCGATATTGTTCGAAACACGTAATAGTGGCTATTAAAATTTCGCGATTGCTTCAAGAGCCAGACTTTTCGCTATTAAATGATACTACAATAGTAGTTTCACGTAATGCGATACCATTGTATATTTTTGGTCCGGTACAATTCGTATGGCCACCACTTCCAAGATCGAATATCACTCCCCTATAAAAATTGAGCAAATCTTTCGAATGGTAATTAACAATATTCGTCAACAACGATAGCGTTAAAATTGGCACATATGCAGCCACGAATACCAAGTTCAACCCCTTGCCGTACCATTGTCGTTATAGTAGCAGCGATTAGAACTTTTCTATTGCAAAAATCTCTTAGAAGAAAAAGGAAATGTATATCTACTGCCCACAATTATTGGAATATTTAAATATTAACAAAACTATCGCGGTGACATTCGCGTCTGTTTATTATCGGAAGACTCGTCAAAGTACGGCAAAGTGGTGTGAAACCAGTCATTGTAAACAGATCATCGATTCGCCGATTCTCTGCTGCTCAACGCAAGTCGTAACTTACTTTCGTAATCGTAAAAGTGGCATAAATGAAATTCAGTTAACAATGCGCATACATTGGTAGGAACTCGATAATTAACAGAAGATCGTTTAAAGAAGCGCGGTTGTTTCTCGGCGGCGATGGGGAAGAGCCATGCAACATGGAAACGGGGGGTGGTATTATTACCGGTGTCTCGGAGCACTACAGCCACGTGGCACGGAACGTGTTCAGAGGCTTTCTCGAGCTGCTCCCAAGAAGCCGCGCGTATAATCCTCGGGGAGCGAAACAGTTTACACAAATGGTGAACGCGTGTAGTATTCAATTCTTTATCGTTCGAGCCATGAAACGGGCGACTCGTATTGAAGCGATCGTTTTCTAGAATTCTTGCATGAACGATAGCGCGGCCGGGTCGATATTGTGTAACAAGAAGGAGGTTAACGAGGCGAGCCATGCGCTGCCAAACGAAACAAACGACGAAACGACGGAGTTTGACGTGACGTAAACGTTGACAAATTTTAGCGACACGTTCGCCGTACGTACGGTTCTCGGCTGTGGGAGTGGGTGCTCGCGCGTCCATGCAGAAGCGCGCGCGAGCCGCGTCCGTGTGTCGGAATCGTCTGAATCGACCGCGCGAATGCGATCTAATAATATCGATACTGGTAACGAGCAGTATCGCGCGAGCGCAACAAGCAGAACTGTGTCGTTCGATCATGCTCCAAGGCCGTCGAAATCATTCGCGCCCGCAGTTACTCGATACTAAATCGATAATTACCGTGCCTCGATGCCGATCGATAGCGAAAAGCTGGAGCCTAGCGCGAGCGATGCATAATGCGAGCAGCGCGACCAGGCAGATTGCGAAACTGTGGATGCGAGAGCGTCAAGGCGAGTAGGCCAACGCCGATGTCAACGTAAACACAGCAACATAGTCTCCAACTAGCTTATCTCGACATTCTTCCCTTGAGAATTCGAGCGGCTGCTCTCGACGACTCTCGAAAAAAAAGTCGCGATAATTTATTCGATAGCTCGTTGCCATAGAATTTCTCTGGGTCGCCGCGGAACGACTGGGAAAGCGCGTTCGTAACGACACCCGTTATATCGGTCTATTGCACGTTGTTTTATCGCAAGTTTATTGAAAATTGAGCATTATATAATTATACCGAACGGGCCGCGCGAATTGAATCGAGCAAATAAAAATAACCGTTTCGTAAACCGTTTTCACCCATAATTACCGGGGACGCGTGCGTCATCCCATTTGCGGCTCGATCCGGTGTACGGAGTAGTCTGAAATAAATAATTTTTCATTTCGCTGCGGCAACACGTTCTTCCCACAAAGCATATCAACGGTGAAATCGAATTTATTTATTTGTCTCGCGCACCAGGAGCCTGGGTACATCCCCCGCAGACAGGCCAGGCTTACTCGGAGAACGCGTTTTCTTTATTAAAGCCGTTCTCCTCGGCTATTGTTCGCCGAGGCCGAATCGGAAAATTATACTATAGAGAAACTCTCGAACGGTTTGACGAGATCGAAGGACCGTAGCCTCTATATCGGGACGCGTACCAACCCCTGAGCAAGGTTCCAAAACATTTGGCAATCTCTCCGAGAAGTCGAATGTCATTGTAGCAGAACGAAACTTTGTTTACCCGCGCTTCACCTGGCCCGGGCTCTGCGTATCCCGATTTCCAATTCGGAATACATTGTCGGTCGAAGTAACGCGAACAATACAGAACCACACGGGGTTAATCCTTGTGTCTCCTCGGCAACGACCGCGGGGATCTATAATCATCCGACGAAATTCTGCGATCGACGATGACGACTCTGCTCGCTGCGTTGCCGCTAAAATTCGCTTCCGATCGGCCGTGTATCGGCTCGAGGCGTGCTCGATTCGCGGAAAACTGAAAGGATGCGCGAGGGGATTAAACGAGCGACGGTTCTCGGCGATCCATTCTACTTAGAGCACAGAGCGACTGTAACCCCTTGGGGCCGAGGAGCGATCGTGTAAAAAGATTTGCGGATCGAGTACCTACCCGACGGTCATAATCCAAGGGTGTATCGCACTGATAATCACGTAGAGGCTGGTCCAGCGAGATTTTCACAGGGCACAGACTGTTCACACCGAGGACACTTCTGCGTTTCCAGCAGCGAGTAGAACCGGACACGTTATCGCGAGCTGGCGACTACCGACGAGACGAGACCCCGAGACGCGCCGTCAATTCCGCGGAAATAGTCGGGTACCTGGTCAGTCAGGGGCACGAGGCGACCGGTTCTCGCGCCGATCGCTCACCGTACCGAACCCGCTCGACTTTCTGGAGCGAACAGGTGGCCGAACATCGACGACGAGTCACGCTGCGTGGTACACGCGAGTCTCGTGAGCTTCGTGGAACCGGCGAAAGATATTACGCACGCGTCGCGACGGCTAGACGTCGACTGAGGAGAGACGGATCTCGCCTCGTCGCTCCGCGCCGCGCCGCACCGCACCGCACCGCACCACGCCGCGCCGCGCCGCACCGCCGCGCGTCGCCTCGCCTCGCCTCGCCTCGCCTCGCGTCGCCTCGCGTCGCCTCGCGACGCTTCGTGTCCGTCCGTCCGCCCCTGGTTCCACGATCTCCCACCGCTTCTGCGTCGAAGCGCCACCACGTTCTCGCTACCCCCTCCGAATGTACTCTCTACTGTGCTTCTGATTCTCTCCTCTCGTTCCTTTCGTTTCCACTTGTCTCTTCCGCCTCGGTTTCTCCTTCACCTTCTACTCGCTATCGCGAGCTGACACGCCGCGGGCGCAGGGTCACGGAACGTCATACGAACCGACGATTATTCCCGAATCACCAGTAATCGCCAATTCTCCGGCCGAAACTGCCAGCGTTAGGTTCTTGTAGTTCGGTGAACACGTTCGGCTCCGATCACAAACCCTAGCACCCACGCGAAAATACCAATGGCGAACCGCGCGTGTAATCATTTTCTAATGGCTTCAGATCAACCCTTTAATTTACTCGGATTACTGCCAGGAAATAGAGTATCAGATTTATTCTAGAGTAAGTAAAATTGTGTAATCTTCTGAACTGACACGGGCGGGCTCAGACCCAATAAGCATTGGACGTCTTAATGGTGTCCAATTTACGTCTATTTTAGATCTGGACGTTTTACGCTCTGAAATGGACATCTTTAAGACGTCTTATTTCAGGAGTTAAGGACGTCCAATTTGCGACGCTGTTAAGACGTCGTAATGACATCGCGTGATAGACATGTTAAAGACGTCCTGAATTGGACATCGTTTTAACGTCTGAAACAAGACGTATTTAAGACGTGTAACACTTTATCGACCGGTGGCCTATAAATCGGCTTTTTACCGAGACCACTAGCCTGTGAATCGTGGCAACCAATAATTTATTATCTATTATTGAGGTAAAAGTGTCAAATTCCATATTATTAATAATAGAATAAAATAAAGAATAATGAAATAAAGAATAAAATAAAGTAAAAATAAAATAAATAATATAGATAAAATAAATACTGTCCAATCCTAATGTTATGAAAATATAATAATGTTAATAGATTTAAGTACTCTGTAATGACATAATTGTTAACCGCCGAATGACCGGTCGGTAAAGTATTAAAATATGTCTTCAAGGCATTTGACAGGTGCTTTTAAATACAACTTTAATATAGGCAATAGAACCAGAAGATAAAAATGACGATGTGAATCTTGTTGCTACGCTTTTTATACAAATCGGTCGTTGCCAATAGCGCACCGATTAACAATTTATTTTCTACAAAGATAGCTTTTCCAAATGTTCACCCGTTATAATATAGTCAATTCTCCCCAATTGTCTCTCAGCTGGTAAACAAAAATAAACGATTTGGGATGCATGAATGCTATTATTCGAGCCTCGCGGCTTGTTTTTATAGTTGTTGATAATCGACGACTATGGAAACGAATTCCAAGGTTCGAAAACTTTTTTTGTTTTTATTACCCATACATACTATCGCTAATTTATTAAGAGTTGATTTCCTTATTGTTATATTGCGTTTATAGATCATTTTGATACACGTCATCAAAGTTTAGATTTAAAAAATTGTTAAAAGCATAAGTTTGTATGAATCACAAGACTCAATTCCATATGCATAAAATGCAATTTGTTATAGAAAATGGAAATACTATACGTGAACAAAATTGTTTTAGATTTACAGCAAAATTTGTTTCGAGTGCAACGGGTTAAATCTGGACTAAATTTTGGAGATGTTTGAGGGACTAGTTTACTGCACAACGATTTAAATACTCTTTTAAAATTTGCTTTTACTTAGAATAAAAAAAAAATGTAAAGCTACTATCATTCTTTGACTTTTTATCTGAGCTTATAATGAAAATTTAAAAAAAAGTGTTTTGTAGATCTCTATAATTTATGTACATATTGAAAATTTTATCGAAATTGATCTACACACAGTCAAGCTGCAGACGTCGAAAGATGTCAAACTCTATATCTCTCTCAGAGTTTCTGGTCGAAAGTCGTGGAAAATTGCGACGTTTGTTCCCTTTAATTGTTTGTAACTCGTCACAACGTCTTATGTTCTCAACCTACATACTTTTCTGATAGATGCCTGAAATTCGCAGTCTAATAATTACCGACAAAGTCATGTCTCATTCGAGAGAACACTGCTCCGAGCGCAAAAGATTAACAGGATCATCTTGTAGCATACACGATCCTCGACAGTGGCTAACAGTTTCTTCTACTAACACTTGTTCCGCGTCGATCTATAACGGATGAAAAATGGACCAACGTTCGCAGAATCCACGCACCCTCTCATTTGCATCCATCTTCCGTCGCTGTCGATTGAAAAAGCTGGCGATCACGCCAACTACGAAAATAAAATCAGCCAAGAAAATGTTTCGCGGAATGTTCGGTTGATGTATCGGGTTTCCCGTGCTCTCGATTCAATTTTACGGAACAAAGTGATACCGAATAAAATTCGAAATCGTCTACGAGGAACGCGAGCCGGGAAAATCAATGCGACCGGGTTATCTATGGAGTGAAGAATGGTATCGAGCCCCGGCCGTCGCAAAGAACTCTAATTATGTTGCGCGAGGTTTTCGAGTAGAACGAGTGAGTTTCATTATAATGTTAGTATACTCGGGCGAATGGCCTCGAGAGCCATTTGTCACGACTGTCGCAAGTTCGCCAGTTTAATGCATCCATGGTTCCGGTTCCTGCCGGCATCGCCTTTGGTGTAATTTTCGAGCGACAACGCCGTTGTCCGATGGACAAAACGGAATCGCAGGTATCACGCGCGCATCTCGCCCTCTCCCTCGATACTTTCCCGCTGATCCATACTGCTCGATAAGATAGGAACAATGCCGATCGAATGGGAAGCCTGTTTGACCGAATCGGATCAATCCTCGATCGAGCTCGAGATGCGCGGTCCTTTGTACATACGAATTTCAAAACATGTAGCCGTTCCTTATCGGTGTACCGTCTCTTTGTCCGAATCGCGTTGGGTGTAATTGGAATAACTTTGTGACCTCTAATAGTTATTTTCTCATTTAAGGTGATTTAATAAATCTCAAGTTCTGGTACAATTTAAACGCATTGTTCCTTAACCCTTTGAGGTTGTATGTCTACTCTCAGCCGCCAAAGCTATTTACTTATTTTCTTTACTTTTACGTACAATTAAAACATATTATTGTGTTATATATATCTAAACTTTAGAAAAGAATTAGTAAATTTTAATTCCGACCAGAATGACACCTATGTATAATGTTATATTATGTATTATCTAAATACTTTCGTCTAACTTATCTTTCGCCAATCATATCAAAATCGCCAGTCATCTAGTTAACTAAAGGGTAAATAAATAATTTAGCCGGTAAATAAATAATAATTTTCGGTTAACCAAGAGCTGAAAGATTCAAATCGCGTCGAAGATTGGTGAAAATATCGGCAAGATTTCCGGCGAATTCAAGAAATCCGATTAATCCCATTACCCGGCCATCGGGGAGGCAATCGTCGGCCGAAACGTTAATCGACGTCGACAATGATCGTCAATAATTCGAATCCGACAAAGAAACTCGCACGCGAGTGTCTCGACGGGTCCGAGTTCGGCGAACGCGATCCGTCCAGCAGCAGTCGATCCACGGCGCGGTATATCTTGATCGTTCCAATTATTTTCTCTGCTCGGTTCGCGAAAGTAATTAGCCGGCAGTCATCGAGGAGAATTTGTCGCGGAAGCGCGATATTAATGCTTCCAGCGTCCTGGAATCGGAGCGGTCCAATTACCGGGAGTCGCAGCCCAACCGTGACAGACTGTCACCGCTTATAAATACAATTGCGAGCGTGCAGTCGCGGGCGTATCGTGTAAACGCGGCGCGGAGCGTCGATAATCTTTCCCGAGTCCCCAAAGACTGTACCGACACGACACGGCACACGGTACAGTCGATCGCAAATATACGGTCGCTTAAACTCGTAGACGGCGCCGCTGACAGGATCGTTAAAGTGATACACGACGCAAAACGATACACGCTGGGCGTTCGCCGAGCGGATTCAACGAGCACTCGTGCATTAGGCGACGAGGATCCGTCGAGTCGGACACGCTTGGGACAAATGAGCAACCGGTGCCCGGTATTTCGTCCGCGTTTTGTAAACGCAAAACGCGACCTGTCAAAGCGGACCGAGACAGAGGCGTTGCTGCTGATATTGGCTACTCCCGGGCCGGCTGCCTTTTGTGATCACCGCGGGCCCGCGAGTCCGTGTACACAATGTACACTCTTAAGGTACTCCGCTTTCTATCGTACCGTCGATCCGTTGTCGGTGGTAATCACAGGGCTTTGAGGGAGCCAGCGGTTGCTGGATAATTTGTGGATACGTATACTTGAACCGAGAAACCGAATGTTTCCTATCAACCGCTCGATCCACCGGGCGGATCCGTGCCGCGATCGCAATTACGCGAACGCGTGTCAAGTTTGTCCGCTCCGTTGACGAGCTCGCCTTAATATGCCCAAGAAAACCGAGCGGCTCGGTCGACTGTGAAACGCAATACGCTGTTACGTGCACCGGCGACACAGAAACCGGACGAGTATCCTAACAACGATGGACACGGTCTAGGAACATAAATTGACCTTTCGAGTCGAAGGGTGTCGGGGCTGCTTTTATGTGCGACTTCAATATTGTTCTCTCTGGTTGCCAAGGGTGATCTGTGGACTGCGGATTTTATGCATTTATGACAGAAATGATCCACGTAGCAAGAGGACGTCTTTAAGAAGTCTGGTGTACGACATTAGGGATGTTTTTAAGACGTCTCGAATGTCCTATGAACGTCCTAAAAATGTCCTAGAAACGTCTTGTGTTACAAGTCAAGACGTTTTTTAGACGTTTTTAAAATGTCCTTTTGACATCAAAAAGACGTCGTATGGACATTTTATGGACGTCTTTCAGATGTTTTTTAGGTCGATAGTTGGTCGTTTATATTACGTATTATATATTGTTGTAAGGATGTCCGAAAAAAACAATATATATTCGGATTTGTAAAAGGTGTTTATTTCAATATAATCTTCCGCTCGCGCTGCAACGACAACCCCGTTGCTTCTTTGGCCGCGTTCTTATACTAAGCGGTGTTGTAGGCGGTTCCCACTAAACACCAATAGTATTTCTTAAAAACTAATGTGCATCCTCCGAGAGGCGACAAGGTGAGGGAAGCTGGCCAATTTGCCAAGGTACCCTCGCCTTGAGCTCTCGTTGCCTACCTAAGGCCCTTGACATCTCTCATTTGGTTCGCAGATGTTTTACGGTGCGTCAACGGCTATTGAGACCTTTAGCTAAAATACGGAGTTCCTAATAAACCATCATAAAACAGAAAGTTCCGCTAAATCTCAAAAATAGCCTGTAGTCGCGTCCGCACCATAATCATAAACTGCGTCCCTTTCTAATAGGGCATGGCCGCCGAATCCTTACATTGTTATGTATTATAACGCATGAGATTCTGATAAAGCTGCCTTTATAGAAAATGAATTGCTGATCGATACGTTTTGTAAAAAGCGTAGTTTCAAAATTTACATCGTCATTTTTATCTTCTTATTTTTTTATCTTTTTATTTTTTGATACGATTTAATTAAAACTATTAGGTACATAAAAAACTCCTTGAAGATATATTTAAAGTTTATTAAATTTATTAAGTTTATTAATTTTATTTATGTTTTGAGACATATATTAAGGACGTCCAATTTGAGACGTCGTTAGGATGTCTTAAAGGCGTTCCAAAACAAACGTATTAAATGAAACGGTATAAAAAGATCCCGAATTGAACATCGTTTTAACGTCAGAAATAAGACATCGACGTCCATTTCAGGGCGTAAGGCGTTCAGACCGAAAATGGACGTCAGATAGACGTCTTTGCGACGTCCAGTGCTTACGAGCCAGTATGCCTAATCTGAAACAGTAGATATATGAACAATATTTAACGATGTCGATATACTACTTTTTCGACCTACTAGAATTACTAAAGAAAGAATGCAAGTTTTAAGTTCTATTTTTGACAACAGTGGCCGACAATTTCCATTTTGCATAAAAATCTGCAATCCAGCGATCAGCAGTTGTTTTCGCTCGGAGAAAAGAGGTTTCGCGGACGGCGAAGACAATTGAATCACGAGCAACGAATGTTTTGATAAAAAGTTAGAGCCGCAAGGGTTAATATGTATTTGCACTGTTGGACGAAAACAGAAAATTTAAGCGATTCACAGTTTCCGCGATTCTCGGCCGGAAGTTACGGGAATGTCGTTTAAAGAGTAACGATTAAATTACCAAGTTGGAGGAGGGCGGATCGCGGATGGAAGGAGCGGATAAATAGAAAATGTCAACGAACGCCACGAAGCCAAGTAAAGATAGAACTAGAAACTTGGGAGCGCGGCGCATTGGACGGCGAAGTAATATTTTTCCAAGTATCGATTCGACGACCGTGGCTACAAGTTTCCAGCGGAATTCTGTCGATCGCGCGTCATCCCTCGCGCGAGTCTTTTTAACCCCCAGGAGCGTGCCGTTGACGGGAAAGTTACCGCTTCGAGTGGAACTTTTTCAAAGTTCGCGGCGAAGAGCGGCGAGGAGTGGCGCGGAGTGGCGCGGAGATTAGCCCTGGGGAATTAGAGTTTCCGGTGTACAATGAGTAGAATTCAGAGGCGTTTAACCCCGTGGAAAAATCGACCGCTCTCCTGTCCGATCCTGTCGAAATTCTTCGATCCGATGCCGTCTGGCCGGCGCGGCGCGGCTCGGCGCGGCTCGCAGTTCGTTCGGCGGGAATGGTTCTTCAAATTCCAAACGATCAAACACACCGAGGCTATATTGTAGCCCGTTTTAATCTCGGATCTTGACGACCCAGTTTCTTGATTTTGACAAGTAGATTCAACGGGCGCTCTCCGAAGCGACTCCAGAATTTTCGATAAGCGCCGGTTAAGTAGTTTGCCGACCGTCCGAAGCGCAATTTGCTCGGGAAAATATGTTTGCTCACCTTTTATTGGAAGTCCGTTCCCAGCATTTGCACAGTAAGTGCCGGTACAAGGCGAAAGTATTAACGTTTAATTGCGCCGGCATGTAGGTGTGCCGCTTCTCTGGCCGTGACGTCTGCCAGAAATCATAGAACGGGCCCGCGGGGGAGCGAATCGCGCGCTAATTGGATGCCTTGCGAACACCTACCGAATTCCCACCGAATATTCCGGCAATAATTGAAATTTACTATTGTTTAAAACCGCGCGGCTGACCGCGGGTGCCTAATTTCCGGGCGTTTAGCAATCGAAAGGATCGATCCGGGTATACCGTGACCAATTCCCATCGAGACGACGTGCCCTCTCTTAGGCGAAAGAGTTGCACGGCCTCGTATTTCTCCAAATAACCCCTTGTGTGTCGCTCGGTGCTCCCCTGGCCCCTCGTTTCTCGGAAAAATAATCCGTGCGCGCGTTGCGAGGAGGGACACCGATCGATATTTATCGGCGTGTCGTACGAGAGCTCCGAGTCGACGATGCCCGGGACTCGCTCGTGGTGCAGTGCCGCGTGTGACGAATCGCTTTGATGGAACGACGCCATATTATACAGAGGTTCTCGTCTTTCGCAATCGGAACCTAATACTAGGCCGGCCCCTGTCCCTCTTTACACGGAAATCCTTTCACCGACCAGCCCGATTTTTAACCATTTTATGCCAACGATCTTTCGACAGGGGTCCCGCCACCCTCGACATCGATAGATCGTTTAATTCACCCGATTTCGAATCAACGAGGCTCCCCGGTTCTCCGGATAACTCCAACGAACAATTCTTAGACGGATCGGGTCTTTGAATATACGACGCTTCGCATAATTGGACAAGATCCGGGAACGAACCAGGGAGACTCGTCAAGGATTTCTAATATTTGTAACCTGTTAAGTATGATTGTTATTATTTTCTTTTGATACAATTCTTCCTCTTATCACTGTTTTCTTATCAACGATTTTTATCAAAGTATTCCAATATTTTATAAAATAAATATCTAAATATAAAATACAGTATTTTTTTTTAGTTTGCTGCAGAATGTTTAAAAACTTTTGTTTAGCTGAGCCGAAACTGCAGAAGCAAGGCAACCAATCAAACATTTCTGTATTCAATCCAGTAATAGTAACAGTGATAGTAACATGATTTTAGTAATAAATAAACTGCGGATTTGTATGCAAAATAAAAATTGTCATACGCATCGTCAACATCCTCGCCAATTAATCATTAACACATTGACACTATTTTGTAAACAATTTTGAAAATTCATTTTCATTATAGTATATCCGAACAAACTGAATTTGACATCCCCTATGATCAATTTGAACTTCCTAATGTTGCTTTAATTCATTAAGCTGCTTTGATTTTGTGAAAATTTTGGTGATCGTTCAAATAAAAGGAGTTCAAACCACAGTTCTTGGAAAACTCTCCCTTTGTGTCGCGGCAACGAAACGGTCGCATTGAAAACAAATGGCTCAAATGTAGGAACAAAACGCAGATATACCTTCTCCTCCCCAGGAATGATCGCAATCGAGACAGTTGTCGTAGCCATTGCAACCGCGAGGCAGCAGTTAAGCCTGAAATTATGATTCTTATCCGAAAGGTCTCTCGACTAAACGCGCATCGGCCGGATAAACGTGATACGTCGCAAATAGAATTCATTCTTGGGAAAAGTGGAAGTCGCTCCGGAATCGCCAACTTGTCCGTTTCTAAATCGACGGAAGAAAGTTCCGGAACCGCGCGAGAGTTGTCGTTTCTATTAAAGCAGCGCGGGATCGCGAAACAAGCAATATTTTCACTGTCAAGAAGATTCCGTATTATTTCAAGCAGCACGTTGAAAAGCGCGACAGCCAGAGACAGACCTGTTTCAGTCCCGCAGCGAGCGCAGCGACGACATTTTTGCGGACGATGTGCAGAGAGGAAGGTCGCGAGGGAAACCAAATCTGTTCCGTATCTTGGCATCATATCGGAAGAGAATAATGTAACGTCATTGGTGCCGGCGCGGAGAGAGATGAGAAATTAAGTGAACCGTGGAGGATCGCATCGTCGAGGAAAACGTATACCGCAGTCGCTTAAGCCTCTCCTTGTGCACTCAGTCGAGTGCATCCACGATGGAAAATAATATTTGTCCGCTGGGATACTAACGGGAAGACGTGCTTTATCGTCCTCCTTCAACCTTCGCCCCTCCCAGGCCGATTGTCCCTGTCCGATTGACTCTGCCAAATCGTTTCTTCGCGGGACTGTCATCTTTTCCTGCAACCCCATCTCGGGCTTTCCTCTAATGAAACTATCGATTCGAATCTCGACATGCTATAAATATAACCAAATATAATCCGCCCGACCGCGGATTATTCGGCAATGATTCCACCTCGTCTCTTTGCTCCAATAAAACGCCATCGATCCGAGAGAGCTCCTATATGCAATACAAATACACCGTCGATCCTGCTTCGGACTATTGTATTTTCTTCCAGCTCGCCTCTTTATCCGTACCCTTTCTTTTGTTATCGTTCGAAACGGCGCGTGTCCTCGGAGTATTTCTCAACCGATTGTCTACTATAATTTCAAGTCGCGACGCCGGCCAGGGAGGCTCGGAGATCTTGGTCCGCGTCGTCGGATGATCGACCAAGTCTGCGCCGGCACGGGGTATTTGAATGAAGTTTAAATCAGCTCGACGGTGCGAACGGAGAAAGCGCGGACGGGGCTGCCCGGAGCCGGTACAAATGACCACGAAGTGATAAATAATGTAACGGAGCATGGTTCTCGTGTTACGTGTCGAGGAAACGTATCGTTCCCATTACGCGTACGCATGTGCATGGTTATCGGCGCGGCCACCGAGCAAACATCATACGACGCCCGGACGACATATTCTGGACTTCCAATGTTCTCTTCCACGATTCAGCCTCGATTCGATGATTGCGTTCCTCCAACTACGCGCGCCTAGGCGCGACCGGAACCCTGCTAACCAACTTATCGCCGCCATTTTCGAACAGCTTTGCAATTGCACCGGCATATGCCGGCGAGTTTTCGTAGTTTTTTTTTTAATTCGACAGAACTGCACGGCGTCGCGATTAATGCTAATTAGGCGGACAAAACTCGTAACTTAACACTTTACCGACCGGTAGCCTATAAATTGGCTTTTTCCCCCAATCGGTATCCTGTGAATCGGTTGTCATGGTAACCAATAATTTGTTATCTATTATTGAGATAAATGTATTAGATTGTACTACCTCAAGCTTCAATATTATTATATAATTTTGTAAATATTAAATACCTTTCGCGATTAATAAAATAAATGAAATCAATATAGAAACGAAAATTTAACATTCAGCTAAATATTTACGGCCGAATGAACGGTCGGTAAAGTGTTAATTTCGTTTTTAAAAGGTAGATGTTAAAAATGTTAACACTTCTCTGTCGGTGTTAATCTTAAAGCTGCTCTTACCGACACATATTGATTAGCATTTTATTGAGACATTGTATTAAATTTTTTAAAACAGCTGTTAAATGTTCTTATTTAATATTAACATGTACCGATATTATTGAAATTTTTGTATTCACATTTGTATATCTTCATACATTTTTAGAACGCAAACTAGCGACGATTGATTGTTTCAATTAATTCCGTTAATTATCTTGATTACTTAGGTCAGGTTTACCATATACAAACAGCTGGTGGTAGACTATGAACGCCAATGAACAAACGACAAAAATGCTGGGAAAATTTTAATCTTTCTTTACATGTAAATTTTAATTGACAAGATTAATGTCTCCAGTGACAGTAATAGCTGTTTCACAGAAGAAATTTTTCCATGTTCTTGAAACAATTTTAACAGTTACAAGCGTCGAAATGAAATATATCGATATTATATGGAAATATATAAAATCCAAAAATATACACACTTTTTAATCAATTGTTAATAAACATGGTACACATAAGTCAATAAATATAATATTTGTTACAATAAAATTACAAAGACACGTGACAAACGATAAACATAAAATAACAGTTTTGTCCTGTTGGTACAGTAAATTCTCGCCAATTGTTCTTCAGCTTGTAAACAAAAATGTCCAAATTGTCCATTTTCGCATTGGGGAGGATTTGCTGCACCTTAAATCGCGGCTCTGTGAATCGGTGCGGTTCTTTCGATGAATTGAACGAGATACGATTTACTTCGAGAGGTTTCTTTCGTCGTGTTCTCAAGGTGATAATTCTTTTATCAACGATACGTCGCCACGATCGATTAAACAGTCGTCTATAAGTCTTCACGATTCCATACCGATGGATTTAAAAGCTATTTCTTGTATGAAGTGCGATTACGAGTCTACGGAGTATTTCTCCCCCAACGTTTATGGAGGGAATTATTGTGCGAAACCACCCCACCGTATTATAATAATAATAATTCCGTTTCTCGCAGGGGAACTGACAGGGACACAATCGCGAATCCATAGACGACTGACACAACTGACCTATCGCTTCCCTTTAAAATTATTATATTAATACTCAGTTCGCAAGTGTTGTATTAATTTCCATGCTCCGTCGCGACGTTGTTGTTAAGCAACAAACTTGGACCTCTTTAAAATCTCCTGCTTGAAACACCGAGTCTACAATCTATAAATAAATATTGTATTTTAACAGTTTATAGTCATGGCAACCAATAATTTGTTATCTATTATTCAGATAAAAGTGTTAAATTGTACTACTATAATTACTACATACTCCACTATAGCCTATATACTATATACTCCAATATTATTATATAATCTTTTAAATATTACATACCTTTCGCGATTAATAAATAAATAAAATAAAAATAGAAACTAAAATTTATCATTGAGCTATTGAGAACTTCAATATTATTCTATAATTTTTTAAATATTGGATTCCTCTGTTCTCTATTGCAATCGAGCAAACGTCTCCCCCCTATATTGTGTACTAATTGGCTTTCGACCGCATGATGAATGAATAAACAAAAAGTATTCTACTCGTTTGAAATGGAACATGCCGACAGTGTTCACCCCACTGACCCGAGACTTACGACAGATTTATTGGATCATTAGTACAGCTACGGACGGTCAAGCGATCCGCAGTTTACGTGAATCGCGTTAGCAAACCCGTCCGCTAATGAATTTAATTCGCTTCGCCACAAGACAGGTCTAATCATTTCGCCCGACACCTCCTCTGAGACGTCAACTTCAGTTATACTCGCTCTACGTAGTTTCTTTATCGTGCATAGTAATTGAATCACGCATTGTGTCGTTCAAGAATAATTGGTTAACGAGATCCGCAAGAATCATGGGAGACGAAATAGATGCGCCGGGTGTGCCCGCTGCGGAAACACGCGGTAGCGAAGTGCTCGAGACGCGCTAGAACGCCGTGAGAAACGACACCGCGGGGAACGATAGACGAAGAGTCAAGTTTCGAAGAAAGGAAAATTCGCGGCTAACGATCATTTCGTCCCCAGCGGCGACAACCGGCGACGAGGCTTTCCACTTTCGATTTTTGAAGCGGAAACCTTTCGAACTTTCATCGGCTGCGCAGGAACGATGTCCTTGCGAGGATTTGCATTGGGTACAATAAAATCTTATTAACCCCTTGCACTATTATTTTTTTCAGAAAAAATAATAGTTCTTATTTATATCTATTATTTTTTTCAGAAAAAATAATAGTTCTTATTTATATCTATTATTTTTTTCAGAAAAAATAATAGTTTTTATTTATATGTATTATTTTTTTCAGAAAAAATAAAAATCACCCAAATATGGGTGACGCTAATTTTTAAACAATTTTGAATGTGGCGGCATCCGTGCAACGAGCACATGCGGCGGCATCCGTGCAACGAGCACACCGGCCGACAACATTGTATATACGCGCGACGACGATCATCCTCGGGAAGCCCAGAGAAACGTTACAAAGTAAGATCGGTTGCCAGGGCGATCGTTAGGGTTCGAGCATAGTATTTCGACAGGCGAATGCAAGCGACGCACATTCGCTCGCGACGACTCGGTCGAAGCAGACGGCTGCTCCCGAAAGCGAATAAAATCTTTGCGAAAACGAACAAGTGTTTAGTCATTCCACCCGTGCTCCCACATTGAAAATTCATTTTCATTTTAATATATACGAACAAACTAAATATGACTAGGTTGTTTCGGGTGGGAAAGAGTTCTAATTCCATACTCTATGATCAATTTAAACTTTCTAATTTCGCTTTAATTTATTAAATTGCTTTGATTTTGTGAAAATTTTGGTGGTCGATAGTTGGCGACGAACACGTTAAAAACTTATTTCCCGCGTAGATAATAAAAAATGAAATATTCATTTAAAGAAAAGTTACCCTCGAAATATCCTTCGAAAGGATCATGAAAATTATTTAACGTTTTTCCCGAAAACGTGTCGTTTTCGAGATATTAGCGTTAAAAATGTTTAAACGAAGGTACTTGTGTAAACGAAGTACATATATATTTATTTAAATATGCCTTTATGAGAAGAAGCCGGTAAGAGCACGGCGAGGTCTCGGTATATCGATGAATTCTAACAGTTTTGTGGCGAAAAGTAGGTGAAAGCAGCCTGGCGAGGGTAGAAAGTATCCCAGGATCGTCCTGACCTCGCCTAGAAGGCTCTCCCATAGCTGCCGTTAGAGCGTCTCGGTGTTTGCCGAATGTTTTCGCGCAATTATTGCCGGCGAGTCAACAGCAGCGAGGCTGTAACGAGCCAACGATACCGAAAGTGTGTTGCTGAACGGGCTGGTGCCGGGCGACAACAACGAAGGGAAGCGAGAAAACGGATCTCGAAGCCGGCTCGCCGCGCCGCGAATTCCCGGCGTTACCGCGGCCCGAGTAAATATAAGCGTGACGCGAATCTTGGCAGCATCCGACGACGTTCTTTCCACCCACGCTTCATCCATTACTCGGGCCAAACAGGTGTGCGTATTACCGCGCCGGAGCCAACTGTGGAATTCCTCTTCTTTCCTCCTTTCGTTCCTCCCTCGTGGCTGCGTGGCTCTTCTTCTCGAAACCGAGCGGAATTCCCGGCGATCGTACGAGTCTCGTCGACACGGCTCGTCCTCGTCGCCGCCCCCGTGCCGGCTTCAATTTGCCGGCATCCACGTGCCGGTTGTTCCGTCGCAGGGCTTGTCGGTCATTCCGGCCTACCGGTTGACGAATATGGAATCGCGGGCAGAAGGGAAACTCCGCGGGGAAATCGGCCGGAACTGATGAGACCATATTTTTTCGCCTCTCCGTCTATTTCTCCCTCGAAACCGCTGTCCCTTGGACTTCTCCTGGTTCTTCCGCCGCTTTCCCGGCTCCGTCGGGTAAACCAACAAACGCCTGGGGACCGGACCGGCTGCTTTGCGAAAAAATACTGGCTGTATGTGTCCGGGCAACTAGAACGTACGCGACGCGGCAGCGTTGTTTAGTCGGACGGAAAGTCGCGGGAATCGTGGCTGCCTCCTCGCGTTACTCGCTTTAAGCCCTTTCATATCGGCTGCGAAATGCCATGAATATTTATGTCGTGCTCCTTTTAAATGCCGCGATCGCGAGCAGGAATTAATGTATTCCGCTTTCGCGTTGTCGTTCGAAAATGTTTCGACGCTCGCGACCTCTCGATAAAATATGAAACGCGCCGATGGAACTCGTTACGAAACGTTTAATTACGGAGAGTGCTAGCCGATAATTGTTGAACGGAACAATTTTTTCAAATTCCAGTGGTTATTAGCGGTGTATCGCAGCGGTGACAAAGACGCGATTATCGGTGCTGTGGCTAGAAGCTTCGACTTGAAGTCGCAAGAGCTTCGCAAGGGAATGTTCGCGTAGTAATCGCTGTCGATGGTTAAAATAATTCGCGATCGAATTGTAGCTGCAGCGAAAGCGACGAATATATCGTTAAGAACGAGAAAACGTCGGAACGTTTGTAGATATATAACCCTTTGCAGACGAATCTCGATAGAGCGATGTCATCGGGACTATATATGCGAACAGAGAATTTGATTGTGCACAGAACAAAGCAGCAAGGTATATTTTTCATTTTCCCATTGTTAGTTCTATGCATTCAATACTTTTATTTAAAAATCAACCCGTGGTAACCGGCTCCATTACCTTGCTCTAAAAGATCTTCATTTTCAAAGAGTCAAGCATAAGTTAGTTTAGGGTTGAATATATGAGTCGTCTATTTTGAAAGCGACCTTGTGACGGATGTAGGTAATTAACATTTTCTACCTTATCGACAAATTTTAATATTGATTACGTTTATGAATTGTATTAATGTAGTTTTCACCACCTTGTAAATATTAATTCAATTACTATTGTTCCCTATCAGCGAGTAATTCTATTAATAATAAATATTCTTAGAGAGAACACGTATATACAAAGTGGGAATAATTTATCTGTTAGTTTGATAATTTCATATTAAATACTTCATTAAGTTATAAGTGTTGTGTGGGAATATTTAAATCATATAGTTTATTTATATAAGATCTGCACACTTATTTGGTGATATTTTTTAAAAAAGAAATAAAAATGGCGTTATATCATTCTCCGACCATGATTGAAGCGCAAGAAAATTTAAATTTTAGTTCGAAAGAGGAAGAAAACATAGATACGATAAATTCGCAAATTCAAGAATTACAAAAACAAATAGAAAACGTTAATTACTATTTCTATTGAAATTGAGATATTTAAGGGTTTAACCCTAAAACAACCTCCTTCCATTTTACAGCATGATTGACATCGTGGAGTTGCGAGCGGCTCAAAATAAAATCTTAATAATTAAAATATTATCTACTATTTTAAAATATTATTAGTTTTAGTATTTATTTACATGTTTGCCGACAATTTAAAAGCATTATGGGGTTGCCGGCAACCCCACAGGGTTGTCCTAGGGTTAAAAAATAATACATAAATATACGGTACCAATGTATCACGCTGCTTAAGTATATCCAAGAGACTTAAACGTACAACCCCTATTAAAATAATAGCAATTACTAAGCGAATAACACGCGCGTTACTGCAGTCAACAATAAAAAGTGACAAACGGACTCGGGTCAGTTTCGCAATAAACGGCTCGTATAATCCGCGCCCGGCACATGTGCGAAAATAATAACGTTTGGAATCGTTGCTAAAGGGGAACGGCCGAGAACCCGAACGTCGGGACGGAATACGGCCGGGACCATTGATCCGGCAGCAAATTGGTAACAATGCGCGAGTAATTACCGATGTCTGTACACGTATCTAAGATCAATGAGATCCCTCGAGTATGTGCGGCGGATAGGTGGAGAGGGGCGAGGCAGAGCAAACTTCCACGTCTTCCATTTTCGAAGGGTAACGGAGCAATACCCCAAGAGATTGCGAGCCGAATTAGTATTTAATAGTGAAAGTTTCGTTCACCGGGAAAGCTATCTTTCCTTTCGACTTTGTTCGGCAAACCGTGGCCGGACCGACACAATCCGCCTCGCGAATATCTCCCGGAACGAATTAACGCTAAACAAGAACCGACTGTTCCTGCCAAGCCCCCGTTTAAAACTGAAATTCCGTCGGAGCGAACCGATCGCGCTAATTAACTTTGGCCCTTCGCGAGCTTTCGTTTTGATAACGCCGAGTTTTCCCGCGATTTCGGATTATCGAATTTAACCGGGAACTTTGTCCGGCTAATTATTTTCGCGGTGCCGGACTTCAAGAATATTGTTCCGTACTTTCGGGCTGCGTTTCCCGGGGCGAGTACGACCTCGAGACAACGTGTCAAATGGGAAGCCAAATTCGAACGCGTTCGGGCAGATTCGTCCCTAAAAGTCCTCGCCATCACAGTTTTTACGGCCCGTGCACCTGTAACGCGTCGAGGTCAGCTGTAATTTTTAAACGACCGGCACCGGCGATACGTGCAACTGCACCGTCGCGCTGAAATCTTCGTACAGTAGAGGAGCCAATTACCGTGCCCTCTTGGCAAGCTTCCACGAGTAATTTAGTTGACACTTCTTACGGAAAATCTTGCAAATTTCGTGTCAAAAATCATTATTACGGCATTGTAAGAATTTCCGTCGTTTACATGTTTGGTTTTAATAAAATTTTAATTTCATTTAAATAAAGAAAACTTAATACGCCTTATTTGATAAACAGAAAGCTAATCGCGCTGCAAAAAAAACTAAGGGCGCGGTAATCGGTAGTAACTTGCTCCACTACCCTATCCGCACGCACGTCGGCTCGAACACCTAACCTCAAAGTTCTCATATCTGGCGATGTTAATTAATACGTCCGTAATCGCGTATATAAGACCCTGTTCTCTTTCTCTGGTCAAGAAACTCTAAGTTCCTGTACAAAACGACCCCATCGATCCTGTCGATTCGAGGCAGAACGAAATTTATTTATTATCAACGAGACAGCTTCTTCTCCCAGCGAGCAAACTTCCGTGGTTTACTGCGTCCGGTCACGAAATCTTCTTTCCCCGGGTTGTCGAAGTTATTCCGCGCGGTTGATAATGTATAAAATTCAGAGAAGGCTCCCCTCGGATTTCTAATACTTTGCGAGAACAGAGGAGAATCGTAGCCCGTCGTTGTCTTCTCTGCGGAGCGTACGCCGGAAAATATTTTACGTAATATCCTTTCACGGAGGAAGAGATGCTGCCCGGACTCCGCAACGATTTTTCCCGGGTCGCTTTTTTCTCGTGTTCGTTTAGACGATATCAGCCCTCCAATAGCACGCACGGTCGCGCGGTCGCACGGTCACACGGTCGCCTGTTGTTTACGGACACGGGCGCGGGCACAGACCTGCCGGAAGTGGGATGCCAGCTTAATATTCATGACGTCTTTCCCCCGTGGCGACTCTAAACACATTTTAATAACATTTTTTACGGCGCCGATTCTCCGCGCTTGAAAAGCTCCGCGACAGCGTTCGGGAACGCTCTTTGGCCGGGCCAAGAATGGGGGATGGAAAAGGACAGTCGGCGTTGACGGACGACAAAAGGGGGACGTGAAAGTGGCGAGAAAGGTAGAGGCTGCGACAAAGGGACACGCCGGAGCGAAGGAGAGCTAAAACAAACAGCAACGAAGAAGGAGCGCACGATGAAGGAAAAGAATAACTGCGCGAATGAACGGAAAAAGAAAAGACGAGCAAAGAAAAGGGAGAATGGAAACTCTACCTCCCCCACCACGCTCGGCCCCGTCTCTTTACGATGGAATATATTGCTGGCCCTTTCAACTCTCTCTCTCTCTCTCTCTCTCTCTCTCTCTCTCTCTCTCTCTCCTCCGCTTTCAGCCATCGACAACCGTCTCCTCGTTCCTCACCAACCCTTCCTCCGTCGACTCTCCTGCTCTCGAAACTCGGCCATGAAGCATCGAAGTTTCGCAAAGTCTCGCCGCGGGAAAAATCGAAAACGCTTCAAAGCTCCAGGGTGTTTTTCTGCTGACACATTTTTCGATGCTCGGAGAAAGATCGCTTCTCCTCCTGTACACCGGAACGGTCCTCGCCGAATCATGATCTACCCTCCGGGAAGAGAGGCTCTGAATCCTCGGAAGAAAACCGCCTGTGGTCAAACGCCCAACCATTCGCTTGTAATCGCGAGTCTTACAGAGTCAGTCCTCGGTCACCCACCTTCTAAAAGCTGCAAAGATCCTCGCGGCATATACATCTTTTATCAGGCCTCGAGAATACTGTGCGATGAAAGGACGGAGACGCTTTCAGAAATAGGAATCTGATTCGGATGAATCCATATGGTCCTGCCATTTGGCGGAGCAGCGGTGATTAGACGGTGTTGCGTCTTCAAATAGCGAGATTCGTGCCAATTTGAAGAGCTAGTTGAAGTGATTGTGCACATTGTCGTGAAACTGTACAGGGTGGTCCAACTTGGGCATATCTTGCAACTTATAAAATTATTGGGCAACAAATTTTTCAATACAGAAGTTGCGTAGTTTAAAGAAGCATGGTATGTAGTGCATTTATTTCTTTATAGATGGAGCTATTCCGAAAATTTGAAGGTCAGCAAGTCTTAATTAGTTACCTGAGTTCGTTGAGTATACTCGTCATGCACGTATATGTATATTACATATATATTTTTATTATACATCTTATGCATCTAATATATGTTAATGTTAAGTGAATAGGTGAATCTTAGCAATAAAATTCTTAATTTTATAAAACAAAATAAAAAACAATATTCTCTTGTACTGCAATATTGTTGTCGCCCAATGCATACTTTGGAAATCGTAGGAGGTGCACAAGTTGCCTGGACCAGCCTGTATAATACTATATTTTAAGCATAACAATTCGATGTGTAACATTGTAATTATCCTTATCTAATTTGTTCATCCGTTCTAATTGGAATGTCGACGCGATGGAAACTATCGTGATTAGACGTGTAGGAAATTGTCGGTGAAAGTGTCTTTCTGTCTACCGATAATAAATTTGAATTTTTACGAAGCTCGCGAAGTGGGGGCCGACGACACGCGTGTTTCTGGGAGCGTCCAGCGCCGCGAGCTATCAAGGACCGCCGTGACTTTTGCATATGCTTTCGTTTTCCTGCGCAGAGTCCTGATTGGTATCGAGTAGCGCAGCGTTGGAACATTAGTTCGAAGCAAATCGATGTATCGGAAACTACGAAACAGGGCAAGAGAAAGAAAGAAGGCCAGAAGAAGATAAGGGTGCCGTTACTCGTCCCGCGCCTCGTTCCCCGTCCCCCCGTGGCCCTCGTGGCCGCCGTTCCCCGCGGCACCCCGCGGCACCCCGCATCCCAAGTCTATTCGGAAAATCTATCGCGAGACCGTCCCTCCCTATTACCCATCCTCCCTTCTTTCCACCCATACTTCCGACAGGCCGTTATCGATTTCAGCCGGTATACAAATCCACCTTCAGGTAACATTAGTCACTGACGCTTCCACTGACACACGCCGCTGTTCCGAGCAGAACGGACCTTAGGTATATCGCAGACTGGTAGACACCAGGAACTGCAGGAGCCACGGATGAAGTCGAGGAGAGCGTGTATGCGAATCCTCGTTCCCCACCAGCTCGTCTCCTCGTTCTCCTTCTGGCCGAGGGTCTTATACGCGGCGCTACTCTATGTACGAGTTTTTGCCGGCCCTCTTTTTCTCGTTCAGAAAGTCACCGTGAGTCTGGCTCCTTCTAGACGCCGGCTTCCGGCAGGCTTACGTGTACGTGTGTACTTACGTATAGGGTCGTCTCTCTTCCACTTCGGTGACAGTTACAAACGACGCGTTATCTATAAGGATTGTACGTCGAGAGGGCGAAAATGGCGAGCACCTGCTCGCTCTATGTATATTCCGCCATCGGCTTCGGCTTCGCTCTCTACTACACCCTCGTTCTCGCCATCGTTCTCGCCATCGTCCTCGTCTTCGTCCTTGCCGTCGCCCTTCCTTGCCGTCCACCCCGCCTCGCTCCTCCTCCCCGAGGAGCCCTCCGAGACATTCTTCGTTTAACTGTTGCAACGGTGCGTCGTTCGGCCACTCTATAAACTCGCGTCAATGGGAACGCAATCACCTCGAACCCGTTCTCAAACAACCACCCTGTCGCGCCGCGCCGCCGGATCCTCCGATAGAGAGGGCTGAACGAGTCCTGTATACAAATGCGAGAGAGCCGTCTCCGAGTCGAGATTAAGTCGAAAACCTGGGCCAGGTCGCGAGCAAATTTTATCAGATTCCTTGGAAATCGTTCTCCTCGAAACTCCTTGCCGTGCTCAAGAGCGCGCCCGGCTCGCTCGACGTTGCCGGCATTGTATCGTCGCGACGAAAATCAACCATTGTGAACTATTCGGCTTAATTGGAGCACGACTCTGAATGCGACCTACGTATCGGAACGCTACCTGTCAGCGATTATTCAGTAAATCTCGAGGCCCCATGATTTCCGGCTAAACTTTCCATAACCTCTTGCTCGACGATATCCTGGACTCGTTACGAGCATCTCTAATAGAACTGATCAAACCTGTGCTGCATTTATTCGTTGCACCGCGATTTCTTCCAGAGCTGCGTTGATTAGCGTGTCGTTGTCCATAGTTATCTTTATTCGTCGTTAATTGCAAAGACGAAGGAATGGATTTGGTTCAGGATTTTTATTCTTTACTTTCTTCAGTTTATAGTTTATTTCCTCTTCTTTCTTTCCTCTATTAGATACTTCATCGTGTTCCTATCATTATTGCTAGACAGCACATTTTTATACAAAATGGAATTTGTATCAATTGCAAAGTGCTGGAGGTGCGTGGATATTTTTTCATTCGTCGTTAATTGCACATGGCGAAGGAATAGATTTGGTTCAGGATTTTTATTCTTTACTTTCTTCAATTTATAGTTTATTTCCTCTTCTTTCTTTTCTTCATCAGATACTTTAACGTGTTCCTATTATTATTGCTAGACAGCACATTTTTATGCAAAATGGAATTTGTATCAATTGCAAAGTACTGGAAGTTTACTGGACATTTATTTTAGTCCTGGTTCGCTTTAACAGGTTGGAAAATACGCTGTTTTAAAATTTTTTAATGTGTTTGCCGTTCTACATTTGATGTACACGTTTCTGCAATGAATGCATAAAATCATATCTCGCATTTCTATATAATTTACTTAAACAATCGAGACAAGCTTATTTACTTGCACTCCTAGACTTTGATGACAGGTATCGATTTAAAACAATTCTTTCTTTTTACCTTCTTTATTTAACGTCGCATCTGCTTAATAGCAATTAGCGACCACCTGAGGCGATTGCAATTGTTACATGTACATGTAACAAATACGACAGTTTTTGCACTAAATTATTACATTGTCTTCTTAATTTACATTCCTTAAGTTAATATATAATTCCACTAAACAATTTATTTTCCTATAAATATAGCTTTTGTTGGCTGAAAACAATTCTGTTCGAACGCAAATGACAAAATTCGTTTCGAAATCAAATTCTATTTCCTTCTTGCCAGCATTTGATACTTCCTCTTTTCGGTGGGCGATCGCGAACGACAAAGAAAGCCAAACGGGAACGCAGATCTTCAAGAAATCGTTGGTAGAAAGAGTTGATCAATCTTTCAGAAGCAACAGAAACTTTTCTTGTGCTTTACACTCATTATAGAAAAGTTTGCCGCCGATACAGCGCAATAATTAGATAGCATTCGCACGAACGATGAAAAACTTATTCGGAAATCGGCGCGCGAGACAATTGTTCGCGATCCCACGTTAATTGATTTTCTTTCGTTGGCCTTTGCGAGGCTCTCGTGCCCGGGGTTATTATATCAGTGGCCCCGCGCGTCGACGTCGGAAATGATTTGCGTCGAAGCGTATCGGGTGCTCGCGCGGAGCAAGTTTTCGTGACTATCGTCTCGTGTCGTTGTACTTCGCCGGGCGCAGAAAATAATGTGGCACGACTAGAAGAGCCTTCCTTGATTCGTTGCCAGATACGTAATTTATGGCAGCGACGCGCAGACCGCTGGGAATTTCTTGTCTGCGTGTCGCGCAGAAACCGCGTGTCGGCTGACAACTACATTTTGATGGGATTGCCAGGGACTGAGGCGCCATTGTACTTTACTTAGCCGCTGTCGGCTGTCAACTCGTTAGAAAATGGAATTACGCGCGGCCGTCTTCGAGCGCTCCTATCGGTTTTTCGAATCGGAAAACTGGGTCAAACTGCGGCCCCGATCGGAACATAGTTGTTTGGGAATTCCCATTGGAATACCTTTAACCAGAGAAACACGAAGCCAGATTCAGTCGGAAACGATTCAGCCGGTATCGAAAGCGCATTAGACGTCCAGCTGCATAGAAGTCGATGTCGATGCAAGCTGCAACGAGATCGCGAAGTCAAAACGCATTTACTTCAATGACCGGCCATCCCGAACGTTGCCGATGTCAGTCGTAACACTAACGTTCGTTGCTAGTCGAAACGTCTATTATTAACGGCGTAATTTCGTCGCGGGAGGACTCGATTTTCTGCCGCAGCTTTGTTACGACTCGAGCGACCAACGACCTCGCGATTTATTTGAATTTTTCTTACGTTAGAGCGTTCCCGCCGTCGAAAAATTGTAAAACGATCCGGCCGGCTGCAAATTTTCTAGGAGCCCTCGTTGAATCATGGATATCGCTCGATGACCAACAGCCGAAGCATTCGGAGCGTTCTCGGATCGGTTTTATAGTCGGATCGATCGACCCCGACGTTTCTCGGGCCGCGTTCGCGATCGAAAACTTCGATGCGGCCCAGGAGTTAGGGATTTGAAACGAGTGAACTGCTGGTAACAGGAATAATGCGACGTAGAAGAGAACTCTAGCCAAGTTATGTCTGTTCGCGATAAGAAACGACAAGCAATTCATTCCGGCCAAGTATCCTATCTTATCTACCGTGCACTAACGATATCATACGAGATTCGGATTGCTTTTTGCTTGCAGCGGCGGTACCTCGCTGGCTTGCGACGAGCGGCGCGTGATGCCTGTACAAATGATTATGCCGCCGGAGAATTATTTAGCCCGTCGCATCGGCGAAAGCCGCGGTCAAATTATAACCGAAAGTTCGTCTGCGTTATTCCTCTTATTACAACCCCTGGCGAAAAGTTTTCGATCGTATATACTTATACAAAATTTATTAAGAGTTATAAAATGTTCTTTTATGCAGGTAAAACGAACGGAGAGCGTAGGTGGACTCTAACACGTTGACTGCCGTGGCGTGACCGGCGCTCAACTTGACTAGAACGCTGTGGGGGCCACCGGTGACCGGCGAGGCAGCAAATAATAATAAAAATAATAATTAGAGTAAATATAGAAAAAAGACAATCGTAAAAATGTCTACAGCGCCGTAGGGGTCACCAGTGACCGGCGCTCGACTTGGCTATAATGCCGTGGGGGCCACCGGTGACCGGCGATAGCGGCAGCAAATAATAAAAGTACATAATTAGAGTAAATATGGATAAAGGATGATCGCAAAAATTGTCTACAGCGCCGGTCACCGGTGACCTCCAGCACGAAAAATGCTTCAAGCATGATTTTATAACTCATTTTATTTGCTGTAAATAATATTTCGACATAATATGCACCGCATAATGAAAAATGGCGCCTTGGCCAAACCATGGAAAATGCGCTTGACAGTCAACATGTAAAATAAAGTAAATAAATATAAAATAATTTAATTTTTCATTTCTTATCAGAAATAACAGAGGAAAGGAAATGTTATGTGGGAAATAGTTTCCGATCATGGTTCAAATAACTGACTTTACGGATGGCTCAAGCAGAGGACGCAAGCGTGAACACAACTAGTGCCTCTGAAAATGTAAACAAACGCTTTCGCCGCTGAGGCATCTGAAATACAAAATATTTCAGTCAGTGGCTAAGTAAGACGACGTGTGCAGTATGGCATCGTGTAAGTTGTATTCGAACGATTTAAAATTAACCTCTTATGCACGACGCGCCACTATAGTGGCTTTCGCGAATGTCATCTTCCATTACGACGCGCCACTATAATGGCTTTCGCGAATGTTTCGTGCTTGACTTAATTGCATTATTATTTATTAAAGTGAATGATTCAAGTGAAAGTATATGTATCGTATCTTTAACCAGTTAACTGTGGCGATCTCTTTTACGTCCTCCATACGCGTTACATTTCGCAAGAACGTTTTACAACTCTAAAACGCGAATATTCTTTGTAAATTTCGTATAAGTGCATACAATATTTCGCGAGGGATTCTAGTTTCTAATTTAAAGCTACCGATATAGGAAGAAATCGAGCCGAATAAATATATCGTTTGACGAAGGGGCTCGAGTAGCGAGATTATATACGTATATTTGTTATACGCGCAATACCAATAGGTATTTTATTGCGTGTTTATCAAACAGAAAGCTCGGCCACGATCGACGATGTAATTAAATGGAAAAGATTCCAGATAGACGCCGATTGATGGAAGTGACACGGAAATATCGGAAGCTCGACTTGATTTACCGTAACTGCGGGTTCCGAACGTTTGTACCACAATAAAATATCACCGACGACATCAATTCTGTTTCCTCGGGGTTCATTCACGGCGCAGCCAGACGCATAAACCATAAAAACACGTGCTACCTATGGAATTCCCCGACAAATGTACGATCCTGTAGAACCCACGAGGGAGAGGAGGCGCGCGCGGTTCCTTTCGTTTCCGTTCGTTTTCCTTCGTTTTCTTAGGTTGGAAAGCCGGCCTCCGCGCAAGGGGTTGCTCCAGCAGCTGCTTTCCTCCCACCGTGTATATCCGTCGGATCCGGATATCGGGAAGAGACTGTCACATGGAGACGATATCGGCAGGCATACGGTAACGGCGCAATTCGATTGAGAAACGACAGGAATTCGCCTGTAGCACCGCCGACTTTTTTCCGTTTTACGCGATAATCAATGACGCGGGCGTGAATAATAAAAGGAAACCGACCGAGAACGATTCCCGTTTCATTTTAACCACTGCGGAGCCACGCGATCCTGCGATGCGTATCGCGACTCGTAAAAACTCTACTCCCGGTCTAGTATTATGTTTTGTAGGCAATAAACGGTTGCCTGTATTTTGTCAAATTTAATCTCTCTCTCTCTCTCTCTCTCTCTCTCTCTCTCTATCTCTCTCTCTATCTCTATCTCTCTATTTCTATATGTATCTCTCTCTCTCTCTCTCCCTCTTTCTCGAGGAATCGACAGTCTAAGTTGATCCGAGAATAATCGTTCGTTTATTTCGAGCCGTGTAGGCTAGAGGAGTCGGAGTTACCAAGGGATCATCAATAACTGTGTCTTTGGTTCGTTCTCGAACATATTTAACTTTACACTTATCGAATAAGACATATCACACTTCTTTATTCTTTTGTTTATTTTTCAATAAAAAATGTGTAGAGTGTAGAGTATGTTCGTTTCCTTAAGTTCGGATAAAAGTGCGCGTGGTCGTCATCGGAATATGAGAGTGTGCGAATGCGTGTGCGAGGGTTTTCGAAATGAATGCGAGTAAAAAGGCAGTCAGAATTGAGAGTCAGAGTCGAGCGGTCATGACGACAATATGATTTACCATTGTTTTAACCAGTTAAGTGTGTTTGACGACTATATCCGTGATGGAGATGTGGCAAAATTTTGTGTCATGACGACGATATAATAATCGTCATGACACAAAAATTCACACAAAATTCTGCCACATCTCCATGACGGATTTAAACACACTTAACTGGTTAATAAATATAGTTTCTGTTTTCTAACAAGTAAACACCTTATCCACGGACGATGCCATTTGGCGTCAAATGGAATTCTGTTATCGATAAGCCCGTCGATAAGGTGTTAACCCCTTGCACTATAATAACGAGTCAGACTCGTCGTACAGATCTCGTACAAGATCTACCAAATATGAATATTATTAATTTCTTTTAAGTCGAAGTAAAATTGCATTCTTCTGTTATCGAAGTCTAGAAACGAAATCAGACAAAGACAATACAAGAAACAAAAATTGCCTGGTCCTGTTAGAGAAATTATTAAGGACGAATAAGTACTAATCAACACAACGTGAAATAAATCGTAGTGCAAGGGGTTAATATCCTCAACCGTCATCCCCTATGCCTTAGCCGGTAAATACAGAGTCAATTATGTCGAAAAGAAATCGGAGATACAGTAATTGGTCAGCCAATGGTAACCCTACGCAGTCTATCGGCAGGGAAAAATAGATCAATAGATATACTTTGGCAACGAGGGAACGGAAAGCCGGAGTCTTGCGCGGTCGGGAACGAAATCAAAATTCCCCGAGTGCACGGCAATTAATTCGAAACGATCCCTCTCTGCAGAGTCAACCACGGCGGAAACTGTAATTAAATTCAGTGGCCGATGGATGCCAGTCGATGGATGTCAGTCATCGGTTAAAACCGAATAGCCCATCGGAATGATTGTTGAGCTTTAAGCCGCGAGTCGCGCGCGCACCTCAATGTAACTTCATCGTTTATAGAGGATCGAGGAGGTGGCGGAGGAAAGAGGGCCGCAGGACGCTTTGCCGCAGATTGGACAGTCCCGGGAAAACGCATTACCGATATTGAAAAAACACGCATCTCCTGTGCACGGCCGGCGGAGCCCGGTACGGTGGCCGTAGCCGTCCCGGTGCCCGGTGCCCGCCTGACAGCCGTATCCGTTGGAATTGCTTCCGCCGTAGAATTTACCAACTTTTCCTCGAGCTTTGTTTACGTTTTTCCCGGGTTTATAACCGGCGAACAAACAGATGAACCACGAAATCTCGACGGCAACGCATATACTCGAACCATCGATTCCAAAGGCCAACTTTCATCTTTTCTATTCTTTGAATGTTTAACCCTCGGGTCAGCAACGACCCATGACATTGTGTAGGATAATATGAACAATTGTTGACTTATATATAGTAATCGAGCATTCTCCTAAAAAATTAGTAAATATAAGATAACGTCTTTGCCATTTAACCCTTTGCAATATAATAACGAGTCAGACTCGTGACGAACATTTCGTATATAATTTAATAAATACGGCTGCCAATAATTTCTATATAAATTTTAAAAGAAAAATTGAAACTTCTGTCATCAAAATTTGGGAACGGAAGAGACAATCGGGAAAGAAAAATCCTCTCGTTTCATCGAGGAAATTATTAAGAACGAAGTGCTAATCAACGTAGTTCTGAAAGAAATCATAGTGCAAGGGGTTAATAATAAATAATAAATAATGATATACATTTCGATAGTCTAGTTTGTAAGCACGAAAATAAATTGAAAAATAATTAGGAGATTTCCGATTAAGTCTCAGAATTGAAACTAGATCTTGAAACTGTAACAAAGCATACATATGCACATCTTGGTAAACGGAAAGAATTCTAACTGGCGAGTCTCGCGAGACTCTGCGACCGCCATCGGAAGGTTAATCGACCAAGGACATTACTGTAACAATCGATTCGAACCTTTCGCCGACAAACTGGATACTTTCGTACCCAGGCGAAATTTTCATCTTGCAATATCTTTGAAGCGAGAGGGTTGGGCTATCCGAATAAACTTAACGATCAATTGCGCGTTAAAGTAGAAACTTCACCAAGTATCCCGGAATCGTTTGAAATTTTTTAAAGCCTCGAACAATAAAAAGATCAAGCCGGGACCTAAAAGATCCAGGTTGCCTACCGCGTTAGTAAAAGCATACCACGCCGGCGGAGGGTTAACGTTGCTGATTTTTCAGCTCATTTTTCCTTTGTACCTTTCTGCCTCGCATATAGGAAGCTGCGGGAAGATGAAACGCGACGTAACTAAATCGCGAGCATTCTACCACGGTTACATTTACGAACGTCAACCGCGAACGGAGCGAACAAATACAATGTCCCACGGTTTTAGATTGAAGTATCGAGCAAAGCGTGCATAGTTTGCAATACGCAACATTGTCGGGCTTGGAAACGACGGTGTTTCTTCTCGGCGAAGCTTGCATCCAGCGATCGAAATTGGATTTTTAGCGCAGCTGCGTTCTAAACAAATCAAAGAAAGAAATAAACCGTTTCACGGGCGGTCTGATCGACGCTGTTACGTTTTCCATCGCGGCGCGAACGTAACCGCAGCCTCCGAAGCAGGAAGTCTAAATTCTTCCGAGACCGGGTCCAGCCGAGGACTATGCGTATCCATGAATTTCGGCAGCTAATGACTCGGACTAATCCAGCCAGACCGATGCATTTCCGTAGACCGGTCTCCTCTTGTTAAGTTCGACTTGAAATAATTAGGGGTAGCTGATGATACGTACGAGTGCATGGGTATAGGATCGTTCCAGCGTGCGTCGGTATACGGGCGCTCGCTCGCATCCGACGCCCCGCGCGAATCCTTGTTGGCAGCAACGGCAGCAGCAGCAGCAGCACCACCGACAACACACGTCGAGGTATGGAGTGCGGTGGAGAGAAGGGCGGAGGGGGAGGGGGGCAGGACGTCGAAGGGGGCCGGAGGGTGAAGGGTGCCTGAATTTGGGGTGCGGAACGTAACAAGCGTAGCTAACGAGGTACGGCAGATTTTATGGGCAGATGGAGATGATGCGATATCCGCGATTGATGCCATACACGGCCAGTACTCGAGGCAGGGTTTCCTCCGCAATGAGATAGATTTGCGCGGTGCGCTCTCATTATGAAGGCCTCGCGCTACCCGCAGAGAGCGCCGCAACGCGTCGGAAGAGGCTATAAAGACATTACGCTCGAATTATCACAAGCCGCGGAACAGTAATTATTTTCCGAACGAGAAAATCGGGCGAGCTGTTCAAGCGGACGGAAACCAGACCGGGATCGCGCTCGTTGTTGTCTTGCGCTGCGATTGCGAGAAACTATAACTCCCCTAGGGAGGGTGGCATCGCGCACGAGTCCGCTATCGAGATCGAATTAGGCTGTCGCGAAACGAGCGCTCTAATGTCCTCGATCGTGGAACGCGGATCGACGATCGCTGCCAGGAAAATTTGACTGTTCGAAACGAACGCCTAGTCGCAAAAAGAATATATCCATAGGACAAAGGCAAGCGTAATGAAAAGTGTCCGGTTCCAGGGTCAACGATGCACTAGCAACAGGGGATGAAGGATACCATCTACTCTTTGAGAGCGTCCACTCCCGGAATTCAGCCCAGCTTCCTCTGCCGGCGCTTTGTTTCCGTACATCTGATAACCGGTGTTCCTCTTGCCGCGCTTCGGCTCCCTCGTCCTTTCCCTCTCCCTCTCTCTGCTCGTCTCTCTTCCTCGCGAAACACTCTCAGGATCGAGAAGCAAAGGAAAGAGGGTCGAATGAATAGCGACGACGAAAGGAACGAATGAGTTTGCCCCTTGAAAAACGCGATCGACGATTCACGCGGACAAAAAAGTTCTCCTCGCTTCCCTATCTACACCCTTCTGTCCCTTCCTCGTCCCACCCTAGGGCTCGTCTCGATTTTTTGGCTCGGACCAAAGCGTCGCAGGACCACCGCGCCTCAAATATTAAGCACGCGGCCGCACAGGTTTCAAGAATTCAGCGACATTTAGCGGGAGAGTCGACTTTTCCGAATTGATAATTATTCGATTTTTATTGATTTATAAGGGACTGTGGACCTCAGAAATGAAGAAGTTAATGGTATTGAATCAGTATTTTAGTTAGTATTAACATTTAAAATTGAGCGTTTCGAGAGTAGAATATTTCGTCTGACGGAACTCCTCATCTACTTCGAAATGTCCTGCTGATCGTGCTACTTATTTTGGCTCAGTCTTTTTATATTGTAAAGATCGTACCTTTCTAATAATAAATCATATACATTTTTAGTCATTACTAATAATAATATATTAAAAAAGTAACAGTGATTGACACGTGATAAATTGAAAAGATCCCCTATATTTGACAAAGGATAACTTTTGAACTGCAACAGTCTTCATGTTCTAGCAAAGAAAAATATTTTCTATACAGCTTGCTTTAAATACCTGTGAAAAGATCGTGTCCCTATAGGAACCAATTTAGAAGTTATAATTGTTTAAAGACGACCGCGACACGCGTCGCTCGCGACCACCCTCCAGGGCGGGTATTTCATAAAACGTGTTCCCTAAAACGTTACATGTATGAAATATAAATATGAAATACATATTTAGAAAGTAAAAAATAGTTTATATAATTACGTTTAAACAATTTCTTTTTCAATCGAAAATAGCAGTAACAATTCATTGAAATTTATTGTTTAACAAATGCAAAAAATATTTAATTATCACTAGCTAAAACTGTTTAAAATTATTTTTAGTGAACATTTAATTGCGATGTCTCTAATGGTTCAAAAGTTATAAAAAAAACTTGCCTCTGAATTCTCCAAATCAGACGACTGTAAGGCCGAGCTATTCCTGCAGAACGAAAACGGGAGTCGCGACGATCCGCGAGAAAGTAGCTATTTTAGCCTCGCTCTGCTATTATGCGGCCGATACATTCATAAATTTTCTACAGGCAAACAAATTCGCCTGTTTTGTTTGTTCGAGAGTTGAATTCTATGCAGCCAATAGTATCCGCGCATCATTGAAGATCCCTGGCCAGCTTTCGCGTTCAATCAATAACGGGGTCCTTTTGTTGGAGCTCATTGTCTTTAATGAACCCCTCCCGCGGTACATAACACGATCCTCCCCTTCGTTTCCTTTTTTTTCTCCGGATCCGTGCGCGCCGCCCCCGGATCCCTCGCTCTATCTCATTGGTTTTCGTTTCGATCGGACCCCGAACAATGTAAGTTCCGACAAGGCAACGTATTCGCGTTTTCGGCCAGGTTGATGGACACGTCGCACGCCAGCAGAATCGGCGCGAGCGATACGGTACACCGATTTACTCTATTCCCGGCCATACCTTGCGCTTTTCACGCGGCTCCGATCTCCCGAACTACTGAATGAAGAATAACGTCGATCGGAACCCCGTTAATTTTTCAATCGCCCCCTCTCGATTGCTTATTTAGCGGCCGTCACCGTTCCGACGGCTCCTCTATAAATTACTAGGCTGCACCGCCTTACGCAGAATTATTCATCCGATCAATTATGTAATCTACCGGCGGTAATTGGATCGGTTTGTTACGCAAGGAATCCCGACCCGCGGCCACAAAATGAAGACCCGCCGTTTTTGGGTGCTAAATGTTGAAGTTCTTAGTTTTCTTGAACCCTGACATTTTTTTAAAAAAGAGTGAAGGTTAGGACACGTGGTTACCGTCACAAAAATTAGTTGCATGATCGTCAAATTTCTCAGGAATCGTCATGAAATTACTTTACAATATTAAGTGTCTGCTATGCGTGCTTAGATTGAGCACTCGTTCTGAAGGATATTTAACCCTTTGCACCCGAGTGGTGACTCTGAGGCATCGCTAAAATTGTTCCATCACGTTCCGAAATGATTTTTATATTAACAAAGTTTGGATTTAAAAATTGTTAAAAGCGAAACTGTTGCTATGAGCTGCAATTTTATATGCATAAAATGCACTTTGTCGGATGAAATAGAAATATTTTAAGTCAGAAAAATTATTTTAGATTTACTGTTAAAATGGCTTCGAAACCTACAGCTTGTACAAAAAGAGGTTTTGGTAATAATAATATCATTTAATAATAATAATATCAAATTTTTAATAATAATATTAAATTTTTAATATTTATAGTATCAACTCGGTTCAGAATGCAAAGAAATAAATAATATTGTTTCAACATAGCGATATTCAGTCTTTTGATAATTGAAATATGTATTCACAAAAATGCATCCCTACTAAAATATCATCGCTCAAAGTCTGTCATAGTCAAAGGGTTAAAGTACGGAAATGACTACATTACATTTCCGCAACTAGATGCGACGAAGGATCGCAGCAAAGCGATCTACCCAGCTGGGAAGTTAATTACCTATGCCGGGAAAGCGCGCAGCACTTGGAAAGAACTTACCACGTATTTTACGAAGCGACAATAACCTCGTTGAGCGTCTTTTGAGATTTGCCGCGCACACGAAGCAGCTGTAAATTCTAAATACACAGAGCTTCGTCGCGGGGAAGAGCTCGGAGAGGTGACGTCGCATCGGAATGATTTTCTCTCGCGTTACGGAGCCCGATTTGGGTGTAGCGGCTGAAAATTCGACATCCCGTTGCGGATTTCTGTCGGGCGAAACTTTTGAGCGGAAAATGCGAGTCGGATTGACATGAAAGGGATGGTAGAACGCGAAACGTCGATCCACCAACGCGAACTTGCCGCACTTTCCACCTCCTTTTCTTCCCACCGGCTCCGTCTCCCTCGTCCCTCTGTCTTCCTACTCCTTTTTTTTATCGATGCACGTCGTAACGGCCGATGTCGGTGAATTTCACCCCGAAGAAAGGAAGCGCACACCACCGCGAGCCGCGCGGTTTTCCCGGGGAAAGTTACGCGAGCCCTGTATACTTTTCCGAAAGTTTCGCGGAACCGACGGGCTATGATTCGGGACAGGTGGGAAGAAATTTCTCGACTGTAGTTACCAGTTCGCGGCCAAATTACCGGCGATTTCCCTACGAGAAAACAAAGCCGGATAGATTATAATAAAATGCCGAGGCGGTTGCGTCTGTTTGTTTGCGGTCCGCAGCCGAATAAAACGGAGAAGCTTTTGAAAGTGTTCCAGATAAAAAGGAGGAGTTCCTTTTCCTCCGGCAATGGCCCTTTCGCTTCCTCGGAGGCTCCGCCGCGGTCAGCAGTAAATTTCTAAGCATCGAGTGGCAGGCTTCGGGCGAAATCAACGCAAACGATCGCGATAAAGGACGGCTTGATTTTTACGAGGAACGTACAAGGAGGCTCTCGACGCCGAAGGGTGCCACCCCCGAGATACGGCGGGTGAAGTGTCCGCGTCGATGCTCGCCGAAAATTGCATGGTCACGCGACCGATCTGCGAGGGGTGGGGAACGATTGCAATCACGATAAAAGCTGGCCGACTCTCTTTTCATTTGACAGATTACATCGAGGCCACGCGGAACAGACATCGATGCGGACAATCGACTTATTTCCGAGGACGAAAACCGATATAACAATTTTTGTAAAAATCAAGCGAGTGTAACGCATGGAGGTTTCTCCAGACGGTTTTGTCCTGCTCCTTTCTGTTAACATACGAAAGGATTTGTTCCACATGTTTACGATTCATAGCATTATTCACGGAGTACTTTCCCACAATATGGATACACGCGGTCATCCCCCACTAGCGTTCTTCAAGGAAATTTTTGATATATAAAGGACTAGTTTCAAGTCGGCCGAAAAAACGTTAGCAAGCTCGAAGCTAATTCTCTTTCGAGCAGTTCAACCGTGTGCGTAGAATCCGCGTTACACATACATACACGTATAAAACTGCAACAGATGTAGCACTCATGGTGTACTACCTTTTACCAGTCTATTCACTTGTTGCATTTCATTATTCCATTTCCTGTTTCGACGCAGTAATTGGTACGAACCATAGAGATACACTTTCGCCGCTTTTTCCATTTTTCCGAAAAGTTACGAGGCGATAAAACTCGAATCTCTACACCTCGATTACCTAGTGACACGACAATGAGTTAATAAGCATCGGCTAGTTTGCGAGATATCCTATCCTTAAACCTAGTGGCGCCCGGCGATGAAATAAACTCGGCTGATCCAGGAAACCTCCTACCTCACAGTAGCGCCCTGTGATGAAATAAGCATCAGCTAATTTAGAGAAAGCCATCCTTAACCGTGTGAGTCCCAGGGGATATTGAAAAAACACTCTCGAATAATCTCAAACAGCTCAACCGCGCTTTCACTAAATGAGTACGAAAAGACACAAGCAGCGCGATAGCGCTTGTTTTATTTTATGTCGAGGAATACCAAGCGGCGCGATAGCGCTCCGTTTATTTTACATCCATGAATACCAATCGGAGCAACAGCACCTCTTGTATTTGTTAGGCAACGCGATTCTCGTCTTTTTCTCATCGCTCCGTCACATTTATTGCAGTTTGCAAAGCGATCGGACGTATTCATGCGTATGTGTTTCTCATTGTTAATAATTGTGCGTTTCAAAATGATTTACTGTCGAACTTTTTAAATTTGGTGTATCCCCAAAATGGTAGAATGAATCAAAAAAGAAAATCTATTAAAAGGCGCTGTGTAATATATTTGCTTCAGTAATTCTAAGCACGGGACTTCAACAATCACGTGGCCAATAGGCCTCGCCCCCCGGCCAATAAACCACGCCCACTGGCCAATAGGCCACGCCCCAAAACTATCGTAAAGGAACCCCAAAACTAGCCCAAAGTTGCCCTGTAACTACCCTAAAATTGCCCCAAAAGTATTCCAAAAGTACATCAAAGTTACCCTAAAGCTACACTAAAACTGCCCAGAAACTATCCTAAAAGTACTCTAATGGCCAATAAGCCACTCACCTTTGGGGGTAGGCCACGCCGCCTTGGTGTCGGGCCCCGCCTCTGACTACTAGGCCACGAACAGTTAACGGAGCACTGTTAACGAGTTATTAGCGAAAAACGCTGACCAATAAGAGGTGAGCACGTTTGACGTCATCCGGCGAGTGGACAAAGCTCACTTTCGCTAATTGACTCGGCCGCCTCGCGCTAGCTGTGTTCGCCTCTCATTGGCCACAGGGTTTCGTTAATAACTCGTAAACAAAGCCGCGGGTTGAATTTTCGCAAAGGAAAAAATTATTCGAAACAATCTTGGGAACCTCTCATTTCCCGATTGCGAGTGACTTTTGGCACACCCTGTATATTAGGAACCGCGGCTGGTCAATCGGGTCGACTCACCCTCCGTAATCATACTTCGATTATAATTCCACAGGCGAGCAGGCGAGTTAGCGGGCGAGTCAGCCGGTGGCCAAGTACTGGCGGAAAAATCTGGTTGACAAGGCTCCGGTGGGGCAGAAAACGAGAGAAAACACGGGGTAGGAAGGAGCGACTCTAAAAGGGTCCTTAATGTACTTATTTTAAACTAATGGAAGAAAGAGTTTGCCCGTCAAACATGTTGCACGGCCACGTAAAAACAAGTTGAACGCTTGACAAACCACAAACCGTGAGTACGCTCAGTCTATTTGCTCGCCTCATTGTACGAGCTTTTTAATGCATCCGCTGTCCGCTGCGGGGGTGGCTTCGACGGGTTATGTGTACACTGTATTCTACTTCGTCGAGGGTTGGTTCTCGTTTAATCATCTTTTTTAGACGACTCCGCCTCGAACCCAGCGGGATGATGCTGGTCACGTGGCCGATGAACGAAACGAGCAGCGTTCAGTTGCTTGTCAGTCGAGAGACTTCTTTGTCTCGTTCGATAACTCGCCCCCGCGCCTTCCACAGCAAACTTTTGCATAGTCGATATACAAGAACGAAGTATCGTCCACAAATTTTGCACAATTGTCTGCCTTAATTCAACGACTGAATATTGCTCGACGGTTTTCGATCGCGCGAAACTATTAAATAAACTATCCGAATACTCAGAAGACTCCATCTTTGCGGAACGATGTAACTTTATTGTCCGCTGCTGTAAATTTACATTCGCGTGGACGCGTGTAACGTTGAACACTACACAAGTTGCATTATCTCTCGCTGTATTTGTGCAGGAGGTTATGCGAATTAAATGTAATCCAACTGTGGATTAGACTTTGCGAATATCGCGCGGTTTGCGTTTACCGCCTAATGTATGTTTAAATAACATAAATTCAGAGATTGTCGAATTTAGTGCAAGAATAAAAGCAGGTGCTCCCAGAGACAGGTCTTCTTTCTTTCCTACTTCGATAAACTTACCGCTGCTTCGCGCTTTGTAAAACTTAAACATCGAGTCGATCTATTAGTTTCGGTTTTCAATGTCTAAACGCGAATATTAATCAAATATCGTCTGTTTGCGGATGACCCTTGGCCCGGAGAATGCCTGAGCAAACAACTTGAGGAACCGGCGCGGCGGATGGATCCCTCGATCGCGGCGTGGTATAACAATAATAATGAATAACTCGATTGAAAGTAGCCCGAGTGTATCGACAAACTCGATCGAGTGTGGGCACTCGTGGTCCGCATTCGCAGTTACCGTCCATCTTCGTGGGACTGTGGGACTGTGGCAGAATGACTATTGATTCAACGAAAGGGTTCGTCCCTAACTATTCATGGTTTTCGATGTCACGTGTCCTTTCATTCGACGTATTTGGCCGGGTACGCGCGATGGGGTGAGCCGGCAACCGAGGGTGAGCGAGAGTAACCGGTTGGTCTAATCTACGCGCGGCACGTTTCAACGTTTCAATTTGTTTTTCTACTAGAGATTACTTTCTGGCGACTCACCTTTCAGTTTCGCCGGATCCGCTGAGAACACCTTGAGGAATCGGTCACGATTCTCTCACGTGCCAGCCAAAATGGCCACGATATCCTATAACATAGCAATTGAAAGAATTCTATTATAGGAACCGAACACGAGCGCCGAGAAATTAAGACTGTCGCTTTGCCGCGCACGTGTTAGTCACACGTGGATCCAAAGTTACTATTTATTATAATATTACTGACATTATGTTTGCAAGTAATCGGAGATCATATTTCATGTCAAGTAATTATTCAATTATTCTTTCTGTATGCATCAGCAAAATATCTAACGGAATGCAAGTTATTTTATTTTATAAACAATCGTATGGATCTCTTAAAATTGTATAAATAAAATAATTAATCATACTACCTCGTGCAAAAGCAGATATAATTGAAGAATCCTTAAGAGGTCTAAAACTATCATTGCAGCATACTGTACAATAATTTAATATTTTAATATTTTAATATTTAACATTTTATTTTATATAATTTTTCTTCTGTCTTTTATATTACCTTGTTTTCATACTAGAGGATTTCCTCGGCGATTAAATAAACAAAGAAATAAATAGACATATTCGAAGCAACAGAATTTTTCTGAAACGTTTAGGATATAAAAGAGTTAAAATGCCATCCATCATGGTAAATTTTAACTTTCTAATTTGCATTTTCATTAATCGAATTACTTAAATTTTGTGGAATTATTTATGTTTGGAAATTTGCGGCACGAAACGTGTTCATAAATCGTCGAAAATTTCGGTGCGTCACGAGAGCTTTGCACGCATAAAACGGAGAGAGAGAGAGAGATACGCAGACCACGGATTTTATGAATTTATACAAACATTGACTAGGTGAAATACCAAACAGACGCTAGAAGAATTTAAGAATACTTTATAAATTTATAAAATAAATTCTTAAAAATAGAAATACATTTTTATTTAACTCGCGTTTCTTACAATCGATAAAGTACATTTTTATTCTGCATAAACATCCGCAGTCCAGCAATACTTAATAAAAACGTTCCAGATAGCGTGACATTTCTGAACTCTGCGACGAAAATCGCTGCGAGTGCAAAGGGTTAAGGCAAGCGGCTACTAATATTTCACCGGCGTCGTTTCTTCGCAAAACGGTGCTACGGTTCTCGTCGCTTTTTAAAATATTCTCGAAAAACAGTCGGTGCATTCTATCGGCGGAGGGTGGGTCGCAATTTTTTTGTGTAAAATTTATGCAAATAGCGGCACGAACGCGGGACAGACTGTCGAGAGGTTATCGCCGCGGCTGATCTGCCAAGCGACGTCCCCAATTTATGCGCTCCGTGCCCGAAGCTCGCCGATGTGTTTATGGTGAGAAGATTTACAGGCACCCTGGGGTGAAAACGATCCCGAAACGTTTGTCGAGCGCCGGGCAAGACGATCCGTTCACGAGTCCGCGAGTCGACGCCCCCATATGCCATCGTTCTGCAGTCGAGCCGACAAACACAACAGATGACACATGTTGCAGCAATGATTTAATCCTTCTTGGCCTCTGCGACCCGATGATAAGCTCGAATGCCACCGTTTTTCTCCCTGTGCCGCCTCTGATGTAGTTTCCCGGTGTTTTGCCGACGCTTTAGCCGAGCAGTATTTTTTCAGAATCACTCTATAGGAAAATAGACACCGCACCTAGGAGAACTTGACGAAGCTCAATGCCGAAACGGGGTAAGTACTATAGCAGACGACAGATAGAAATTAACAAAATGCAATGCGGTTGCAAATGTTACCATACTATTTGGAATAGTATTATTTGCGACTTCTACAATGCTTACGAGCCTTATCAGATGCAAGTGTTGATTTCACAGGTGGTCTTTATGCTCTTCAAATGTTTCAAATTTTTATACGAACTTCTTTATTTAAGAATATATTATAATATAGATCGTAGGAAGGTTAAATAAATTTAATCTTGTCATTGTTATAAAACAGAATACATTAGACACGTTTGTAATCGATAAATGAAATGAAATTAATCAAAGAAACAGTACACACTGATTTTGATATTTGTGTATGTAACGAGATAAATACATGACGTAAGATTTTATTACATTTTAGTATTTTTAGTATATTAATGTCTTTAGATATTATTTAGTATACCATATATTTAGTATACGATCTAGTATACCATATATTTAGTATACTATTTAGTATACTATTTAGTATACCATATATTTAGTATAATAAATAGTATACTATTTTTATTATATTTATTTTTTATAGTATTAATATAATAAATAGTATACTATTTATTATACTATTTATTATATTATTTTTGTGTCATTAGTATACTAAAGACAGTATAATTAGTATCTCTATTGCATGTACAGACTCGTTGCTCCCTAATCGCGGATTTATCAAGGACTGACAACGCCGCTGCACGTATCATGCTCGTTATTCCTAATTAGGCAGATGGCGTCATTCCCCTTTGATCGGAATCAATCTCCCAGCACCGTCGAAATTGCACGCTAAAATATCAAGCCAGGTTTTGGAATTACAATTTCACCATTTTCCAACATGCCGGCGCTACGCCTCCTCGCCCGTCTTGCCAGCCGATCGGGCTCGTTACATTATTGCCACCAGAAATAAACCGCAACGCTCGATTAATAAATCAAGGATGCTTTTAACTTGCAGCTGCCGCCGTTAAAAAAGTAATGACCGGGAAATATTAACACCCCGCTAAGTACAACGTGGGCCCGGAATCCGCGTTTCCGAAGCTCGCGAACGTTTATTTTCATTCTTTTATCCCCCAGAACTTTGACGCAAGCTACTTTACACTTTACGACTTTATTAATATTTCGGGCGCCGGCTTCGAGCCTTTATTATTTCATGAGCATTCTCGGTAAGGAGGGATTGCTGCTGGAGATTTTAGAACAGCGCGTATAAAGTTGTTCTACTTGCCGTTAAAATTTCGCTAGGCGAAACTCGTCGCAAAGAACCCCGATAAAATTCGGGGGACATTAATCGCGAACCACTCCTCCCAAGCCTCCGGAGCTAATCGGAACGGATATAATTTCAGTTGCTTCCTGCGAGACGTAATTACCATCGAAAGATGTTAAAACGCGTCGTAAACCAGCCGATCGCTTACGAGTTGAGAACGAAAGTGGACGTTCCTATCTTCTCATTCGGCTGGCGCCGGGCCCCGATAAATTAACGCTTTGCCGTCCGGTGGCACCACGTTGGTGCCATGCGAAAACTATCGGGTAAGCCCCGGTGGCACCAAGTGAGTGCCATGCGCTTACAATATACAAAAAATGAGGAGAACAAATTTAATGTGTAAATCTTACGGAGTCGCGTTACACCTCGGAGATTGCTTTGCTTCCCATCATTTAAAAGAAAAATATTGAATAGTATACTAAATAAATATATTATATAAATAGTATATATTATATAAATATATAGTATATAATTAATTAATTATATTAATATTAATTAATTATATAAATATATCGTATATATTATATAAATACTATACTATAAATAGTATACTAAAAATATTGAAGAAAAATATACTAAGTATTCAAGAAAATATAAGTGAGTCAGTCCTACCGGCGCCAAACGAAACAATCTCGATTAGATGTGCGGAGGGCATAGTGTTAAGTAATAGAATTTGTTAAATAAATAAACGTCAGGCATGCACGGTAATCTATTGGACGTAGGAGCAATTAGTGGAAAATGGAAATACAGGCTAGAAATGCATTTGTAGTAGAACCGAGAAGGGGGTGATTGCCGATATGTGAAAATCGGTTTTAAAGATTGTTCATTCTTGTCAGGAATTTAGTTGTCGTCTACTCTTATGTCGCAGAAGAAGTCCGAGATAGTGTTCGCAAACATTAATTATCGCGAAGTATGTAGTAAACGGAATGTTTCCATCATTGGAAATCGGCCGGCAGATACTCCGTTTAAAAGGGATCCGGATTTTATCGCCGGATCACGCGCGATTCAAGAAGAGCGAAGGGAGAATAGGACGGTCGTGTTGCTTGACTTTTTCAGTTATCCGCCCCCTCGGTTTCGGGTCCAGCATGCCGGCACGAAAGCGAGCCCTCTGTTTTCATTACGACGTTAAGAAGTTTCTCTCGACGAGCCCACCGCGCTAATCCATCCGGCAAACCGTCCCGCGGATGTGTTAAGCTGCAGTCAACGAGCCGGGTTTATGCTATTTGCGACCAATCGTTGCGCAGCGAATCGACAAACGAAAGTTGTTTGAATAGGACCGAGAGAGGGCAAAGTCCTCGTCGATCCACTCGGCCGGGCAAGTTTTACGAAAGTTCCGCGTTCGGCCTCGGAACTGTCTCCCGAACACGCTACATTGTCAAATTATTGGCCGCGTAGTCGAGTGTTTCGTACCTGAGAACCTTGGCAGCGGCGGCCTCCAAGTCACTCGGAATTCCGCCGATTACATTTTCCGCCCTCGGATCGCGGCTGATAAAACTTATTCGTGATTTAGTTAATGAATCCGCCGGAAACTTCATCAACCTCTTTCGGTGTAATTCGGCGGACCAGTAAAAGTGGATTTACCGGCGCGGCGAGGAACTCCGGCAAAAATTCGGAGTTTCAGAAACTCGTTAGAAAAAACCGACGGGGGAGGAGAGGTCTCTGTCGGTCCGAAGATAACCGATCGCTGACAGAACTCGAAGAATTCGAAGTTTCGATACCCGTGTGCAACATTTCGCTGCTTCGTCGACCAGAAGAATTGTTGCGCAAAAATATTCCAAAAAATTGTAATTGATATTAATAATAATAATAACAACAATTTCTCATTCATGTATAGATATAAAAAACCCTCTGTTAGAACAAAAGTAAAATTAAAAAAATGTATATACATATTTTTTTTATTGCGACATTAAGCAGTTTCTCTCGACGAGCTCATTATTCTTTTAAATATTTTTTAAACATATCTATATACATTCTTTATTTTTATTTCTGTTCTAATCTCTTTCTTTTACTTCTTTTTCCTGTAAGGAAGGGTTTCTTTACACTTATACACAAATAAAAGATTGTTATTATATATCGTTATTATATATGTAATAAAATATATAGTATAATAAATATAATAAATATGTATAAGTACAAGAAATACAATAACGAAGGATTATTAGATATACAAGTAATACCATTGTCAAAATACCGAGTACAAAAGGAAGATTAATGAAAAATTGGGAGAAGGTATTAAAAACTAGGTTGCAAAGCGGTAAACAGTAGCCGAAATAATAGCAGAATGCCTGAAAGACGAGTACGAGCTGTGAAAATAATGAAGAAAGAATACATAGTGATTTCCATAAAGTAACATTTCATGTATCTCATGTTTATGGTAATCATAGAGCGTGCGGTTAAGTTTTCCAAAATGTCAGCACAGTTGGCACGACTATTGATGTTTTCGTGAATAAATAATAAATCTACAACAATGCGACTCTAATCGAGAGTCACTGATCGGAGTAAATGGAGCATGCGATTATAATCATGGCAAAGGAGTGACACGGGTGTCTCAGAACAGTGGGACGCGAGTATCAGAAATGTATGGTGAACACCTACGACCAACGTCTGTTGGTGTTCGCAATATGTAATATTCAAGTGTAGGACGTACGCGAGGTATTTTGCGCTCCACCTCGGCGTTGTCAAAATATTAAATCCGGTGCGAGCGTACACGCGAATAAATGCATGTAACAAGCGCCGGCACGGAACGAGATTCGTGTTCTTAGAACGTTTAGAATTCCTCGTGAAAATTCCGCAGCACAGCATAAATTCCAATAATACTCAATTATCTTCGATGGGCACCGTGAGTTCGCCTCCTTCAGACGTTATTACCAAGAGAATAATGAATCTCCGTGGAATTTCTTGCAAGAACTTATGCTCCGAATGGCTGCGAATAGCAACTCGAACCGCCACAATGGCGGCTCGTCCGCGTCTTTGGCTACGTATTCGCTTCCGAACGGGTCGATCAAGCGAACAGCGATAACGAAAATGCGAGGAACACGTTCAACAAATTCGTACGCTCTTGACCAATTATTATCGCGACCCGGTAAGCGAGAGTTTTTCAAATAATATCTCGCGGCTCGTTTTAAAGGAAGTTCACGGGGGCTGGAGCGCAACGATAATTATTCGAGACGGTAATTGCAAGCTTTGCGCGCAGGCTATTGGTTTTCTAACCCCGTTGAATTATAACGGATCCGATCGAGTAGGTCTCGTTATAACTTACACGGTGTTCCCGGCAACCCAATTATTCCGAACGGACGATAATTAACTGTCCGGGAAGAAACAGCGGTGCTTAATGAAGAATTAAATTTTCTTATCGCGTGCACCCTGTAATTCTCTGCTTTAATCACGCCTGATGAATCTCCTCGAAGAAAGTTCATTCTTGAATTGAATCGATGTATCTCGTTAGTCCGGACGAGCCGGAGATCTGCGATCGACGAGGAACGGGCCAACGATGAGACAGAGGGAAAGAGAGAAAAAGAGGGAGAAAGAGTCGGAGAGGAGAGAGTCGACGGAGTCAACTGTTCGAAAAGGGTCCTTCCTTCCTTCCTTCCTTCCTTCCTACGGAATAATAAAGTGTCCTTTGCGATGCATTGGGAAACGCGGCCCACCTCTCCCCACCTCGAATTGGTTAAATGGACGACTTTCGGTTCGCTCCCGTTCCCTCGGCCGATCGGCTCATCGCGGCAAGAATCGCACTCCTGCCCTCTGCAGTTTCCCTCATTAAGCTGTCCCCGTTCCCCTCCCCGAACCCGTTCCAATTCGCGTTCATGTCCCCGGTCCCGTACCCTCTCCCGATTCCGTTCACGCCGCCGTTCGTGTGTTCAAGTGGCATTTCAACTTTGATTCGATTCTCGTTTGCGAATTCTCTAATCGGCGGCGAACAACCAACACGGCGCTTCCTAAACATTAACAAGGCCGCGTCGAGATCTAGCGACCGTCTCCGACGATCGACGACGCGATTCATCTTTCGAAAACTCGATCAGTTATTCAAACGTTTGGAGCACGCTGCGATCACAAGCGATATAATTATTTATAGCAGCGCGAGAAACATTTGCGAACTTTTTGCCGAACGCGTTTCCCTCGTACACGTTGCAAGAAGTAGAAAGGGTCGGCCATGGCCAGACGCGTCGCGATCTATGCATTGGAAAAAGGAGAAACAGTCGGCCATGGTCCGCCGCGTTGCGTTTTAACACGTTGACTGCCAGGCGCATTTTCTATGGTTTTCCCTGGGGCGCCAACGTGAATTTTTCATTATGCGATGCATATTGTATCGAAATATTATTTACAGCAAATAAAGTGAGTTATAGAAGCATACTTAAAGCATTTGGAAGTCACCGGTGACCCCCACAACGCTGTAGACAATTTTTGCGATTGTCCTTTATCCATATTTATTCTAATTATGCTCTTTTATTGTTTGCTGCGTCGCCGGTCACCGGTGGCCCCCACGGCATTATAGCCAAGTCGAGCGCCGGTGACCCCCATGGCAGTCTAAGGTAGAAACATACTAACGTTGCGACAAGAGAAATCACGTGACATTCGAAGAATATCTGCGTATTTCTATCGTGCCAGTATCGCGTCACGCTGTTCGTATATTGCCACGCGTGGACGGACGTTATTCTTACGATTTACCATGATCAGTATGTTTCTACCTTATGCAATGCGAAATGGAGAAACAGATAGCGTTAATTACTCCTGCCGTTCTCTGTACATTGACGGAAGTAGAAAGGGTGAGCCGCGACCAGACGCGTCAATATCGGCACAGTGCGAGTAGTAGAAACGGTCTGTCATGAGCAGACGCATCGCGCTATCTAAATACACGCTGCAAGAAGCAGAAACAGCCAGTTGCAACCTCGCGTGCATAGAAAAATTGCATTTTCCATATCGAAGCTTCTTACTTCGCATAGAACGGTCTCCACGTGATGGAACCACCGTAAAAAGTCTGTACAAGGAAGGGAAATTTCGTGCAAAATTTCGTCCGTAGTTTATCAAAATGAACCATCGACGTAACTCGCTTCATCATGATATCGAGGTAATTAAAAGTCGGCTGGGGGAGCTTTCGAAAGAAGTTTGAACAAATTTATCCCTCGCAGGAGGCCGGGGTTAATTCATTTTTAATAAACGAGACGTGGAAACTTTTTAAGTACATTTTCCTCGCGGGAAGTCGAGTCGTTTCTTTTCACGGGGATGGGATGATGCCTCGACTTCTCAAGAACACGCGTTACTAAACCATTATTGCGTACTAGCGCCTAATTTAATGCAGCCTTCGCGTTCGATGCATCGGAAGAACTCTCCCCCCCCTCTCTCTCTCTCTACTCTCTCAATTTTCTCTCTCTCTCTCTACTCTCTCAATTTTCTCTCTCTCTCTACTCTCTCAATTTTCTCTCTCTCTCTACTCTCTCAATTTTCTCTCTCTCTCTACTCTCTCAATTTTCTCTCTCTCTCTACTCTCTCAATTTTCTCTCTCTCTCTCTCTCTACTCTCTCAATTTTCTCTCTCTCTCTCTACTCTCTCAATTTTCTCTCTCTCTCTCTCTACTCTCTCAATTTTCTCTCTCTCTCTCTCT
>CM052148.1:13648241-13667141 GCA_028455555.1 Augochlorella aurata | reverse complement strand
CTCTCTCTCTCTCTCTCTCTCTCTCTCTCTCTCTCTTTCTCGATCTCGATCTCTCTCAGGCGCTCGTTCGCACGGTTCGGCGTCTTTCGGAACAAGAAAATATGTTTTGCCGCCGACAGACCGTGTTAATTGAATTACTACACCGTTGGAGTCACGTTTCCACGAGTTCCACGCGGCTGAACGTAACTTTAATTACTGGGCCGAGCGTCCGTTCACAATTTTTCCCAATGTCGACCGCCTCTGATCGATTCGCTACCTTCGAAATTATATTCCCTGCGTCTCGCCTGATAATTCAGTCAGCCTCATTCCAAATACACCCTTGACTGCGACCCTTGGCACTCCGAGCGGTTGTTCACGCTCCCAGCGCGGCGGCTCCAGCTTTGCTGGCGAACCTTTAGAAAATCAAAACGATTCTTCGGAGTAAAATCAACTGGGAGCGTTTGCTTTAACCACCTGCGTTGCTTTGTATATAATGTATAGTAAAGCACAAGTGTTGTCATCGATACATCGGCTCGTATGAGACGAGAATATTCGCTCGATCTTGTAATTCGGAAATTTCGTTTTTTAATAGCTACCTCTCGTTTATTTGCCATCTTTTTGCTAGTACAATAAGTAAATCTTTTAACGTATTGATATGCACCATGTCGATTATAGGTATTTTGCCCAACAGCTAATATCTTCTTGCCTTGGAAATGTTTCCAATATTTCGATATCGGAGACCGAAGCTGATGCCCAGAGTTGAATACCGTACGTACATATTGGCTTCCAGATGCATTTATATGTAGGAGCCAATTACTGTGTCCTGTTAGCAGCCTTCGGGAGTTCCAGCGAATAAACACAACTTTAGCTATTTAATCTTTCGCAGTCGAAAATATTTTAATTGGAAATGTTAAAGATGTTTTGTGACCTACAGTATTTACTTTTTACATGATTTATTGTAACTTGTACATACGTGTGAAACTGAACCTATTTTAACAGCTTTTCTCAGTATAACCGAATATGGATATTGCTACAATTATTTTGAAACTTTAGTGGAGCCACAGTCGTCACTAGAGTGAGAAAGGTTAAATAACATTAATTAAAGACTCGAAGGTAAATTTCAAAGTTTCTTTTGCCAATGTAAATTTTCCCATAACACAAATATCAAATTTTCTTTTAATACTAGGAGAAGGAAGAAAAGAGTTATGGACCCAGTTACTGTGTGCCTATGATTTACAAAAATCATTTGAATACGTTCTTTGAATACTGTGTTGTGGCTCTCAGTACTTTTCTTCGATTACTGTACTACCCCTTTGAATACCGAGCTTCAATAACCGTGCACAATACAAAAATACTTAATATACTTTCATAAATTTTATAGTTTATGTATATAGTTTATTTATATTCATTTATTATCAAATGACTGCTTTAACAAAATTTCATGTTTACATTTCTCCTTTTTAAATTTGCTTACAGAAATTGAAAATAAAAACAAAAATTCGTATAGATAATCACTGTTTTATTGCTCCGTAATGTTAATACGTTTTACAAATACAATTAACATTGTTAAGCTTCTTCATAAGCTTCGCAGAAAATTTCGCGAGTTTAGTATGAAAAAATTCAAATAATTTTAGTACTGTAAGAACATCTGTCTTTTAATTTTAGCGAACATGTAATTGACTGAATTTAAATAAAAAATTTTGATACGTCATATACAATAAATATAAAGTTAAAAGGCACAGTAATTGGCTACCCCACAGTAGCAGTGACAGGTTCAGATGTGGATCCTAGAAACCAATATATTTTATTTAGCCAGGCTCAAAGCTGTTTCCCCTTTTGCCAGACGTGGATCCTCCACGTGAGTTTCCGATCTAAGTGCGCTGCACAATAAACAATTAAAAGATCGATTGTGTGCTATACTTTATTCTTCTTTTTCAAAAACCCAACTACTTTTAAGTCGCGACGGAAACGAAGCAATTCTTTTTTACGCGTCGAGGTCGATGACCTCTCCTCCAGTTATCTTTGCCAAGACAAGAACTCTCGAAAACACATTCAGAAGAATTGGGGGGAGAGAGAGAGAGAGAGACGGAGAAAGAACCCGAAAGCCATCCGTTTCGCGCGAAGTCGAATGAAAACTATGAAATGATAAAAAGGGAAGCGGTTCGAATCCCTTACGGAAATGGCGTAAAGTGTTTCGTCAGTTATGGAGGTCGAAGTTCGTTACCGGATGCGTCACGGAAATGGCGAAACCTTGTCAGTCAGCACTCGCAGAAACACTTCGTGGAACGCGAGAAGCGAAAGCTGGAACGGGAGAAACGAGCGAGGAGCCAGGGATCCGAAGGGTGGGATAAGGCGATGGTAAAAAGGGGGGGTGGATGGGAGAGGGAGGGGCGGGGATTGTGGCAATATAAACCCCAGGTAGACTTCTCGTCCGTCCGAGCGAATTAATTTAAGTCTAGCGAGGCTCTAGCAATTTCCGCAATTTTTCTAGCTCTCCTCGATTCCGTCTTTCTTCCAACGCCGAGCTCCTCTCCCCGCCTCTGTGCCGAGCGACGCCGCGGCGCTAATCAGATTAGGCGTTTTCTGGCGAGTCAAGTTCGAAGCGGGATCGATACAGTTTCGCGCAACAGGCATGCACAGGGTGTCGGAAAAATCATCTCGGGAAACAGCTGCATGCATATGCAGATTCGTGTTCGAGCAAATATTTGAAACTGGATCTTCGAGCCGAAATGATTTTACAACTCCGATGAAAACGCAAGTTCATCTATTTTTCGGAGAACGAAGGGCGGGAGAGCGAGAGCCCGCTGCGGATTTATCGGGCGATCGAAACGGAAATGTTTTTTCATCGATTATCGTGGTGAAAAATTAAATGTCGGGGCGGTTCGCAGCCGTGTCGCCGACGAGAGATTTAAATTGAATGCTACATTCGCCGAATATAGCCGTACAAACAGCTGCGCAATATAGATCGTCGTTTGCGCCGTATATAATAAAATCCACGTCGGGACTCGGCCGTGTTTGTCTGTAAATATTTTAATACAAATATTTCGCGACGAGTGGATTGATGGAAAAGGCGTAATTAAAGCGAAGCGTTTGGCAAACATATTGTCTTGTTAGAAACACAACACGCGTATGTATATTTCTGGTTGCGATTGCTCTCTCGTCGCGACGCGGCGCGGAGCAAAGCGGAGCAAAGCGGAGCGAAGCGAAACGGCAGTGCATTGTTTCAGCCCTCGAAATTAAACCGGCGCCGCGTACCCCGTTTCGGGAATTTGACCAAGTTCTTCAAATTTATTTATCGCTGCGAAATGTATCGAATAAATATTTCCGTTTCTGAGGACGTTGTGTGTCATACTGAAATCTCGCAACGGCTTTCGTGTTTGTTAATTGGATTGCCGGCTTTTATGCAAACTCCTGCTTGCGCCGGCTAATATACGAAAACAAGAGAACAAAGAGATAATTCGTTTTTCCTTATTAAAACCAACGGGAATGGTACGGCGGGCATCTTCGGCGAAAGACATCGGTTTAACAGAGGACGTCTGGACCCTATAAATTCAGAATTCTCCGGACCTAATTACATCTTATTCCGCGGACGAAATTATTGTACAGCGTTTGCCTGTCGTTAGTCATGATTAGACTGCGGATTTTACGCAGTTACGACAGAAGTGTACACATGAAACGGGAAGCAGAAAATGTGTTACTGGAAGAATTAATTTCCAACTTGGTGAGAAATGTTAAAAGGAACAAATATTTCTATCATACTTCTCTTTTTCTTATAATGAAAATAAAAAGATACAATCCACAGAATAGTTCTATAATTATTTCGTTCTCTTTCGATCGTTCTTAATAACGCCACAGATCGCAACAAACTGCATAATACATTTTTTCGCTCCATGATTTTCACTCAATATTCGTTCGCTCGATATTTCAACGCTTCCCACGCTTTCGTAATCCTACGTTATTATAAAACAGTAAATGCGGCGTTGAAGGAGAATAAAAGCGCGGCCGGTTACTATATTCTAATTCGCTGAAACCATTTCGGAGAGTATTCCGCGCTCGCCGTGCGTTTAAACGTACCAACAAGTAAGTCTCTCGCTTCGGAATAATTTGGTCCACGTACACGGGGGCTAGGCAACCTAAACGTTTTCTTGCTCGGCTGTTTTAAATTCACACCGTACACGGAAAGAAGCGCGCAGCACAGTGGCCATAGATAGAAACGATTGAAGATTGCAGGCAGAGTGTCGGCCGTACTAATCGCGTTTCCCGCATAATTTGCATTTAATCAAAGGGAGAGCCCATTGGCCACGCTTCGTGCTATTTGCTTGCTATTGAAATCTCGCCCTCCGCCTTCGCTTCTTCCATCCACCTGCGTATCTCTCTTTCAGACTGTTCCACTCCCTCTTTTCTTCCCTTTCAATGAGCCGCAAGCCACGCCGATAGAATACACAAGCAGCGACGTGTTGGTCAATTTTTTTCGGGGGGATCAAATCCTTCTTTCGAATAATTATTTCTTCGCCCGGGATCAATTCCCGGGGACTGTACTCGTTTGGAAAAATTGAAATCGAAATCTGATCGGTGATACGTCTGCTACTAGATTACAAAGTTAATTGTTTTTTTGTTTGTACTCGGATATCGCCGACACGGCGAGCTATATATTCTTGTCAAAGTGGCAGTTCTCTTTAATTGTTATTTTTTGGTTATGTTGTAAGGTGGTTGTGAAAAAGATATGAGCATAGCACGGAATCTGTTATTTTTTAATTTCTATAAATTTCGCACCACTGTAATGATTTTTATTTCCATTCGATTTTGTACAGCAAGATCAAAGGATGTGCAGAATTAAAATATAATTGTCAGATAAGGGTTAAAATACCGAATAAATAATATCTCTTGGACGAATAGAAGAATCGAAGGTACATATTTGATAATAGCTACGCATACATTATTTTCAACTCGCCGAGACTAGTCACGAAATAAAGAACTTTCTACCAAACTTCTGTCTATCGCAATTGACAATTTTCGCACGAATATCGTCGGTCTAGAAAGAATAATAGCCGCGGTTGGACTATGGATTTTACGCACGCGTAGCAAAGAAAAACGTAAGCGAAACGCTATTACTCTCCATTCAGCGAGACTGTAATAAGAAGAAATACATTTCACTCTAATTTTCGTTCCACGCGAGGGAAGTTATTCATTTCGCGCAAAGAGCTAACGACGATAAACTGGGAAAAGTGTTGACGAGAAGATCCAGTGGATCGCCGAAAGGCAACGAAAGGAAAATTTGTGGAACGAGAGGATAAGGACGAAGAAGGCGAAATCGTCTAAAAAAATGGGCGCACGGCGAAGGGAAAAAGGGTGGAGAGAGCAAAGGGTCTGCGGACACGTACGGTAGCTCGGATTTTCCGTTCGTTCCATGTCCTTTCACAGGACGTTTCACGTCCTTCAGCCCTGGAGCGGTGCGAATCTGTCCGATAAAACAGCGGATGGACCATTAGCTAATCCTCTGGGGGGTAAAACAGTGCCGCAAGGGAGGGTGCGGGGCGGGTTGCGGAGGTGGGAGCAGTGGGAGCAGCGAGAGCAGCGAGAGAAGCGAGAGAAGCGGGAACAGGGGAACGCGGGCAGGAGAGATAAAGGAAGAGTAGACGGAATGAGAGCACGAAGGGCGATGGAGGGTGCCACTAGGGATATTTCAGGGTGTGCAATTGATTGGCGCGCCGGCGACGCCACCGATGCTTGCCGATGCCGGCGTCGGTTGATTAGAATGGAGCAACACGGAATCCCTCTCTAACCAGCTAATGGCGCGCCGCAACCTGTGTTTACTGTGATCTCGGACTTCACTGTATGCTGCTCGCGATTTGTCATCTGCAATGCCAATGAAACAATAGCCCTGAGGAGATGGGCGTGCACACGATCGCCTCGATTTTCCAGCCGTCTTTCCACCGCGTTTACCGGGCCCGGATAATTACCAGATTATTTCGAATACCGCCGCGAAGAGTTTCAATGGGATCGAGCGCCACATTTCTAAAACAGTTGCAATTGTTTGGTCGGTATCTTAGACATATACGTCACTGAAACGTAGGGCGCATCGATGACCCATAGTGTTAAGCAGCCTGGATCTAAACTCCAGAGTCTGGATGTTAAGATACTTGTTCCATTTTATAATATTGTTTATATACTCTGCTTCATCATTTTTTAACAGTAGGAATTCTCTCCTCAAAGCTCCTACTTTCTTATACATATGATGTTATTCTAAGTACTACATACAGTGGAAAGTCATTAATTCGTCAACATTTTATGCTCCGATACAAAGACTTTTAAATACGCCCGCCATAGATCGTATCGTTCAACCCCTTGCACTGTAACAATGTGCCAGACTCGTGACGAAGACTTCATGCCTAATTTACTAAATATGAATCTTAGATATTACTTCTACATTGAAACGAAATTAATCCTCCTGTTGTTAAAATCTAGGATTAAATCTAGATGAAATGATTAAGAATGAAGCAGCGCTAATCAACGCAACTGTGAAAGAGATCATGGTGCAAGGGTTAAACGATTCCACGAGGAAAAGTTCATGCGACGCATCTTATATGATCTTTTAGTCGCACGAAGACGTTAATATCGCTCATTGGCATACACGTAGAATAAAGTTGTATCTCAACGAAAGTTTCCTTTAAAAGTTTTTTCTAAATTTGAATGAATCGCAGCCGAGATGACGGATGCGTGAAAGGCTACACCGATCCCTTCCGTCCACGCACGTACAGCAATTATATAATACTAGGGAAGCCTGGTTAATTAAAAATACGGGGTTGCGATACCGTGTAGCGCGGCGCCGTTGCGACGTCCTCGTTTACATTCGGCCGCGTCTTGTGCTCAGGTTCGTCGTTGAACGCTGAATGCTTAACGAAGTCACGTCATCGTAAGAGGATTATTATGTTCCACGGTTCGCATAAACGCGTACGAAGATTTAAGCCGAGGGGCGCGGATCGGAATGAATAACTAAAAGGACGTTGCCGAAAATGTTTGTCGTCTTTCTTCCCCCGAAATCGGTTTATAACCGCAGCTTTTCATCCGACGGAACAAGTTCTCGGTTGATTTGTAGTTCCGTCGAATAATCTCGAAGAATACCGGAAACCGACTAATTCGGTACCGCAGAATTTCGGTCGAGAGAGCGTCGAGTAATTAGACCGTCCCTCCCGCTCTCAATTTTCCTGGGCTTTTCCATAATTTTCGCATTTCCCCGGTTCCACTCGATAGGAAGGTTCGCGCGTTCGTGCGAGAACCTCGTGCGGAAGGACTCGCGGCCTATATAGCTATCGCGGTCTTGATAAACAGCCGACCCTTGCTACTGCTCGAGCCATTATTGGAGAAATTAAGAGGACCATTCATCCAGTGGTCAGCCCTTCGTGGTAGACCCGGAGCTTTTCCTTTTCTTTCCCATCGGTTCGCCGAACCACGTAGTAATTGCAACATGATCGAGGCAATATATCTGTCCGGTCTTTTTGAAAAATCGAGGGAACATTTTCGGAATTTCCAACACTCCGCTGGACGCCGACGTCTGGCGACAAGGGGCTCGGCGTACACTTCCGAGCGAGCAGCGGGGAAAATCGGACGGGGCGGTTCTCTTTAAAGCAAAGACCATTCCTCTGTAATTCCGTATCGCGGGCAGACAGTTTGATCAAATTTCTTTCAATTATGTCAGGGAGAAGGTCGGATCTTCGCCCGGAATATCGAATATGCCCGAGGTGCCGGCGAGGCAGCTTTATTTTCGAACATTTGCAAAGGTGAATCGACGGAATATTCGAGATAAATCTTTGATGAACGTGGGTCACGTCTTTCCGTCTCAGCACGCAGCGCGCACATAATCGCGAGATTTTCACCTTACTGAATACAGATGAATCTGTCAGCGTATTTTCTTACATTCTATCTCACGTGCCGTTTCCGCTCGCAGGCTCCCTGAACTTTGAATTTCTTCGGGTACGCCGAGTTCACGTCTCCGTTACGATTTCTTAAATTCCCCGCTCACGATCGGGCCGAGTCTCCGTTCCTCGTTTTCTGTTCTTCGTTTTCCGTTCTCCGCTTTCCGTTCCCCCCCGTTCTCCGACAAACTCATAAATCCGCGACAATACCGTTTCCGTTTCTCGATCTTCTATTATTAATGAACCCTTCGGCTCGCTCTTTAGAACCTCCTCGAAGTAATACGAAAACCTGACTGATCTATCGATACGTTTCGTCCTTCAAAGGACGACCGATGGAGGTCCGCGCACTATGGCTGCCCCCGCCCCACCCGCCCACCGCCCTCCAATCTCCGTCCGCGCCCAACCCTTTATTAAATTTCTAATAATGGAAATAATTGTTATTGAGATTGAGCCTCCGAGGACGATATTCAGTTCTACTGGCCCATGAACGGAGACCAATAGCGGAGGAAGGAATGATCCGAGGGAGAATGCCGGCAAGACGTAGACCCCGATAATTTCATTTAGTGCCTGCTGTGTTCTTGTCTTCGACGGGGCTGTCCTATCTTGGACATTAAGGCGTCCATTAATATTATCGTGTTTGTTGCAAGCAATTAAGACGTATTAATGCGTCCCCGACTTGCCAATAAATTTCGTGTGTCCGACAACCAGAAAGAGAGAGAGAGAGAGAGAGAGAGAGAGAGAGAGAGAGAGAGAGAGCGAGCGCTGCAGCACAACGTTCTCTTCGTTTAATCGGTAATTTGCCAGGAGCATCTCTTGGTTATTTACGAGAAACAGTTCCCGCGGATCTAAACGCGAAATTCCTTTTCGAAATTTCGGTGGAATTTTTATTTTATCGTCGCCTGGGAATGGAGCATTTTTTTTTATCGCGACAATAAATATCGGATGTTCCTCGGTTATCTGTTTCGGTTGTCACATTTTATTTCCCGAGCCGGAGATATAAAGGATCTCTGTTTAACCGTGGAATAAATCTGTTATTTGAACAGATTGCCCAGAAATCAATTTCTTAATAAAGGAAGATCAAAGAACAACCGGGGAGTTGATCGTCGAAGGAGCTGGCTCGATTCAATTTAAACTTCATCGACTGCCGCTGTCAATTCGAGCCGGTCGAATTTACATTGACATAACGAGGGCTGCGAACGGTTCCGCCCTCCCCCTCCTCCGCCTCCTCCTCCCTCGGCCGCCCCTCGCTCCTCGGCGCGCCCGTCACCTCACGGTCCCTTTTGCTTCTTTAAAAAGCACAAACGAGCTTGCGATAGTTCAAAGGCGAGCCGAGATATAAAATAAACTGTCTCGGTGCCACGGGTTTGTTATTTCTGCATTACCCGGCGAAAGAGGAAACTATGTTGGTTGCAGATTTGTTTGCCGTGCAGGGAACAGATTGTCGTCTTGTGTAAATCGCGGTACACCCTTCGATCCCATTAGCCCCGAGCACGGTTCTTCTTTGTGCCTCGAAATATTCTTTCAATTTTTCTTAGAGCTCTCGCGTTACACCGCCGAAATGACAAGCGAGGAGGAGGTATCCCCCTTCGGCTCTTTAGCCCGACAACGCGAAACGCGTATATTCCGTTCGCGTAATACAGTGCCGCTCGTGGCCGCGTAACACGCTGTTCGACTAGCCATAAAGATGTCAACCGGCAGTCGGAAATGCAGTGTAAAATTTTTTGGTGGCGCGATCCGAGCCCGGAAAAATTGGCAATTTGTCAGCAGGCAAATTTTCGACGTCGATTTAATCGGAATGAAGCTTCCTAGGAAGATATATTATACCGCGGCGTGTAAAATCGCGCCACAGCGCGTCGCGTCGTTCCGACGCAATGTTTTCATAATTCCGACAATTTCGCCGTTGCGGAACCGGGCGAAGAAAATAAAAATGTTCGATACGCCTGGAAATAATTGGCGAGCCTAATGCTCGTCGGTGTCGGTGTCGGTGGTTTTTCGCGATACCGTCGACCCGTTTATTCGACGTGCCTGACGTTGACGAGCGGCTTGATTCCGGTAATAGCGGCGCAATAATCTCGTATCATCGGAGACAGGACGTCCGCGATACGTTTCCGGAATAAGCAAACGGGCTAAAACTGGCAGCGGCTCGGTGGTTACGCTCACTAAGAATTCAATTAAATATTCAATTAAATATTGTATCAGCGGTTTTGGATTACGTTCATGTTTGCCCCGGCAATTTCATTAACGCGGTTTCCCCTCTGGCTTCCGTATAAGCGCGGCTCGTATCTGCGGCCGACCTTTTGCTGGAATGTCTTTCCACACGGCCGAATCTTTCGGCTGTTCCGGCCGCCCACGTCACGGTAGCGCTACCATTTTCTGCCCGAACCTCGCTTTCAATGACATTTCAAACCCTCCACCAGGACGACAAAAAACAGACACTCGACTCTACCATTTCCCTCGGAAACCTGTTTCTTAATTCGTTCGATTCCCCAGCGTTTATTTATTATACTTGGTCATTTAACGATGAGATCCTCTGCGCAGATACGGACATTTTTATTTTTGTCTTTAACATTAAACCTACCGAGCTCTAACATTAATCACGGTTAATATTGGACATCATCATTGTTAATATCTAACATTAATCATGATAATTATTGGAATGACACGAATTTATTTATATCTTCGCGATTTTTATTAGGGCATACGCTCGCGTTGAGCAATTTAGTCGATCATTTACCACGAAAGAGTCATTTCTCGTTTCATTTCTATCTTAAAATTGTTGGAACTATAGACACACTTTATAATTAAATAAGTTTCTTAAGTGGAACGTAATCTTAAAGCTTCATCAGTTCAGTGTTAACTTAACGGGAAGCGGTGCCGAGTCGCATTTGACCCAAGTTAAATTAATATACCTCAGACATTATGAAAAAAAGAAGGTTTTGTGTCCCTTAACATCTTGCTCTCTCCGTGGTTTCTTTTGATAATCAATGAGAAATTGCGTTATCTTGTATTTATTTACTCTATGTAGATCCCACCTACCTTCTGCGTGAAAGAACATTTTATAACTCTAAAGCGCGAATATTCTTCGTAAATTCTATATATACGAACCGAAACTTTTTTCCAGGTGTTGTATTACTACGTCGACCTTACTCAGCATCGGTTTGTCAAAAGACGTACCACTACGTTATCCGACATCAAAGCGATGCAAGACGTTTTTAAGGTATCGACGCTGCATAGAATAATCAATGTCGGTGATTTCGATCTCGGTTTCGGCTTCTCCCGGGAAACGGATCGGCGCCTCGCGATCGGAAATCGCGGAATTATGGGTCCGTTTCCTTTGTGCCGGCCGGGAACGAGAAGAAAGTTCCGTATCGCGGCGAAAGAAAAATAGATTTCGCCGGATATGTTCCTGGGAGAGATAACTTCTGTATTCCGGCAAGAGGAGCAACCAAGTGTACGACGTTGCTCCCCGTGTATTTCTTTCGAAAGCACGTTAGACAGTCGGCAAATATTGGATACGTCTGTGCCGGTAGTAGCGTTACAAGTGACTGATTGGCCGCGGAATATCAAATATTTCAGCAATCTTCCCGAACACGGGATCCGGGACGGAGGCGGTCGAGCGAGACGCCGGCGGCTTGTCGTTCATTATCGGACGAAATTATACGCACGTTCGTTTATTTTGAAGCATCCGTTTCCGAATGAAAGGAAATTTCATGGCGGCGACGCGAATTCATCGGCCGTTTAATGCTGCGCTATCGAGGGGCGGCGTCGGGGGAGGGGGGTTGACGGAAGAAAAGACTCGATTATTCGGTCTCACGATCTCTTTACCGGCCCTCGACGGTGCATCATCGGTCGCCCCCGATTTTTCTCTCGAACGCCTGCAGAATGCAGCAGCGAGCCGTAAACAACGCCGGCCCGGCCATTTACATATTTGCATTAACAAAACGGATAGTCTGATTTGCATGTTGAGTGCTTTCATCTTTTTTATTTAAACGAACCTGGCACGTATAATACATTCGAAAACATTTCCCCCGGCACGGCCACGGATTTCTTCGATAGCGCGACCGTAGATAGGTATCGCCGAGCTTTTCCTATAATTGCTTGAAAATGGCGAAACAACCTGCTACAAACATTTCCAATTCTAATTTAGCCCTGCCGTTATCAACCGCTCGTAATTATTTTCGCATCGTAGCCGGCGCACGAAAACACAGCGACACGTGTTCCTTCGATACGTTTTTCCGCTACCATCGCGTAGTTTCAGCGTTTAAGGGAAAAAGCAGTTAACCTCGGTGCATCGAGCAACACAGATATCATTGTATTACCTCGGATAAATAGTTGGAACAATTTATTACGAATAATATATAATTGAAATAATATAATAATATTTATTCGAAACAGCTCGAATAATTATTTTAGATAAATATGTATTCGAATAATGCCCAACTCTGCTACAATGTATGTCACTCGTTCGCGTATATTACAACAATGGAGCCACCGAATGGATTATTTCGACGAGCTGTTTCAAACGCCGCTGTCGAAGAATTTCGCCCGCATCGAGACTCATTAAGCCGCGTGTCGATCGCGCTAAAATGAGAAGCGGGACGCGTGGAACCCGGAAACCATAGCTCGTCGAAGACGCCTCTGCCGTCGACAATTCGGTCGTTCCGCCGCGAATAAATAAGGCGAAACTCATGCGTGCATGCAGCCTCGTAAATCTGTCCATCGCGCATTCGTTGCAGACGTTATGTATCTCAAAAAGTTTTCGCAGCAGTCTCGGGCGCGAGCTGAATGCACGCATCGATCACGTATTTGAAATGTGCCTGGTCCTCCCCATCCTCCCCCTGCTTGCCCTCCTCCTGTGTACCATAACGCCTCCGCGTCCTCTCTTTCGCGACTTTTCTCTGGATATACTTTTCTGGAACGATCGATCACCGGCCGATCCATCAAGGTTTCACGAGTCACGAATAACGAAGCCAAGTATATTTCAGCGACCGGCCACGGGCTTGTCTAACGACCAAATGGACTGTCGTTGTTGCCGTGCACTGTGCATTATACCTCCCGACTCGCGCAGCCCGAACGCCGCAACTTGTTCGAGACCTTCGGCGCGATCGGCAGATTCTGAGAACATTTTATCCGTCTCAACTAAAAATATACGCTGGAACGAAGTTTTCTCGTTTATGAATAATAAACAAAGAAGAGGGCCTAGGAGGGATCTCTGGGGAAAACCGGATATATTTTACTTCAACCTCTCGCCTTGTGATTTATTTTCCGAGAAACGTGCGTGTGCTGGCGATTTAATTTAGCGAAATTCTGTGGGAGGAGTTATCGCGAACTAAAATATTTTCGTTTTTATTTCATGTATTTATATAAATGTGAACAATATTTCATTTGTAACTGAACGAATAAAGTAACGCTAATATTAAAGAAAAATTGAAAAATATTCTTTTCAATTTACAATGAAATTAAGAGAACAAATTTTTTACGAACCATGTGAATTTCTTTTTAATTTATTCTAACTATAATGGCGAAAGTTTAAATAAGAAAAAGACAAGTATAAATACCGTAATAATTTTTCTTAACAGTCAGCAGAAATTTATATGATTTTTAAACGTCCTCGTTTTCACTTGAAGGGTGAAAAACATTGGAAAAGAAATATCTGAAGCTATGAAAATACCAAGACGGACTGACGCGCCTAACCAAAGACCGAAAATCAGCGTAAATGGCGTGAATCCGATGATAGCCCAGCTCCCGAGACTGCGATAGGTCATGTTGACAGATCGAGAGATGGAAGCTGAACGGCTAGCTACGACTTCCTGTTGTTGTAGAATAACAATATTGTTCCAGAGGATTTTAATCGTACATTGTTTATACGTAGCGTTTCCCCGAACAAACAAGTTAGAAAATAGATGTGGGCGCACGGTTCGAGCAGAGGGAACTCGCAGTTGCAATCGGGAACGGTACGGTATGTTTTGCATGCGGTTTCGGAAGAGCATCGAGTTGAACGCGACGCGAAAAAGTATCATAGAAACGTCACGGACAATTTGCCGTGGAACAATTCGTCGCGACTATTGTTTATTCCGAAACGCGTCGCGTTACAGAAGTACTTCCTTGGTCCTGACCGCGCTCGGAGCCCCCGGTATAAAGTGACAAATGGTCGTACTTGTCCGGGTTTACCGAATGGAGTTGACCTGGGCCACGTGAGCTCGATGTATCTTGGAAATCGTTTTCCTCGGAGGTTTGTCGAGCGAGTTTTATTTTATCGCCTTCGCGTTTGCTTGCCGGCGATAAGTTACTTAGCCGCGATGCTCATCGATGCGCGTAAATCCTGAATAAAACAAGTGGAACAAGTGGAGCAAGTGGAACAAGTGGAACGAGCGCATACTTAGTCCGACGGGGCCGGCGTTACGTGAAAAATGTACAGCTCCGGCATCGGAATACGGGAGAACGGTCGGTCGCGGTGGTCGATCGGTCGCGTCCGAACGCGAGTTCGGTCCGCGTTCGTCGCACGACGGAATATTTCGACGTTAATTCGTTTCGAAGAAATCCATCCGGTCAAGTCCACTCGACGTCGAGATCGCGAGGAGCAAAGCTTCCCCTTTTCCTCGAGGAAAAACGAAGGGAGAGGAGAAAATCAAATGCAGCCAAGTGTACGGTAATTCATTTAATGGAATTCCAGCGCTTTGAAGACGGAAGAAAGAAACAGGCGAACCATCGGAACGCGAGTGCTCGACGAAGCAAAGGGCTTCATTATAAATTCAATCATCGTTGCGAAAGTAAACGATCCTTCGATCGAGTAGCCACTTAATCAGCGGTTTCCCCGATGCGAGCCGCCCAAGGAAAAACCAAGTGGCTCCGTCGCCGCCGCTGCTGCTGCTGCTGCTGGCGAACTGGTACAAGAGAGCATTGCTCTTGGTTAAACCGAGAAGAATAGAGCGTCGAAACGCGAGGGGGATGAGGGAGAACCCGGCGGCGCGGCGGCCGGTTGTCGCGGGGCCGGGCGGGGTGGGAGGGCGAGGAGGGAGGGGGCAGGAGCGGAGGGATCAACACGGAAGCTCATGGTCCTCGAAATTTCAAACGTTACTGCATCTCCTCACGGCCGCTTAACCCGCGAAGTGCGGGTTTACCTTGCACCTTCCGGTTCTTGAGCGAACTACCGGGGCGTTAGTTTTCCAGCGGAGCGCTAGTAAATAGAGAGAAAAAGAAAGATCGATGAAAGTCAGTCCGGCGAGGAGCGAGCGGAGTGCTGCGGGCAACGGAAATGAAAAATGCTTCTTACGACGTTACTTTGCATGCCGCCCCGCCCCCTCGGTGGATTCCATTTAAATGTTTCCCCGTAAATACCGGCGAAATTATATTTTAAAGATTTTTCAACGTCACCGCGGCCTTTGTCATTCCCCGTGAAATGGTATAACGTTCTTTTATCGGTCAGAAAGCCCCGGGGTTCTCGCTAATGTCATAAATTCACGTTTGCGTCCGCTCGCGCTGTTCAATGGCGCTGGCCGGAACACTCCCAGCGACGTAGAAATTGCTACACGCTTCTCCGTTCGCGGCGGTTTGTAAACCTTCCAAAGCACCGGCGTAATTTCATAATTGTGCGAGAGGAAGAGCCCACGCGTCGGACGAGAAAAACTCCGGTCCCCGTCCGGCGACAAAACGTAGTACGAACGTCCTTGCGTGCGATTCGGGGAATCTCCTATTCTCGTCTACTCCGCGAGACCGACGGAAATTTTTATTATACGCCGCGAGCGAGCACCGCCAGGATCAGAGGATAATTTCGGTGTGTCGCGTTACATTATCAATCGCCACGTCGAGTGAGAGGGCTTCCAGGTTTATGCGAATTAGCGAAGCGACCTCTTGTTAATGAAATGGAACGAGGCTTCATTTTTAACTTCCCCCGAGGAGACACGTAGCCGCGTTTCCCGACGCGAAAGAGGACATGCATAATCTGTCGAAAGCTTTTATTGAATTCGGAATGAAAACCCTCGGTCGAGACTATCTCTAAATCTCGTCTATATGCGCATCGCCCTGCGGCACTTTTCGTTCAGGCTCTCGTGTTTTCCTACCACCTCGTACAGTCTCCCTCGGCCTGCTTTTTTTCTTCTCCTTTTCGCATTACATCGTCCTATGTTATTTCTTGATTATGGCCGGCAAATAGAATAATTGTTTCTCGAATCGGATTTCCCGGTGTCCGCGTTATTATGTCTGACTGATCCCCCGTGAAAACGCGACCCACCGAAAACACCGACTCGTTCGGCTTCGTTTTCTTTGGAATAAACTTCGTTGTTTAACTTTGGAACCAAGCGGGCCGAGCAACACTGACTCAACGAAACACAGACCAGGAATAAGAATAGATCTTCGGCATTTTTAAGTGCGCGGAGATCACTTCGCCGACCCAGAAAGGGGCTGCTACCCATTAGAACCGTTCTCTTCCTTCTGAACCGAGCTGGGTTCGCATTCATCCAAATTGCTTACGTGTTAGTGTTTACCGAATTAGCAATGAGAAAAGGCATTTTAGAACGCTTCGTGTAAAGAGAATAAACAGTCGTGTCTAAGAACGTATACTTTATATTTACAAATAGATTTTTGTAATGAAATTGTCCTATCTATTTCCTTTCATCATTCACTTTATTAATACAATATCGTATTCTAAGAAAAAAGTTAAAAAAAAGTTAAAAAGTTAAAACCTAATATAAATTTAAATATAAATCTGGCGAAACATTGATTTCTCCATTCATAAATAAAGAAATTTTCTTTTCGATGAAATATGACCCTTTTCCGGCTTTCACCCGTGATTATTTTATACTAATTATCAATTATTAAATAGTAATTTAAAAATAATTTAAATAAGTTAAATATTAATTATTATACTTTTTTAAATATAGCAAACTTCATCGAAAAAAATGTTTTTTAGCAAGGACACAATACCTACAAAAAACTTAATATCAAAATAAAAAGTGTATTGACCCCTCCCCTTTTGGGTTGGGCCTGCCCCCTTGGAAATTGACCACGCCCCCTATGTAATTGGCCCTCCTCTTTTGTATTGGCACCTCTACTTCTGTATTAGCTCCATCCCATTTTGTATTGGCCCCTGCCCCTATTGTATTAGCCCCTCCCCATTTTGTATTGGCCCCTCCCCCTATTGTATTAGCCCATCCCCTTTTCGTATTCCTCCTTCTCCCTTTGAAGTAGGCCCCTCCCGTTTTGTATTAGCACCTCGCACTTTTGGATTGGCCCCGTCCCCTTTGAGGTTGGCCCCTCCCTCTTTTTACTACCGCCTCCCTTTGAGTAAATACCCTCACGGGCAAATCACATGGATCAAATTTTGCACAGATGGCTGTTCCTTGATCAGCCATCGTACAATATAAAAGACTAGGCCCCTTCACACCTTATGCGATATTTTTAAATCGACTTTGCGCTTGTTCAGACATCGGCTCACTGTTATCGTCGACCCCTGTAGAGATATCTGATCGAGACGCGTATCACTAGCGGGGAAGTTCGCGTTTGACGCCCGTTGAAAAATTAGAACGATACCAGCTAGCCGGTTGAAACGTAGAGGCCGTATCAACGTAGCTAATGCTGTTATTAGGATTTAAATAACATTTCGTAGCAGTTAACCGAGCAGCCAGCATTCGAATGGCCGTATATTTCAACGGTAATAGGATGGAAGCGCGACCGAGCCAAACAAGTTACAGCGCGGGTTACGAATTTCGTAGATGTCGGAAACCAACATGGTGCCAGGACGCGCCGCAATCGCAAAGTAGTTTAATTGGATTTTCGACGAGATTAAAGTGCACACGTTCACGTCCCTTTGCTTGATCGTGATAATCACTACGCCACCTCCTCCGGACGCCACGTAGAAACTTTACCAGTCCCGTGTACTTGCGTCGCTTTATTTGATTTATTACGCGTCGAATCGTCCTCTTCCGACACGCGGTGCTCTGTTCTCGCAAACCGGTGCGCGATCCTGGTCGGAATTGGACGAAATCAGGCCACCGGGCCCCCGTAGCACCGGATCGCTCCATAACATCTGCTCGCGATCGTATCGCGGGCACCACGGAAAAATGTTTTCACCGCGCGCGATACAATAGCGGCAGCAAATCCCGCATTGGCCGTAACGCAACGGCGGAACCAGAAGATTTCACCAACGAAATATTAATAACGTTCATAGAACAATTTCCTGGAACAATGTAAACCGCGTACAATTATTAACGCTCGATTGAATCCGCCGGCAGCAATGTTCATGAATAATCGACGGGGTGGTAAAAAATAGGTTATTGTTCGCGACGACCGGCCGCAGAGGATGTCCGCAACTAAAACAGTAGTCATGAATTCCATCGACGCCGTACCCGAAATAAACTCCCGGCTCGGCCGTCCAAGACCGACCAATCCAAGGAGGGGCCAGCTCGACGAGTCCCTCGAATTTTCGAATTCTCCCGAATCCGAAGTCGCGTATCGATTCAGTCGGACGCGTCGTTTAAACTGTCCTCGAAAGTGCTCCAAGTCTTAAGCCATTCACCCCGCCCCGTCGCTCGTTACCCGTCTACTAATCTGTCCATTCCTCTTTGTGCATTCATTTGCGTACGCAACATCTCGTCGGCGTTTCAAAGTACCACGGCGGACCGTTTCGATACAGAGAGGAGCCGCGCGGCCCTAGCCCGTCGCGTCGATCTCACAGACGGTAATTGGAACCAAAGGACTCATTCTGCACGTTAAGAGGCTTACGTCCAAAAACCCGATCGATTAAGTGGCCGGCGATATAAATGCACAAAAACAGCCTTCTCTCGAGACCCGAGCACTCCAGACGTCGAGGAGCTCGTGAAAAGTCAGAGGCTCGTTTGTTACGTAAAAGCTCAGGATTCCGGCCAGGCGCAGAGACAACCCTCGCCCCTCCCGATTCCTCCCGAGTCCTCCCCCGTGTCCCGCGAGTGTTCATTTTTTCATCGATTGTTTTCTTGCGGCGAGAGGGTCCCGCGAGCGCGTCGTTCGAGATCGATCGACTCTCGTCGAAAGA
>CM052148.1:13630532-13648141 GCA_028455555.1 Augochlorella aurata | reverse complement strand
GGTCCCGCGAGCGCGTCGTTCGAGATCGATCGACTCTCGTCGAAAGACACGTTGCTGTCCACGGTGTAAGAGGAATAGATGATGCGACGTCAGACCCACTCCCGTGTTCTTAATGAGGTAGTTCTGGTTTGGCTCGCGCTAGGTGCTCCAGTGGAGACAAGATCTCATCGACGAGAGCTTTGACACGTGTGCGCGTGGAATCCCGCATATGCACCACTGACTAAAGATACTTAACACTTTACCGACCGGTCATTCCGCCGTAAATATTTAGCCGAATGTTAAATTTTCGTTTCTGTTTTCATTTCATTTATTTTATTAATCGCGAAAGGTACTTAATATTTAAAAAATTATATAATAATATTGATGCTTGAGGTAGTACAATCGAACACATTTATCTCAATAATAGATAACAAATTATTGGTTACCATGACAGCCGATACACAGGCTACCGATCGGGGGAATAAGATTTATAGCCTACTATTAGGCTATTTAGGCTAATGGTATATAGTAAGTAATAGGCTAATTCATGAATTTCGTACAGTCGTTTATTATTAATTTTATCAATGAAATTACTTTAATAAGTAATTAATAAGTAACGCGCTGAACCGACTTCATTTTTATGCGCGTGGGTGTATTTTTAAAATAAATAAACATTCTTCGTGCCATATATATATGTTTCAGCTGTTAACAATGCGAGACGAAATGAAAGGTAAAAACGATATTGCATTTGAAAACAATATCCCAGCGATTCAATTAATACGTACCACTAGGATTTCTTTGAAAGCATGGCGTCACGTCGGCTTGGCATGGGCTCTGTTAGTCACGATATAAAAACTATAGTAGAATTCCAATTATCCGGCGTACGCGGGAATTCGGCAATGCCGAAAAATCAAATATGCTGGATGATTCGGCTATACCTAAGTGATAAAAACGCGGAATGTAATTTAAAAACAACCGTGGTTAATGTAGTACTGCAATTTGTTAAAAAAAATAATATAAATATACTATAATATAAATATTGTAATATAAAATATTATAACATATATTATATAAGATATAATATATTATATTATAATAAAAAAGGGAAAACGCGACAGTTTTTTCACATTTTTTCACTGCAAGTAATAGTGAAATTTAAAAAAGGTATTTCGGGCATTGTACAGTGAACTAGTACCTCTGACATTTACAAAAAGATTCAAGTCGTTTAGGCCAGTTTGAAAACAGTGATAACATTTTAAAAGTGCTGACTCGATTTTACTCCCCACTGTGTTTTGTCTTTTGTCTTCATTTAACCAGTTAACTGTGGCGATCTCTTTGCATTTCATTTGTTTGTTTCATTTCGTCTTGACCTCTAAACATTTTAAACATATTAAAATGTACGAATATAATTTAGTTTTCGCCAGAATTACAATTTAAATATCAAATTCTAACAAAATCTTACTCAAGACGGATATAATCGTCATGACACAAAATTCTGCCACATCTCCATGACGGATATAGTCGTCAAACACACTTAACTGGTTAATGATACCCACTTATGCAATGTATCGCCAGCCTAACGCCAAGCGATATTAGCGATGTTACTTTCTCCTTTGTCACTATCCAATTTTTCCAACAGCTGCGGACTTATTGCACATTTACCGAAGAACAGCCGGGGTAAATATGCCGGTTAATTGGATGTTCCGGATAATCGGATACCTGATAATCGGAACTCTACTATAGTAAGAATATACTACGCTATGTACAGATCACATCATCCCCAAGCCCGTCTACCCGAAACTCGCTAGAATTAACTTATCGACGTCACGGTAATTTCGCGGTGGAAGTATACGAGTCAGATCACCTATTCTTTTACCAATGCAATTTCTTCGTATTCGGTGATAACGATCCCAAGACGCGTCGTCTGTGCGCAATATGCTCCGCTGACGTTTTATCGCGCGCGGACGATAAAGGGCGGATTTTCATGGGTTTTGGGCCGTTTTAACTCGCCTTACAAACGACTCCTCCGAGGCCGGTAGCGCGACCCGATTCCGACCCGACCCCTTTCCAACACCCTAAATGGCGGCTTAAGTCGCGAGGATCATGCGAATGCGGTCCCAGGGCGAGCCGCGCAGCCAACTGTATTCCCGGCAATAATCGTATTGTGTTCGCGGGCTGCACGGTGCAGTAACATGCACCGCGATAAACGGAACAGTCGGACAGGGTTTCGTCGCGCAACGTCGAAGCGACCCGTTAACCCGGAGCCCGGCGCGATTAGTTTTCCGAAACAAAATAATTACCGGCGGCAAAGTTGGCGGGGACACCCGGTGCATGGCTGGGACAGGGCCTGGAGCAGGGTCTGCGAGGAGGGGCACGTCAATCCGGCCGAAGGATGACGTTAACAGGAGTCCCTCCCCGAACTTTGTGATTTCGCCGCGCGACGCTTATTCTTATCGGGCCACGGTAGCCGAGGCAGTAGTGTACAAATTAATCTTCTAAAAGCATCGGGAACCCTTTTAAGGGTAGGTCGCGCAAAGCGCATACCGTACTTAAGAAACTTGTTTGCCGGAATATCTTGAAAGGGCCGTTTTCGTCTTCGAAGCAGCTGCGAACCAACTTTGACGTCGCGAGAGATTGCCGTCGCGGGAGGATGCACGGCGGAGGGTGACGCGGGAGGACAGAGGACGGAAAATGGAGAACGAGGGGTCGAAGAGGACCACGGGAAAGGAGGGGAGAATGGAAGAAGAGGTAAGGAACGACATTCGGGGGCCCCGAATTATTTGTCGGAGCGTCTACGGATGTCAGCGGAATCATTGGATAACGGCGTCTCTGCGGCAGATGCGCGCACAGTCGACCCTCCTGTCGCCGCTTTAAGCAACCGTGGAAAACTTCGTTACCGGCTTTCCACTCGCCGCCATCCTGACCGTATTACGCGAAAAGTGCGTTACTTATCGCATTTGTCGGGTCCAAATGATGTAATTATCACGGGCCCGTCGGCAACGTCATTCATTCGATTGTCTGGCTACGACGGCTCCAAACTCGACTACACGCGTGCCCTACCCCGTCTATTCAAGCTAGAGCATCTACTGCTTTTCCTCCGTAGAAATCGTCCAACGTTTCTCGCGTCGACTACTCTGGCAAAATTGCATCTTCGTTCTTTTTTTTCATAATACATTGGAATTTTAATATCGAGGACACATCTGTCACCAATAGCTCGCAAAATACAGCGATTTCTCCATGGTTTCGGTATATTCGGATTTTTACCTGCCTCGGTGGAGCAACAGTTTTCATCACTGTTTTCATGAAAACGGAACCTAACGCTTTCGATCTAGCTATATACAGAAAATAGACATTTTAAAAAGACCTATGCACATCTCTTGCGACACATGAATCAGTATCACTCGATCATCATTGGGTGGCAAATATAAAAAAATAATTGCTTCCATTAATTTGACCCCTTGACTTCGTTATACATTTGACAAATCTCTCTGTGAAATCATAATAATCCTTATTATATACTTGTTAGCAAAATCTTATTGTCAGTTTTGCAAATGTTTAATGTTTTTTAAACAATGATTTTTTTCCAAACGGACAGATCACTGTAAATAATATTGCTTATTGTTTCTACCATAAGTGGATCTTAAGGTTGTTACATCGAGTACCTTTCTCTCACCCCCAACAAGTGCAGTACATGTTACATTTAATTTCTATGTAAAAATTACTATCGCGTTCACTTTATAAACAATATACTTTAGCGAGCAGTTGTCTCAGTATTTTTACCATACAAATCAAAAGATTCATTTTCAGATCTTAGTTTGATACTATTTTTAATTATTTCAATTTTTAATTATTTCCTAAGTTAAATCAGGCTTTTGCCTACTTAAATGTTCAATTTCTCCTATAAAAGTTGTCAAAATAATTCGATAGAAATAGATGTATGCAAAGGAACAGAGTTGACGATTATAATCTTTTAGTCTTTTTACTGTTTCGTATTACACCTGGTCATTTCGCTCGTAAATGAGCAAAGTCCGCAATTCTAATCGCTTTACACGCGCACATAATATATTAATCCTAAAACTGTCAAGGGAGCAAGGAATGTTTCGCGCTGTCGATAAAATTGCACGGAGAATTTACGAGCCTCACCGACGACGCATTAAATCGACCGCGCCTAAACGCGAACCGTATTACATCGCATCAACATCCGATCAAAATTAGTTCGCATTAGCGCCGGGAGGATTCAACTTCGTCGAAATAAAGCATCGGAAGATTTCATTTCGCTGCACGTGGTATCGAGCGCATACAGGGACGGTCTAAAGCTAAAGAGTTATACTTTCGAAGCCGCGCCGACTTCCAGCGTTTCCAGTGTTCCCGGACATGATTCGAGTCAGCGCCGGTCTACATAGAATATTTGCCGGTGGTGTTTCCGGCGCCCAGTGAACCGGATTTAACGTCGGCGACGTTATATCTTGATACACGGAGCGGTTCGAAGAAACTAGCCGGGTAATCAGGAATTTATCATCCCGCGGAAACGACCGGCCATTAAGGAACGAGTCGCACTAAATCGTCGGTGCCGGCCAAAGAATCATCCGCGGCGGATGATATTGAATAATAAAAGCCGCGCGATCGGCGTGCATGCACGCGCGCGAAAGTGTGCGTTTCATTTCGCGGCAGGCGACGAAGAGTCAACAGAGTCCCGACGATTCGCCATTCTTTCGCGGCGGAACCAGACCCGCGCCTCGGCTCTCGTTCAGATGGTTTTGCAGATGGCTCGCAGGAATTACGACCCAGTTTCGGCCAAACTTTCGCCTCCATTTCAAACGACGAAGTTCTCTCCACCCTTGCCGCAAACTCTTTCTCCCCCTACACTCCTTTTGCTTTTATCGCCGGTCCGTTTTGACGGCCAAGGAAAACGGAATTAATCCGCGCGCCGGGTGATCAATCGGCGTTCTATCTCCGCCGCGGATCAATGTCTGCTCCTCGCCGCGAGGAGAGAAAACGCGGGATAAATAATTGAGAGTCTGGTCACGCGAGACCGCGCGCCGTTTCATTCGAGGAAGCCTCGATCCCCGAGATCGACGGTCGGTTACTCGTCGCGGTGAAACGATCGCGGCAACTGATCGGAAGTGCTCGCGCATCCGGACGTCGTATAAGCGTCGCCGTCGCCGTCGGGGGCGATAAATTACGCGGCCATTCAGAATGTTGTCGGGACTCGGCCGTGTGCATGCATCACGCGGAAAAAATGGACCGACGGAACCGCGGTGGACTCGAACGCGCGGAAAGATGGAGTGTTCTTTCGGCAGCGATTGTTGAAGTTGGTGGTTAGCGCGGAGAGCGAGGACGCTGGCAGAGAACAGCCGGAAGAGGGCAAAAGAGGATCGCTACGCCTCGCGTCGCCTCGCGTCGCCTCGCTGGAACACAGAGGTGTCGGCGGAGTTTGGGGTGGGCCCAGGGTGTCGGCAGCAGCTGTGAAATGTTTATGAAGGTTCCGCTAATTTATGACACTCACACAGCATCAGATGCCGCACGCGTGTCGAGTTTATCACACTTGCCGGTCTCTCGGAGACCAGCCGGCCACGCTCGGTCAATCGATACACCGTCAAACAGAAAAACAATGGACTGCGGAACGAGGGGATTCCGGGGAAAAACTGGATCAGGAACTCTCCACGGTCGACGCGGCCAAGGAGGATTTTCTGGAGCAGGGTGATTCGGGGCCGAAAGGACCTACAATGAAAGAAGCAATACTGTTTGCGATAAAAGATGCCTTTGGCGAGCCACTTCCGGATTATTGCGAGCCGGCTAGTCAATACGGATAAGCTTTATTGAACGCTTGGATAGTCGAGGCGGATCGTAATGTCGTATTAAATTATGAATCGGACGCCGGCGACCATTGTAGATCGTAACCATCGGCCGTGTTGAGTTATAGGAGGAAAGGGGAGCATCGGATGTAGCTATTGGAATCGCAAAAACCGAGCTTATCTCTCGCGCGAACAGGAATTTTCGAGACGACCTGGTTCGTTAAGGAATTTTTTAACCTGCCCTATCCGACAGTTCAGGCTTTTTGGTTTTGGGTAACTTGGTGCTGGCCGGTGCAAGATCCATGGAGCTGCGAAGTTTCGCTTCGCTAGTATCTAGAGCTTCGGTCGAGAGTTTCGACGACCGTCGGTAAACTATTGTGGTCGACCCCGCTGTCAACGCTGAATCAAAGAAACCTCTGATACAAAAGCGGGCGTCCGACAACTACGAGTCGCCGAGCCACGGGAAACTTGATCGTCAAAGGGTTCGGATTTGTCTTAGCAGACCAGATTTCACGAAGCAATGCGCTTTTTTCTTTCGCGAACCACGGCAGCTTCGAATTTTATTTTCTCGAAGATTCGCGAGTCGCACCATTTGGTTGGACGAACTCTTTGTACACTTATCATTTTTATTTGTTGCATCGCCACACGAGACGGAGAGTTTGGCCAACGTGATTAAAAGGATACGTTATAATTGCTGTTACAAAGAGCTGTTATAATTGGTCCGCACGGTGATACGATAAATTTAGTTCCAGACTTGATAACGCAGAAGAAATCGAAACAGGTGGAAACGATGATATAAATATTTGCGCGAAAATGCGATTGCCTTGGAAAATGTAGGAAATTGAGATTCGCGTGCAGTAGAAATAGCACGCGTCGCACAGTAGGGAAAAAATGAGACTCGGCGGCCGGAAATCAATTTTTCGGTGATTTCAAAAAAGTAAAATTATATGACTAATTGATAGAGGTATGTTTATCACTATTAAATACCAAAAATTATTTTCATGGAACATTTGTTTCTATGCGATGTATTTTTTGACTCATCTAAAAGGCCAAAGCCGCCTGAATCAATTATATTAAAAAAGCAAGATAACATTTCTTTGTTTTAATTTCCTTTTTAGTAATTAAACTTTGAATGGTTTTACTTTTTTGAAAACTCTGAGACACCGACTTTTGGCAGCCGAATCTCATTTTTTTTCCTACTGTGCATCGGTACATTCAGATTTTGATGGATCAGTGAAAATTCAATTTTGGAAATAGTAGAAAATTCGGATGCGGTAAGAGAATCTGACAGCTATGCAAGTAGAAACACCTCAATTCATACCGACAAGGTAATTCGACGGTCAGAAGAATCGATACAACCCTCGTGTCGAATAAATTCGATTCTAAATGTAACCTTTCGGTTCGAGTTTGCATAAAATAAACGATTAATCCTAATATAATTATCGCTGGGTTTTCGACCATGTTTATGTATTAAACATAAATAAACGTAATAAATAACTTATAAATAGAAAAAAGAAATGGTTTTTTATTCCCCACTGTCTTCTTTATGGTAATATCAGCAATAATCAAACACTCGGAATATCGAAATATTCTTTTATCCAAGACTTCGTTTTTGAGAAAATTAATTTTGAAGTTCATTCGTCTTTGTAAAGAATTTATTTGTCGTCTATTCTTCTACCGCAGCTGTCTCTGTCAATGTTTACAAACATTGGCAATGGTAGAAACATTCCGCTTACTACTATTGGGAAACTAAAAGAAGGCACTCTGCCCACAAGCTAAGCGACGCAAGGGGCAAGGTGAATCAGCCGGTCGCTCCACCTGAGCCCTCCCACTTTTCAGATTCTGAGTCATTATTGGCCAAGTTACGCGATAGACACACGACGTGATTAGGCGAAGCGAGCGGCCGCTTCCCCTTGCCCCTCGCGTGTTTGTTGGAGCGACCGGCTGATTCCCCTTGCCCCCTGCGACGTTTAGCTTGCGGGAGAGTGCCTTCTTTTGCTCAAGAGTACATAGATTGCAACAATCAATGTTTGTAAACACTATCTCGGACGGAGGCAACTGAGCTAGGAGGGCAGACGGCAACCAAATGCTTTACAAAGATGAACAAAATTTAAATTCGATTTTCTCGAAAACGGAGCTCCGAATGAAAAATGTTATACCGAATTTCTTTCTTATTTTTTCAGCTAGAATCCCCATTGACTGTACTGCAAATTCCGGCCCACCCTGTATAGGCTTTACACAGTTCCAAAAATTTGTTCCATCATTTGCTATGAACACTTACAATTTCGATCTTTGTATAAACAATCTGAAAACGGTCGGTTTAATCAGTTCGTTAGGTTTAATGTTAGTAAAAAAAAGCTTTAACTTATTGTTTGTAAATACTTTCTAGGACGGAGGCAACTACGGTAGGAGAATAGACGACAACTAAATCCTTTACAAAGGTGAACAAACTTTAACCCTGCAGTATGCATTGGTGCACATATGCATCATCGCATTTTGCTTTGATATTTTGTTATACAATTCCTTAACAGAAATAAGACATCTACATTGTAAAAAAAGTCACGACGACATTGAAGATAATTATTTTAACGCCAAATCTGATAGTTGTCATTCAGATTTTTGCGGTGGAATGTTATTCTTGTTAATAATTAGTAATTACTGATGAAACTGATTACAAAATGAACACATTTATGATTTTTGGAACACAAAAATTGGTTGATTCATACATTTTGTAAACATAAATATTAAAAGTAATAAACTATTTATTTTATTATTTCTTTCGTGCACCAATGTATGTTTCACGCACAACCTTTTTTATTTAAAAAAAATAAAATGAAAATTAAAAACATTGCGCACTATGTGGGTTAGTGTTAATTTTCTCGAAAGCAGAGCCCCGGATAAAACAATGTTATACCAGATTAGCTTCGTATTTTTCCACGTAGAATCACTCTCTGCACAGTTGTACCACGAATTCCGGCCCACCCTGTACGTAAATGGCTGGTATGAGTCATGCGAGACCCGGACACCGGCCACTACGGTCCGTCATGCGATGGTTAAAGATCGAATACCAAGCGGTTGCTACATCATAAATTCCAAACGAAAGTCGAGGTTGACGACAATGGCCGGATCGTTGCTCGTCTAGGAACAGCGTTCGGAATTTTCTATTTGGCGAACGATGAAGTCCGTGTTTCGAACAGATTGAGTTACTGCGCGTGAGCTTGAAATGAGGAGTTTTGAGACCGTGCCCGTGTAATATATGGTCCGGGTTATGCCGGCCATTTTTTTCAGCCGGCAGGGTGAAAGATCGTCGCGATTTACGGTAAAACGGTTGCAACCCCCAAGGACGATAGAGTGGACAGGCAAGTATCGAGCAAACGAGCGAACCGGACGAGCGTCGCTTTAAAAACACGCCGGTCTTGTGACAATACATAAGTTAGCCGAAATGAACGTACATTTTTTATCAAGTTGCAGCCATTATTCCGCTGAAATGCGATGCGAATCGAATTAACGTCGATTTTTCAGCTGGGACGCTGCGGCGTCTAATTTCGAACGAGGGGAAAAAAGATCCGGGTTCCCGGTGGCCAGACTTCGATTTCGATCGACCGCGGACACTGGGTTTGTAGAAGTTTCGCTGGCTATCTCTTTGTATGATTTAATAGCGGTCACTCGGTCGGCCACCGACATCCTTAAACGAGTTCTGCACGAACCGCAGCGCAGCCAGGACGCTCGGTCGTGTGTGGATGATATGGCTTCCATTGTCCTTGCCCCTTGTCATTCCGCGGAATATCTCTTGATACCAGTGGGAAACGAACAAATGTTCTCGAAGAACGGCTCGATGTACTATAGCAACGGATACTTCGTTCTTTTACGGCTCGCATGGACGACATAAACGACGTCCATCAATCATCCTACGGTTAACTTACGATTCCTCGCGAACGTTTGCCGCGTGTTAGCCTAAGGAAATCGATATCGATATCCAGTCTCGCGTCCAGAACTCCTTATTCTTCTGGCCACCCCGTATAACGAAAAACGCTGAAAATTTTATGAAAAACTTCGCCGATACTCCGCGCAACTACCCGGCAACACAGTTGTCTCCCATACATATTTTCAACTTCCACGACCCGGTCATTGTATAAAATCATTTTACGGCGAACTTGTTGATGCCTCTTCTCCTTAGAAGTTTCGAGGGGGGCGAATATAACATCGAGCGTTTCGCAGCGGTATAAAGCGAAGGATATCGAATACGTATCGATGTCTTGCTACCGTCGCCGTTAACATCTCGAGCTGGCACTTTCGAGAAGGTTTCGTCAACCTCTGGACAGACCGTCCTCGAACTTTCGATAACGCGAGTATTCCTCGCGAGACGAGATCCGTTTTCATTGTTCACGGGGTTCTCTGAAAACATCCGAGTCGCTAAGCGCATTCTCCTCGACACTCGATAATGCAACTTGATTACCTTAAATAATGTACCATTATCATGCGATCTGTCGAGTAATCATCCGATTAATCAATTATTAAATGTCGGCCGATAGTAAATGTTGCGGCCGGCCCCGGGGGCTCGCCGGGGATCGTTACCGGTATTCAACGTCCCCGTAAAACGTTTATCTACTTCTGCGATTCGTCATTCAGCGTGGCATTTCGGTGCACGCGCTATGGTTTTCACGAAATGAGCGTGATATATCGCCGCGAACGATATACATATGAATACTTCAGTGTCATTAACTCCCGCCCCTCCGTCCGCCATCCATCCATCGCGGCTGGTGGGGGAGAAAATACGCGAAATACAACGCATGAAACGCACCCTGATTAAACCTCGTTCATTAATGCATCTGCCTTTAATTAGACACCGACGGGCAACGGGGAGCCGGCCGGTTTTGTTTTTTGCCTCGGCGAAAACAAGATCGGGCCGTCGTTCACCGAAATATTTCAGTCGATCGAAAAATCCCCGCCACGGACCCGCCTATTAAATTATTCTTCGGCCGGGGCGTTGCGGATCGGCCACTGTTTTGAATATCGACGAGGCTTTCTCTCCCCGCGACGAGAAAACATTATCGGCGACAGAGGATAATGATAAAGTTGAAAGTGCTCGACGACGGAAGGGAGAGAGGAAGACGTCCGTTCCCGAGGATGATCTTAAACCGCGGAAATTGAAAAATGGTCGGAAAGTTTGTCGATGAATATGCAAATGATGCATTAAGATCGAAAATGCGAGCCGCGGTACCGACCTGCAGAAATACGAAACACTTCCCCGATGATATAAATGGCCGGCGCGGCGTGCCTCGCGAAATAACATTTAACCGGTTGCACTCGGACGCCGACTCCGAGGCGTCGTTAACAATCGTCGCGTCGCTTGCTCAAAGAATTTCTACGTTATTAACCAGTTAAGTGTGTTTGACGAGTATATCCGTCATGGAGATGTCGCAGAATTTTATGTCATGACGATTATATCCGTCGTGCGTAAAATTTTGTTAGAATTTGATATTTAAATTGTGATTTTGGCGAAAACTAAATTATATTCGTAAATTTTAATATGTTTAAAATGTTTAGAGGTCGAGACGAAATGAAACAAATAAATGAAAAATTATAAATAATTTGAGTTGGATTCATGAATTGGACGATTATATCCGTCGTGCGTAAAATTTTGTTACAATTTGATATTTAAATTGTAATTCTGATGAAAACTAAATTATATTCGTAAATTTTAATATGTTTATAATGTTTAGAGGTCAAGACGACATGAAACAAACAAATGAAAATTATAAATAATTTGAGTTGGATTCGTCTTTTTGGATTCGTCGTCGCTTGATTATCGCGACACACGCTGGTGGCCGCTTTGCAAAGAGATCGCCACAGTTAACTGGTTAAAATCAATACCTAATAACCTGTTAAAATCCAAGTAAACGTATAAGCAAACGAGGTTTTAATATCACACATTGGTCGCAGGATGTTGGCAGCTTTTCGACCGGAATAACTTTTTCTAAATTGGTCCATATCACTTGAATTTCTGTTTGAAAATGTTTTGCAATTGGCCGCGACAATGAAATATAAAAAATAATGTTACCCAACTTTTTCGTGCGAACCCCTAATGACAATTTAAAAAATGCTTTCAAAGAAAGATTCATTTATTTGGACGACTTTTAAAAAATTTATTATTTACATTTTATTCCGTTTGAAAAGTTGTCGACATATTTGCCGCGGCAAGTGTACGTACAAAATGAAAATAATGGTACAAAATGTAGAAAAAATGTCTCAATTTCTGAGTTAACGTGGCTTCGAGTGCAGAGGCTCTGCATTTCCCCCCGTTCGATAATGAGCGGCGAACATTCGGCAGGGAGAGTTACTGCATTTTTGTAGATAATGCATGTTTTTTCAGTTAATGGAGAGTGAGAAAACGGTGCGTACCAGCGGCCGAATCGCGGATCAAAGCTCTCGCTTAACGGCGACGGGAGAGAGCTCGATCACAACCGACGCTCGGTTTTGTGTAAACGTTTACGTCAGCTTGCCGGCGGTAGCTTGTTACACGTTAATCTTTCCGCGGTGAATACAGAGCCTCTCTGTTTTCTTTCCTTTTCACACGGGTCTGGCCGATCCCGCGAGTTTCTACGCCCTCCGCTCTCTGCGCCCCCGCCCTCTCCACACTCGTCTCAGTCCCTTTCGGCCGCCGCGATGTTAGCTACGCAGCTCGGTCGCATGGAAAAATGCTAATTTTCGTTGCAAATCTCCGGCCGACCCCTCCGACCGCACCCCCATCCCCCGCCAAACTGCTACGACCAGGTTCACGGGCCGGTATTACGCTGCCTCTTTACGGTCGAATATCTAATACGGCCGCAGCCGCTTGTTTTCCGCTGCAAAAGCGAAACTACGACGGAGGCTAACGCCGACGGTCCCGTTTTATATAGAATACCGGATGCCTTAATATCGAAAATAGCTACTCCCGCATCGCGCCGGCTCGCAGTGCAGTGTTTAGTCTCCAACGTTGGCCAGAAGTTAATTGAAAAAATCTTGACTAAAGCACAGCATTTTTCCTTCCCGAGATGCACTCTACAGCATAACTGCAACCTCTTGTGTACCTCTTGTATCTTCCAAATTTTCGACGTTTGGAAGAATCGTTCGGGAAAACCAAACACACGACGCAGAATATTCTCGTATAACGATATCAGATTTTGTCAAATTATTATATGCTTATGTGTATGTACATGTTATACAAGGTGTCCCAAAGTTACTCGCGATCGGAAATAAGGGGTTCGGGGGTCATTTGAAGTAACTTTTTCCTTTGCAAAAATTTTCTCCGAGGCGTCGTTAACGAGTTATTAACGAAAAACAGTGACCAATGAGAGGTTAGATCAGCTGGCGCGAGGCGGCAAAGTCAGTTCTGCTCATTGGCTCGGCTGTCTGGCGCCAGCTGATCTGGCCTCTCATTGGTCAGTGTTTTTCATTGATAACTCGTAAACGAAGCCAGGGATTGCATTTGTGCTAAGGAAAAAGATGCTTCAAATCACCTCAGAAACACCTCATTTCCCGATTGCGAGTGACTTTTGAGACACTCTGTATAGTATGTAGGAGACTGTTAATCATTTTTAAGAAATGCTCGATTATTTTCAACTTCGAGTTAACACATCTCAGAAAAAACACGAAATATCCTAAGATTGAAATAGTTTCTAATTTCTTCTCAGATTCTTATAATATAACAAATTAAAAACTATTAAAATTAAATAAAATAACAAATTAAAAACTATCAATCTCATTTTCTGCCATTTCTAAGATATGTTAACTTGAAGTATAACTGTTAAATTGAAGTTAACTTACAAAGTATCGGTAATTAATTAATAATTTTAATTTATAATATTCGTTGAATATCAAATTCACATGTTATATAGCAAGTAAGGGAATATGAAGCATTTTTAGGTGATGCTCAATTATTTTCAAGTGAAGCAATCAGAGTTCATATTTCATGTCCAGTAATTATTCAAAATATCTAAGGAACAACACTATATTTTATTCTGAAAACAAAATTATATTAATAGAATATTAATCATGCTAACACCGTACAAGCAAAAGCAGATATCATTGAACTACAATAGTCATTTTTACCGACCTTCGTAAGCGTAATTATTTTCTATCGTATAATTTTTCATTTATTGTCCTCTGTATACTTCCCTTTTTATTAAAAATGTTTCTCGTAAATAAATTAATGGAATGATATGAAATGAGAGATGAGAGCGAAAAATATTTTGGATCCTGTTAATTAATTTATATAATTTATGGCATACATCGTTGAACATTGGTCAATAATTCAATGTAGCACATTACGTCACAAACAATTCATTTGGAACTGCAACCTGCTTACGCGTATCACTGCATGTTATAATGTCATTAAAATTAGTACAATTTCCTCGTTATGATTGTCATATGACCGGATTGCCGAATTTTATTCCGCAATTATTAAAATTGTAATGACACCGCACGAGAAATCATTAAATGTATCATTCATTTGTATACAATGCTAGACACTTTCAGCGTTTGATACGGTCAGCGTTAATTACACTGAATTGAAAATTTAATTAAATCTCAACACAAGAAAAGGAAAAATATAAATAAATAATTTACCGTGTCCAAATAGCTAATCGCATCCATCTATACTAGCAGTAAGCATCATTTTCATTAACATCGACGTCCTCCCGCCAACCATACTCGATCTGGAATTTCGATCGTGCTACTCGAGTTCCAGGTTAACAAATAAACGGCCTTTTTCCATTTAATAACAATCGCTATTCAAAATATGTATCGCACAGCAGAGATTACGAATTTTTACGAATTGATCGCAAGCAAAAATCTCGAAAATTTCAATCAAGTGTAATACAATTTGAAATTATTATCGGTGAACTGACTTTAGCGTGAAAATATACATTTGACGTTAATCATTTGCAACACCTCTCCCTCCCTATTAGCGACGGGGGGAATAGAGAATAAATTGGCATCGCAATATCATATCAGGCAGTCAGTGTGAATTAATTAGCGATGTAACAAAATCTCGCGGATGTATTCAATCAGCGATATTGAAATGAACGTTGCGCGAGCGATGTGCAAACTCGGACACGACGCGCTGTTTCCAGCTTCGTAAAATAACTCCATAAAAATAGCTGTGCGCATTACAAAGCACCAACGAGAAAATTTTAGACGATCGAGTCGACCGGTGCAAACGATTAACAGCAGTTCGCTAGGGGTGCCGGGTCATTTCTAACAACGAAGCCTTTTACCTTCCTTTTCACGATGTCCGAGGTATATTAATTTAGCCTGGGTCAAATGTGACTCGGCACCGTTTTCCGTTAAGTTAACACTGAACCGATGAAGCTCTAAAAGTGATCCATGTGTGCTGCTTTAAGAGAATATTAACCTTTTGCACTCGAGTGGTGACTCTGAGACACCATTAAAATTGTTCCATCACGTTCCAAAATAATGTTTATATTAACAAAAATTTAGATTTATAAAGTTGTTGCAAGCAAAACTGTTAGTATGAATTAGAAGAATCAATTTCATATGCATAAAATGCACTTTGACACATAAAATAGGAATACTATAAGCCAGAAAAGTGAGTTTAGATTTACAGTTAAAATGGCTACGAGTGCAAAGGGTTAAGGTTAAATTTGTTTTAATTTCTCGCCAGGTTTATTGTAATCTATTCTCTAGTTAAGAGACTTATTTAATTATAAAAACAGTGAGAAACGACTCTTTCGGGGAAATGATCGACTAAGTTCCTTAACGCATGTCTACACTCTAATCAAAATCGTAAAGGTATAAATAAATATATTTATACTGTTAGTAAAACGTTTAGACTGTTGGTAAAAATACTGTTGCAAGACGTTGACACTTAGAAGTGTCGTTAGAGACACTTAGCCGGAAGAATAGCGCGAGTATGCGAACAGGAGACGCGGAACAACGAATTCCATGGTGATTGTGATTTACTCGGCAGTTCGTACATGCGTCAGAAAGAAGCATTAAAGGACATTCGATGGCACCCGCGTTCTGTTTGCGCGGTAAGTCACGGGGAAACGCGGATACATCGAACTGTTTAGACACTAAATCACGCGAGTCGGCGACGATATTTTTCGAGGAAAGATAAGGCACGTTCTGACCTGCACGTTGCTTCGTTTGATATGCAATTCTTCCCGCCATTCTGAATAAATCGTGGAAACGAATCGCGCGCGACTTATGAATTGTGTATCCACGAATCTATAAATAAAATATCCCCCGATTCGGTCCGATGATTTCGTTCGAATGCGATTACAGGCGGTGGTCTTACTCGAGCATTAGACAAACTGCTGGCGAGATCGGTCCATCGACCACCAACGAGCTTCTACAGCGCTTGCTTACCTGTTCCGTCGAAGCCGTGGGAAAGAGTTCTGTCTGCGTCGACGAGGGAAACGGCACAATTTGGAAACGAAACGATGGATTCGATGCTACACGCGATCGACGCGCTTTCGTCCACGAGAATTTCGATGGTACGCGAACGCGATTGCGGGGACAAGCGGACACGCGCAGGCGACGGATCTGAAACAGAAAATGACAGGACAATCTTGGAGTGTAAATATCTTGTACTATCTCATACTATCTTATACTAATCGTGTAACTAATTAACTTAAAAATCAAGGTATTTGCATTTGCAACAGCAATTATTTTTTCAATTTTAAGCATTTAGTTTCGTATTCTATCGTTCTTTAGTGTAGCGAGTTTACAGTGTAATGAGCTTTAGATAGTGAGTTATACATTTATGGTAAAAATGAGCAGGTGAAATTTAGAACATTGTAAAGATTCAACGAAACTAGAAACGTTGATGCATTAATTTGAAATTGTTAAAATGATTAACCAAAGAATGTAGAAGGTGTTTCACTTCTATGCCCTGCAATCGATGCAGAGAATTTTTATTTTGCATAAAGATCCGCACTCTGCTCATCACTTTCTATTTTAATTTTATAATGCAAAGGATTTGTCACATTTAAGTTTTGAAATAAATAAATAAATAACTGGCATTGTTAATCAAGCTTTATGTCATCTTGAATATGCGAATATCACTCTTGAGATGACTACATTCTGGAACAGGTGAGCTATGGCAGATACATTATTTCCTTTGCTAGGCCTTATAAACTTTAATATTCAACCACGTCCAGTATAGTTGTTTCTTATAGTGAATCAATACTTGTAAGACCAACCTTAAATTCAGAGACATTGATTAATTTTCTAGTTCTACCGAAAAATGCAGGCAATCGGCTGACACAATCACCAATATAGCCCAATCTAAGTTAACATTTTGTTGTTATTCTCGTTTTGTGTGTTCGATTATTATTTTCTTATTCGCTTATCATTTATATAGTCCAATAAACGATATTATATTAATATTATTGCAAGCAACGGACAAATAAGGAACGTTAGAATCGAGTTCAGTAAATGGAAGAGTCATCTCCGCTATTACAGTAAACCACGATCATTGCCGGAAGCGAGGAGCGATGTCCATCATCGGTCAGATGTACAAAATGATATCTATTTTCCTTCGGCCACGTGCCGGTAGTCTGATCCTCGGCCAGACAAGTGGAACGGATGCTGTCTCGTGTAAGGCCAGTGGAGTAGGGTTTGCTTCTAATCAGACAAGTGAAATAGGATCCGCAACCCAGGTAGAAAAACAGACCGGAAAGGCGGAGACTATTAACTTCGAAGACGCACCATTTTCGATGTCCAAATGAAACAAATTCAATTCCGTGGAGTTCAACATTACCTTGCAAGCGGGATTAAAACCTAATAAACACTGGACGTCTTAAACACGACCACTTTGCGCCTATTTTA
>CM052148.1:13617025-13630432 GCA_028455555.1 Augochlorella aurata | reverse complement strand
GCATAATATAAACAAACATTCAGACGTATGGAATCCGGAAAATATGCAAAGTAAAATTTCTTTTATTGAAGAAACTCTTTTTATTTCTTTTATTTGCTTTAATTAAATCTCTAACCTGTCTCATTGGTCTATTTGAATAAACATCTGATGATGATTGTTCGCGCATTTTATATAGAAATACAGTTCGATGATTCTTTCATCAATATTTGTCGATAACTAACACAGATAAATAACAATGAACTCTTTATCGCGTTTTGGAATTTATTAAATGACATGCTAATCAGGGTAACTGTGAAAGAAATCGTACAGTAATATTGTCTGAGAGACGTCGATTAGGGCACCCATGACCCGAGGGACTATGTCGACAATTTCGAGAGGATTCGAATTGGTCGACAAAGGACATAATAAATTTGATCGCGGAACGTGGATTACGGTGCGTAGGCGTATTAATTCGCGACTAAAGCGATATTCTCCCGCAAACTAAGGGGTGCCCCATTTTCCTGCTGCCAAAACATCCCCTCAGGACATTTAAATCTTCACGCGTTGCCGCAGAGGGAAGGGGTACGCGCGAATCCGTGTAATAAAATTATTGTCCTTACGGTTGGCTCGAATCTGAACAGGAATCAATTTTCTGGACTCGCGAGTGCCATTGAATAGAGCATCTCTCTTTAAAAACCTGACACCGCCTTACCGCGGAAGAAGACAATAGATTCGCGGCAATTAATCCCTTGCGCCGACTTTACAGCCTTTCCAAATAAATATCCGTCGACGAATAAAGCACAGGACCCGATTTACAATATTATAGGTGGATATTTCTGGCGGCGACCCGGCGCAACGTGTAATGCGGCTATTATTCGATTACACGCCGTAAACAAATGTAGAAATCGCCATTTGCCGTTAGTTATTATTTAGCACCGTTAATATTATTGGACGCAATTATAAATAATTTCCACTCGGTATTTGCATCGATTGTTACCGTCGACGACGAATAATTAATTTCTATCTACTACATATTCCGTTTAGTAATTATATTCGATAATTGTCATAGCGTTCAATTTATTATTAATATATGTCAAGCGTCGTTCGTGCTTCTCTAGTTCGGTTCGATAGTAAAGATTAAAGACTGCAATAATCGGGAATTACGTTCACGATGTGTCAAGCGGGTTTCGGGTGAATTAATCAATAAAGTTGCGGGCCGCGTAAACTCGCGACAGCGCTGCCAGTTCCGAAGAAACTATGTTCGCTGCCGCGATCATGAATTTTCTAGGCCGCTTGTTCTACACGTTGCCGAACTGCTCCTACATTGTCAGTGGCCGCTGCATAAACGATGGATTTTAGAGGCTCCTACAGGTAATAATCCAGGGGGTTTAGAGCACGGCCACTGGTTAAGCAATAGGACCCGCAGGACCGTCATTTACCAGAAAACCGTTCACCCAAACAGTGTCTCGGTTCTCTGCTCTCTCTCCTCTCTCATCTCCCGGCTCTCCGCGCTCGAGAGCTCGAGAGCGCCGAGACGCGGGGAAAGCCATGCATGAACCACACGCGACGATCTTACTAATACGATCTATCCTTACTTTCCCTAAATCAACTGGGAGGGAACTGTTTACAGATTAACAAGACCTAACTCGGGACTTTGAGTAAACAGATAAACACCGAATGAATATCAAACCGCGGCGAATCCGCTGTTGCGAAATTTATTTCAGCCGTTTTCGAGCCCCGGGAACGAGTCGGCGCACCGTCGCGCAAATAGATCATCGATTAACGCGATTTCGATGCTCTCGAAAATTTCTTTCGAACAGAGAGACCGCGAAAATCGACGATTACTCACCACCGGGACTCGGTCGTAATAATTCCGACGGTCCGGCGAACTCGTTAACTTTGAGAAACGAGCTTCGCACGAAATCCGATCGCTATGCCCGACCAATAATTCCGGGAGCCGAACACAGGGACGCAGCTCGGCAATCCTAGCGCACTCGGTGCAGCTACGGGCCGATTGATACCAGATGTAATTCGATATGACGTCATTAAGCCATTATTCGGTGAATTTATAGCGGCAGTTCGCCGGAGAGTTTGCGGAGACATTGTAGCTTCGTAGCAGGGATTAATCGATTACAGGAATAAGGCATGTTACCTGGGATAACGGCGACGCGGTGTACAGACCGCGTCGAAAATCGTGATACGTACGCGCGCAGGCTGTTTGGCAAACAACAACGATACATTTCGCTCCTAGGATGATTACTTCTCGCGGCCGGCGCTCCGAACGAAACGGCAAAAAGGACACCGCCGCGCTTGCTCTAATTGTTCATCCGATTTGCGAATCCGGAACTAAAGCAAACATGCCGTTAGGGGTTCGACTGGAACGATGAGTTTGGTTTACTATTTGTGCAGCAATTATATCGATTACAGTTCAATAGTTGGGTAACAAACATTCGATTACACCGGTCGCGGAGCACGAGTAAATCGTCAATAGACAATAAATCGTTAAGCAAAGTATAGACAGCGTGCACCTGTTGCCGCGAAATAGTTTATGGATGTCAAATTATGCGCGCCGGCCGACCTTATCGCTGTTTAATTAGGGACAAGTCTCGCATACCGAATCCATTTTATAAAAATCTGTAACAATTCTAGTTTCATAAACAAATCGAAGGTGATTTTTATCGACCACCGTGGTCTTTCAAATTATTACTTAGAATTAACCCTTTCGCTAAGAGCGCCGGATATATCAGGCATCCAAAAAATATGTCAACTGGGTCTAATGTTTTTAGAGTAACTAATATAATTTTGTACAAGTCTTTTCATATTAGAAATGTGAAGAATACGTGCTATATTTGAGCAACAATTGTTTTATTAAGCATAGTAATTATTGAAGACATATATACAAAAACCACGCATACGCAACGAACTTGACTCCCGAAGCGAAAGGCTTAATATCAATTGCGAATGTAATTAACAAGTAATATCTGTCCAGACTAAGGGATGTATCGAAAATATAAAATTACGTAAAAATCCACAACCTCGATTAAGAATTCTAATAGTTTCATAGGAGACTCGAAGGCGATCTTCGTCGACCAGCATGATAATTTAAATTATTTATTACTTAGAATTAATATGAACTGCGAGCGTCTTTGCAAGCAATGCCTGCCCAGACTAAGAGGTCTATTAAAATTATAGAATCGCATAAAAATACACAATCGATACAGACGATGAAATCGGATTTCCTCGAGAGAAACAGAATAAATGTATCGATCCCCGCGCGAATTTCATCCTCCGTAATGGTCTCTTTTAATCGGCGTCGTCTTGAAAATCCGTTAGCCGATAGTTGCACACGTGTACACCGGTTAAACCGCTTTAAACGTTGGTAAGCTGACGCGTCACGAGCATTCATATATTAACTATTCCACCCGTAAATATTTTCCGCGCAGTCTGTATTTACTAGGACGTTAATTATCGGATAAAATTGGGAACAACGTTAATTAATCACCATGGAACCGATTACAGCCGCGAGGCGATCTTCGAAGATGGAATATTCGATAATTTTATATTCTGCAGCGAAAATCCCCTAGCTGGTTGTAATATATTTAAATAATTCCCGGCGACGTTCTACGTTTCGCATAATCTGCTTATCCGAGTAGCGGCGGACTTAACTCGAGCAAGGCATACGCCGGAATAAATAACTGATAATAGAACGCGGAATGCGTGGACGAGAAAATCTTGTAAGGAGAGGATGGATCGACCGCAGTGATCCTTCAAGTATCCTGCCTTCAGGCTTTGACGGGTACCTTCCATTACCGGAACGAACGCGCGAAGAGAACGTCAAAGATGTCTGCCTGGGTGAGGGCGATGCCGGTACGTTGATCTTCGTCTACCAACTTCGCACCGACAGAAACACTGGAGGCTGGCGAGGCTTTATACTTGATTCCATTTCTTCGTGAAAACAAACAATAATCCTATCGGGAAACAAGCGGAATCGAATACAAAATTGCAATGAACCAGAAATTTGTCTCGACACTTTTACCAAAATAGAGAATCTTATTTTCTGTCCTCAGAATTTCGCTTTAATTCAAAAGCGACGCGAAAGCATTCGGAACTAATCGTTGTACGTATTACTGTCCATTGCTGAAAAGATGGCACAATTTTTGCATGAATCACGTCTCTTGTTTAATGCCTAACTTAGACAGTAATAATGAAAAGTCTGGAAGTCGAAATGGAAGTGACGGGAGTCAGGAGGCGTTGTTTGTTTACAATCGGCCAGGCTCGAGTCCCTCGTTTCCTGGAAATTGGGTAATAGAGAGGGATCATTTCTGCCAATAAAGGAAACGCGTTTACCCTAGTACTTCTGCGCCGTCTTTGTGCCATCTTTCAATTCAACGGACAGTACTAACATTATATCCATGACACAGTTACGTGGTATATAAGAACAATTGTATTGTTCCTCAGCTGAGAAACTTCTGTAATACAAGGGAGAAAACTATGGACCGCAAAAGTACCAAGGGTTGACCACAGAATAAAGGTGAAACTTTACCGAATCAAAGCAGATAATCCACTTCTCAAGAAACCGATCTCTGGAATTAAATTTACCAACTTCTAAAAGTAACTAACGTGTATTACCTAATTTGTATCACAACAAATTAAGCAATTCAGCCGAATTAAGCAATTCATTCAATCATTTTCTATGGAAGATTCTTTACAATTTCGGCGACTTTAAAACAAAAAATGTGAAGCCAATTATAACAACAGAGCGCTAGAAAACAACTAAGAAGATACAGAAAAAGTGAGAGTACAGATCCGACAAATCGGTTCATACTGTGCAAGGTATATTCTAAAAAGTATAGTCCTAAAAATGTGAACGTATAAAATAAAAGTGAAGGTATGAAACAATGCAAAGGATTATGAACTGACTGTTAATAAATTTACAAAGAATCGCTTTCATAAACAATCACGTAGAAACGCTTTGGACCGCGAAGTGACGTTCCCCGAAACTTCCGCATTACAGATCCCAGCCATAAAGGTTGTAGAAATAATCTCCATGGAGGATCCGTCGAGTTGTCTAGTCTATTTCTCCGCGCCTGGCCGTCGAAGCTACGTTCGTCTTCTCGAAGGTACATCGTCGAACAACTATTTCGGGGTCGAACACTAGCACCGGATCGGTCGGACATTGATTTCTCCGTGCTTCTATCCCGTATCCCGTATCGCGGCGGAAAGAAAAGGCGAGAAAGCAGGCGCGCCAGAAGCATAACGCATTCTTCCAACACGAGAGACATAACTCGGTCTGACAGGTGGGCTCCATTATCTGCCAGAAGAAGGAACAATACGTCTTCCCTCTGCGCTCGACATTCTCCATCTCGAATCCCGCGCTATTCCTAGTTATCCATCGTACTTTGGGGATCGATAGTTACGCCGAACCGACTCTGATTTCATTATTTACTACCATCGCCGATGATGAACGGTTTAATAGCACCTTTGGCAGCAATCAGACGTCGTCTAACGTTGCTAGAAAATTTATACGTTCGGGGGCTACGACTGTTCATAAATATTATCGTTCAATTTCGGAGGGATTGGCACGGAGAAGCAACGAAGAATTCTCCGTTTCTATGTCGTGTAATTAGGGCATCGTTCTAAAGAAAATCATTTCGAAATCGTCTCGGATATGTATCCGTATAAAGGAGTCCACCAGCGTTCCCGATACAGGTAAGAAATCGCAAGATATAATCGTCTGCCAGCAGAGTCTGGTGTCTGGGTAAATTCTTTATTTGTCGGAAGTCAATATCGCAGATACTTGCGACAGATGGTTCGATAAGATCAAGTCGGAATTTCCTTTGACAGTACTAGATTACCGATCGCCTGAAAGAAAGCATTATTGTCAAATGAATACGCTGAATACGTTGTCGCTGAGATCCTTGATCCCCTATGCGCAGATAATCATGCAGATAATCCACCGAGGACGTCGAAAGATCCCGATAAAAGAGTCCGTTTGATGACAATTTTCCGAGTTAGGTTTAGCAAAGGATCTCGAGTAATTAGTTGTAAAGTTGACGCGACGGAGGGACACGGTCGGTTTCCGTTTCGAATGGGATTTTGAGACCGCCGCAAATAAGATCCGCAGCTCGTATTTGTTTCCTCAGCATGCAAGCCCGTGCTGACACGGCTGCGATGTCCCCGAGGATATAACCTTGTTGGCTGGCGGTCCCTTTGAAGTATTGGCCCCAACTTCATTTTATCAGGAAATGCGCCGTAAGGGATCTCATATTGCCGAAGCGGTAAGTGTACCCGTGGCTCCAGCGTGTGTCCGATCGACGGACGACCAAGTTACCGGCTTGTTTCTCATTTCTGGACGTCTCCTCGCGCTGGGAATATCCTTTGATTTCGATATTCATTGTGACCGAGAACCGCGTCGGAAGCGCGTCGGCCAAACTTCATCGTCGAACCTGCATCTTTCTACGGAATCCTAGACACCGAGAACGGAAACGAGCTCGTCTTTGCTCGTATTCTCTCAAACGACGATCCCGCGAAGGAACGACTGCGGCAAAGTGATCAGGCAAAGAGCTGTTCGTTGTTCAGCGAGGGGCTCGCGGGGGGCCAGCGTGGAAACGTTACCCGTATAAAACGATAATAACAGCGAGCCTGTCGTAAAAAATCTCGACGAACCGGCATCGTTTGCCCGATGCTGCGAGCGAAAAGGCCAGCGAAATGTTTACGGCGGAGACCGAAGGATACCGTGGAACGAACAACTCGACCCCACCCTGTTTACTTTTCGTTTCCCGTGGCGGAGTGGGGATCGGCCTCGTCGCGGTAACGAGAAATTTTCATCGCGGAGGTAGAAATAAAAGTGGTTATTGAAATTTTTCGAGGACAACGAAGGCCACCGGAGCCCTTCGGCCAACCTCAAACCCCGGCATCCACGGAACCCATTCTTCTGTCCGGGATCCTTCGGCCCAGGATTGAGTCGCTAAGGTATTCCTGTGCGAGCGACGCGAGAATGTCTCCCTTTCTTCCGTACCTTTGTCCGCGCCTCTCCTTTTACCCTCTTCCCTGTTTTCAACGCGATTACCAGAGACCGGCGCGACGCGACGGCTAAACGTATTGCGACGGACGCGACGGAATTCTCGGCGACGACTCTTACAGCTCAAGAACACCGACCAATCTCGTGTAAAAGGCGATCGCAGTGATCGACAATGCGAGCGATTGTTCTTCCAGAATGCTTTCTAGAGGGCCGATTTAATCCAAACGATGTCGTGAACTTGCATCCGCGAAAATACCCAGCCCTGTTTGAAAATATTCGACCAAAATCGTGAATGTGATTGTTGGACAAATAATTTTACGCTATAACAGTCTCTTGAATTTTGATTAAAGCTACATCCTAATTGTTTTCTATTGTATTTTCACGGCACATTTTAAATTTAAAACTTCTTTCCCCTAGAGAATACTTCTTTATACACCGACCAAACTTTAACATTCCTTTAGCGTTCCATAATGCCTAATTTTCTCTGCGATGTTTGTATTCTCTATGAATTCTGATACTTTTTGAATTAGCTTTACGATTTTCCCTTCATGCAAAGCTGCGGTACCGCGTCGAGAAATTATTCAAGTCTCCAACAGTCCCTCAAATATCGATTAAAGATGTTTTTTACTTGTTTCCTGTATCAAGTAGTTTCACTTTCCCACAAGCCACATTTTTAATTTACGACATTAAAACTTCTTTCCTTTAGAGAATACTTCTTTAATCTCGACTAAACTTGAGCATCCTTTAACGGTCCTCCATAATTTTTAATTTTCTTCATGATGCTTGTAATCTCCATAATTTCCTTGCTCTTGGAATTAGCTTCACCATTCTTCTTGCGTGCAAGGCCAAGTTATCGTGTTGTAGAGTAAACCTTGGTTACTTTGTCTTACGTGCATATTTTGTAATCCGTTTGTTGATATCTACATTTGTTCTACTATTAATTTTCTGAACGTTTTCCCAATGTCAACCTCCTACATCCTAATGTCGTCGACGTCTATTTCTCGCATTTGAATCGCGGTTTCCGATATCTATAAACCATGAAAGTAATAATTGAAATCGTCAGTCCCGTGTAAATTGAAACGTGTCTAATGCGTCGCATATTTTCGAGATCGATGCCCGCGATGGAAATAGAAAACGTTAAAGATCCGACAGAGCCACGCAACGATCCATTATTCATGCGGCCACTTTGATATTTGATTTCAAGGTTTGACATGCCTGACTTCGGATCGACATATTCCTCCAGACGTCCCGCCGGAAATATTTAGCGATCTGTTATATTCATGCCCGCCAATCGGTTCCGACTTTAATATAAATAATCCGCGGCGAGTAAAACAGCGTTTATAGAATTCCAATGAAAAATGTACAGCGATCGACCGATAACGGTTAATAATAAAACGGCCACGGCCGAACGGAGGAATTTCCAATGGCGGTAAAACAGAGCCATCGAAATTTCAATCGGCGGGCATCGGAGGCTATGAAAAAAAACTCGGGACCCGAGACGGAACGAGACGAAACGGGGCGATGTTTCACGGCGGATCCGGAATGATCTGTCCGGAGGCCACCGCGAAGATTTATACCTAAAGATTCGCGGCCGGTAACCGAATATTTCGAGCGGAGAAATAATCTGCGGCGATCGATCGGCGCTCGGTGTCGGCGCCACGGCGCGTCGCGTCGCGCCGCGCCTCGCAAACGGCGCCGTCTGTAACGAGATTTTGGCAGTCGGATATGCGCTGATTTCATTCACAGATTCGAGTTTCCTTTGTTAGCGGGTAACACACTGGATGCCGACTATTTCGTCGATTGCCCGGAACAACAGAGGGAGCCGGCAAGACCGAAGGTGACAGGTCGTAAAGCACGTTGCGCCGCGGAACGTCTGGCGAATTTCCTTTGACGGCGCAGTCGACCGCGCGCCAAGTCGACCGTGCCGAAATCTCCGAGTTACGGTATTAATTACTTTTAACTCGATACCCCATCGAGCCGGTCGCGTCTCGATGCTCTCGGTCGAGGACACGCGTGTCCGCTCCGCGGTGGAAACGCTAAACAACCGTAAAATCCGATAAACCGTCATCGATACACCGGTTTTTCGAAACTGTTTGCCCCGTTATCGGTGTACAGAGACATCCTTGCCGGCCTGCGATTTTTTCAATCGACTCGTATCCTCCTTTTCTTTGAACCGCCGCGCAAACGTTGCGGATCGTGTTTGCCGTTTCTAAAATGTTTGAAAAATTTCCGAAGAGACTCGCGGCGGCCGCTCGAACTCGTTCCCTCGAAAACGGAGGTCATATAACAAAATTCCAATCCCCGGTTTTCGATTTACATTTACATTCGCGCGACCCTTCTACCTCGCTGCCGCGAAAATCCTCGATGCGCGCCGGAATCAAGTTTTTGTAGGATTAATCGACGCGAGGACCGTCGGACAATTAGCGAGGGGAATAAACGAGTATCGCGGTGTTGGTTGTGTCTCGAAGTTCCGCGCAGCTGTCTCGGATTCAATTACCACGTACCAAACTTACGAAGGGCGATTATCACGGGTGAAGCACTTGTCGATATACGGGAGGTAGCACCAGCTCCACCGGCAATAGCAGCAGCAGCAGCAGCAGCAGCAGCAGCATTAGCAGCCGCAGCAGCAGCAGCACCAGCGTCGATAACAGACGACGACCACGACGCGGTCCTCTCTTAGCGATCAGTCACGCGTCATCATTTGATTTATCCCTGTATATCGAGTGCATAGGCCTTGTACCATGTCGGTCATTCTGTCTCGCGAGTGACCCCATGAAGGCTCGAGAGCTTTGAAATCGTCAAAGGAAGGTCGATACTCGTCGATACTCGTCGATTTGTTCCCGGAAAACCAGACGCAACCGAATTGAACGCGACACCACTCGATACGCCGCCGGGTTCGTTGACCTTGTTTACGATAACCCCCACCACCATTGTATACGCGACCTTACCGGCTTATAAATATTCCGGTCCGCCATTGCGCGACGCTATTGCACGTAACGGCATTCTACTTTCGCTTCTACGAACCGGCGATAAGTGCGATACGGCGTAATCGGCGATAAAACGCGTCTCCCTGCCGGTACTTCTGCCCGGCGAATCATTCATTGCTATGGTTCGTGGATGATCTAAACTTCGAACTTGATCCGATCTGTAAAAGTGCGAATACTCTACAAGTAGCATGCGATATTTGTTGAGCAACAACTCTCGCGACATGTGAATTGTTGAACGTGTTCAACAAGTAGAACTCATTCGCGCGGTTGTCGCAGAAAGCGAAACGCCGTGTAAACAACGCACACGCTTCTGCGTGTCGCTCTCGCAAAAAATGTCACGAGTTACTTACTAGTTTTCCCAGCGTGCTCGAAGATTGAAATTGTTCGATTTTGTCAATTCAATTATTTATTTCATTTAAACGGGTGACACGCATTGGTACACGAGAAGAAATACGAGGTCAAACGTTATTTGATTCGTGATTCGTCTAAGTGAGAGCGGTGAATGAGTTAACAAATCAGTGGCAAATCAGTGTTCGAAAGAATTTAGACCCATAAAGTATGGCATAGACTCATAGTCATGGTTATAAATTGAAATGAACCGCAATATATGCCAGGATACTAAAGGCAAGAATCCACGTTACAATTGCAATGTAAATATCAGAGTTAGGTGCCCAAATTGTGCAACCATATTCTAAGATTAACTTGACGTAGCAATCAGTAAGAAAGTAGTCTCTTTAAAATGCTTCGAAACTCTATAGATAAGAGTTCTCCAAGGTTCTGTAGCTGCGAGATGTATCGTAGAACGTAAGAGTTCCAAGGGACGAACCGTCCCGACGATCGATGAGGTTCTTCGCGAACGGATTGTACGTAGATCATCCATTTATTCTGCTGGACAAATATCTGCCGATTGCCAATAAAGTTCCATCTGCTTCTGGGATGGGTGGTCTCGATAAGAGTCGGTGATAGCTCGCGAGTTTACACGGCAGCAGGTCCAAAGGTCAATATTGCCAGCCCGACGAACTTATCTCCGTGTCACAGGTCTTCACTTCCGATGCGCGTACGTATACGCCATCATGAGGAAAATTCCCTAGGGAGCTGCCCGTGCGTGCAGTCTTTCTCGCCTCGTTATCATCTTATGTGTTCACGCATGACCACCAGTCCACCGAGCCTTATTAAGCTCGGGGGACACTCGATAAGCTATCGCTGGGATCGTTGATCCTACTCCAACCCCTCCTAAATCGAATCGCCAGCGAAATTCTTATTCAGATATTTCATTCTAGCCTTTTGCACTTGGCCTAAATTCTGCATGGCTATAGTCCGCGCGCGAGAAGGAGGCACCTTTGTGTTCACATTCCCCCTCTTACTAGCTAGCCTATTGTCGCAGTATCGGTCGCTACGAGTCGAAAATGATCACTTTGCACTACAAACTGAGAGCTTACGATTGTAACAATAATAAGAAATTGTTAATTTATGTGTGGAGAAACGTAATTTTTACCATTCTGAGTGCAATCAGAAATCATTTACAAGTAAAAGCTATACCAGCATTACACAATTAATCGACGTTATTATCGATCAAAATTAGTAATATACAGTCACATACGTTAGACTAATGCAAAATAACGCATCTGTGAGACAAAAATCGTTGGGGTATATGTATCCTGTTAAGTTCGAGCGGGTTAAGGAGAGAATTTCTGTAGGTGGCGGATGAAAAAGCAGGACAGGTCGAAACTATTCTAAATACTATTATAAAGCTACTGTTATAATACTGTTAAATACTGTTAAATACTGTTAAATATTGTTATAATACTGCCAAATACTAATACAATACCGTTAAATACAGTTACAAAACAATATTATAAAATCAGCCTAGACTCTAAGTGTGATCAAAAACCCTGACTCCACTATGGTATTTTATTTCGACCAAGTATTTGCGATAGGAGCTACGGAGCCGCAATCTGGGGCAAGCCTAATGTCTTTAACATCGCGTTTAACGAATAGGACCGGGTTTCCCGCGCGGAGACGCGCTGCACAATATTTCCCGGTAAAACGAGGGGTCGGCGAAGGCGAGGATAGCGGCAGCACACTTTTAAAAGTCACGGGACCAGAAAGCGTATCAAATAAAACAGAGATATTCCGCGTTTACGGTGTACTGATAAATTTTTTATGAAAGTTATTTCGTTGGTCCTGCCACGCGGAAGATGCAGCAACAATGGCGCGGGCACTGGCATGATGCAGACCGCCCACCGGTTCCCTATACCCTGCCGTACCGTCGGCGCGCAACACAACTTTATTTCGAAAGTCCCGTTCGACGTGCCGTGTAATGAACCAGCCATCCCCGTTGGTCGGTCGGAGGACAAAAAAGTTTCTCCCCCTCAAATTTTATTTATGCGAGCCAGATAAGCAGGATACCACGAATCCCACTCTAAAAGTTAGACGGTGCCGGTGCACGGTAGAAGGAGCCGGATCGGCTATCCGAACTCTCTGGTCGATCCATGGGGAGGAACACCTTTCGAACACCGTTTCGCCCTCCCGTTCCCGTGGATCTCGAGGCACCGATGGATCGCGCCGCGTGGGGGGACGGAAGGAGAATAGGAAGAGGCGACGCGAGATAACAGATTGGTAAGTCGAGCCGTGTTTCGATCCGAGGATTTTTGAATTTCATATTCCAGGGAGCGCACGCGACCGCCACGGAACCACCGTCCTTTTCTCTCGCGCGTATGCAATTCAGGATAACGGGCCGGTGCTATATTATGCGTAGTTCATACCGCGACGTAGCGTATCATTGTTCCGGGAAACAGAGGAATTCCATTACCGGTTGGCAACTGAACTCTCTGTCGAGGCTGCGTTTTAGTTGCGGTCGACGAAGCGAGTCCTCGTGCCCTCGCCTGCTCGCCTGCTCGCACAACTGCACCCTCTCTCTGGAACCCTCCTCCTCCTACTCCTCTCTCCTCCTCTCTCCTCCCTCTTTCCTCCCCCCTCCTTCTCGCTCCTCTCCTCCGCCACCCTTTCATCTCCGCTGTCTCTCTGTCTGTCTGTCAGGGCTGTTCCGAAGGGATGGAGGGCCGGCAATCTCCGTCAAATGTTTCTCTCTGTTAAATGCGACCTCGCCAGTACGGCCCTGAGCGTGACAAACTGTGCCCCGTGTTTTGTGGAATTGCGCCCGCGAAAATAATGGCCGACCGGAGAACCGCCCACGGAACCGGGAATTTGACGAAATTTTTCGACGCGATCGCTGCCCCCGCAATCTCAATAACGATGCGAAACGGAAAGGGCTGCTCGACACCGTAAGAGTCGAATCCGATCGCCCGGCTACGATGCTCTATAGTTTTCGAATTACAAATGACCGATTAACCGGACCTGCGATGACTGAATTCGCTACCGTCCAAACATGTTTCACACGTGGATAGCATTCGTAACGCT
>CM052148.1:13569344-13609806 GCA_028455555.1 Augochlorella aurata | reverse complement strand
TACACTTTTAAAAGAGATTGCACCAGCTAGCAGGTTAATACAATTTACTCGGAACAATCCCTTTTGCACGGAGATCCGCAAGGCTAATAATTACTAATCTGACATATGTATTGCCATCTGTTGTTTCATTCGCATATGTTGTCAGATTTCCGCATATGTTCGTATATTGCATCTTCGTACTTCACATATGTGGCTTGCATATTTAATTATATTACATTTTAAGAGCGCAGACATCCGCGCACTAACGATTAATTAGCCCGCTTTCTAAAACGACGCTATAATCTTCATTAATTTCGCACCGGCCAGAAAATGGAGTGATTAAAAATTCATTGGATAGGAACAACCAGATTGCCGATCTTTATGCAAACACAGATTTTTATAGGCTGGTTTTACTCGGGGGCCAATTATGTTTCCCCGAGCATAAAAATCTCGTTAAATTACTCGCGATGCAGAGGTTCGGCCGCCGAAAAATATAATAACTGCATAAAATCCGCAGCCTGGTAATGCCGGTAATAAAATTGGCAATAACGGACTCGGTAAGGAGAATAAGGGGTTCGTTACGGTAGCGATCAGACAAGGCGGCTAACTATCGCGGCGGTGCATAAGGCACGCCTCCGATAAGAATTAGGAGGGCAACGATGGAAGTTTTTAAATAACCGTGACCATAAATAATGGTGGTAAACGGTTCCGGTCGCGGAACGCACACGGAACCATATATCAAAAGTAGAGGAGAGAGAGAGAGAGAGAGAAAGAGTAGCTGCCGTTGGTTGCATTAGTCCGTCCGCCAGTAAAAACTATTACAGCGGTGTTAGACCAGCGGTCACGTGAGCCGCAACGTTCGTCAGAAGCAATTAAACGTTACGCAGATGTCGCGGCCTGGCCGGCGACGTAGCAGGCATCGTTTTGAACGGGCACGCACTGAATACTTTATAGGACGTCGTTAGCGAAATCAAACGATCCGTAACGGATGGTTCCGTTCGCGTAATGAATTTGCGGGAACGGCAACGGGCACGGCCGCGGGAAGAGGAGAACGAGAAAGGGAACAGGGAACGTTCACATGTCCGTCCCTGGAACACGTGTCGGCCACGCGATGGAACCCCGCGAATATCGGGCCGGCTTTCACTCCGATAAATCCGGAAGCTGAATTCAACGATCGCACCGACGAAATTCATTCGTTAGGATCTCTCCCCTGGCCTAGCTGCCGACACGAAGCCACTTCTGTTAACGAAGGGACTTAAACGTCGCGATAGATACGATGGAATCGATTCGAACGGTCGGTGTCCCCCGCGATAGACGTTGCCCGGAGATCGTCACACCGATCGACTGCCGCAGCTGTCCCGGAAAAATACCGGACAGCTTTCATCGATATTTCTCGGTCTGTTCTGTCCGTGTTCCTGACCGCGTCTCTCCTCCGCGTCGACGATTGCCCGGTTTCCCAGCGTTGCTTTCCGAAACCTGCCGAAATACCAGCGACAATTCGTTACTCTAACCCGAAAAAAACCGAGCGACCGGGTATTTACCATGGGAAATAGATCTTCTCCCCTGGTCTTCTCCGGTCGCGACTTGTTCTCCAATCGGGATGACACCGTCAAAGGACGCGGAAGAATTTCATTCGACAGGAATCGGGGAAACGTAATGAGAACGCGGGATCAAAGGGCGACGCGGAGCATCGGCGACGACACCGTTAAACAGCCGGCAGATTAATCGGACAATGGAAACAATCCGCTGGTAGCGTCAAGAATGTAATTAAAAATCAGTTGCCGTACAAATAGCTGCAATTAAAGCGGCAACGATAGCTAGAAGGGAATTCAATGAACGCGACAAAAGAGGAACAAAGACCGACGGAATAAGGTTGGTAAGGAACAGCTGGGAGCCCGGAGAGGTTCGCTTTGCGTTCCCGGCTGCTTGGTATCGCTCGCAAGTGGCAAACGGCACAACAGAGAAACGAAAGTCTAGTGTATTTCGAGGTGACGATCGTGACGATCGTGACGATCGTGACGATCGCGGCGATCGGCGCGAGGCGAGAGTGACGAGAAGATGCGACAGTAGTCGCGTATACGGGCCGTGCGTTGAACGACGCGCCGAATAAAGATACTAACTAGGCTGCGAGCCGGCGAAAGCCTGTAAAGCCATTATTATCCCCCCGGATATCGTACAGAAAGAAAAGCAAAAAGAACGTAGCGGCAACACAGCCACCGACTGAAAAATAAACCAGACTCGATAAATCGAAAAAATGCCAGACAGAACGTTATCACGCGGAGGTCCTGCCCGGAATAAAGTTAAGACCGACAAATCGCGGAACGGAATTTATTTCGCGGCCTCTTGTCGCGGTGGATTGTTCCTCGGTCGACGTTAAAATCCATCCCGAGCGTTCGGCTCGATTAATTGGATTTAATCGAGTATTTTATTTATCCGGGATTTACTTAATTCTTCCGTAATCCGTTTCCGGGGCCAGCCGCGGGAAATCGCAGCGGAAGGGCCGAGAGTTTGTCAAGTTCTCAGTCGCAAAGAAAACAGAAAGGAGAAGGATCGCAAAGAATAAACACGTTGACATCATTAAAAGGCTCAAAGGCGCGTAAAATAGCACGAACAGTCTAATAAAGGAAAAAATGGACGAGAAAAGTCAGCAAAGAAGTCGGCTTTCCGCTCCGAGGGGTTACTTTGTATTTTATCACTGGCGCTGCACTATAACTGTAATGCCGGCGGGGGAATAGGTGTAAAGTGCTTTTAACGTAATCACTTCGTCCAGGGCCAAACTGTCGACTGGAACTTTCGAAAGTGAGAGGTTATAGCGCGTGTCTGAACCGACGCGACGGAGACCCTTGCTACTCGCGCAACCTTGTCCAACCGTTTCGGCGGTTCCTCCGTCCTTAACCCTCCTTGCATCCTGTGTTCTGTTACTTCGCGTGTGCCTTTTCTCGTTTTTCCCTCCCTGCTAGCAGTCGACCATGTTTACAGATGGCGTGGAGCCGACTTATTGTTAGGGAAACCCCATGCTTCGGCCATTAGTAGTATTACGCTGTTTTAGGGGAGTCGGGAGACCGTGAAATATCCTCGGTTACAGCATCGATCTCAACTTCGTTGCGTGTCAATTAACAAGTTCAGCGCCGACAATCGACCGCCAAATTTTTCACAAAATCGAAGCAATTTAATTAATTAAAGCGAAATTAGAAAGTTAAAATAAATCATAGGGGATGGCATTAGAACTATCCGAAACATCCTAGTCAAGTTCAGTTTGTTCGAATATATTGAAATGAAAATGAATTTTCAAAATTATTTAAAAACTAGAGTCACTCATATTTGGGTGACGTGGCGCTGAACGTGTTAACGCGCCGACAAATGAAATGGCGCAATTTTCTGTAGCTCGAATTCTTGTGCTATCCGCTTATCACTTATTCTTTCAGTCTAAGTGCAGATAGCCCGACGCTATTTCGCTTTCGATTAAATGGTCGACGGTTGAGTGTCGTCTCTTACGTCCTCGGAGTGATAAAACCCGTCATCGAGCAAGTTACGATTACATACGGACGACTCAGAAGCCAAACAGCGTAAGTCCATTAGCCTTGAAATTCAGATAAATACGGGTCTTGCAAATCGGCTGTAGAAAAATAATAATTCCACAAATGATCACTCATTTCGTGGTCCATACAACTGCTGATATCTATTGTTTATTTATGAAGAAATTCGACGATATTAATTCATCAATCGAATGATATGATATGCTAAAGACGCACTTGCACTGCGCAACTAATTCTCAAAGAGAAGTGAACTTACACTGATTGTCTTCCGAACCGTCCATATTTAAATATTTCTATGAATCTTGATCGATGGTGTCAGCGAATTTCGTCGTGAAATTAGAGAAATTGAAACTCCGTTTTCTCGTTTCACCGTACTCTCTATAGAAAATCTCTGACGGCAGGAAAAACGCGAAGCGGTCACGAATCCTCGGGGAGGGTGCCCTGGAGACCAGTGGCTGCCTGGATTCCGCCACGTGCCGCACGAGATAGCGATGAATTTTTGACTTCCCCATAGAAATCTTGGTTCCTTGTCACGGCGACCTAACAGATGACAGGGCTTGCGCGCGGTTCGTCGATCCACGGTTACCTGCGTTCATCGATACTCGACGGGATTTGACAGAAATGAAATGGGCCACGAAAAAGGAGAGAGCTCTGCGTCACCGACAAACGTTCTTCTAACGCGAAATGATCTCCATTTAGACCTGTACGCGTTCTAATTTTCGATCGAATCACGTATTATTAAAATGACGTCAGAAGACAGCTGAGTACGCTGTCGAATATTACTAATTACTTCGGAATAACGTAAAAATTGGCATTTTTTTTGACCGAACAGACCTAGATTGTACTTTTGAAAAACACAATTGATCACTCCTGAACTGATTATTTCGATACTGAAGCGTTACAATGAAATATACGGAACGCTTGCGAGGTGGTAGAAATATTACGTAGATGTGTTCCTTCTACTTGTGTTCATTAAGGCCTCGCTGTAGCAGGTAAACAACAAGACTGTCACCTACGACAGCCACCGATTAACTATTCAATATCTGTCACCTAAATTAAGACAGCAACCTATTATTTACCATCTGAGACACCTAAGTAGTGAAGTCGGTTACTGTGGGGTAACCAATCGCTGTGCCTTTGGTTTGATCTCCGACATAATTAACTATATATTTACTGAATAATTTTTATATTCTTCCATTTCGTTTATTTTTGAATTAAAAGATTAAACACCTTTAATTTTATAAATATAAAGTTAATTACACAGCGATTGATCACATCACACTAACCGGCTCTAAGTACCCTAGCACAAGTAAGTATCCCGACCAGATCATAAATCTCATATATATCCCAACGATGAATCATCTTTATAGTTTAGAGATTTCACTAACATGAAAATATCTCCTTAACTAATGATTTTTCTATATTCGTAGGTTAACACTTTTCTGTAGAAAATATCAAGCTTAATTTAAAAAGATATCGATGACATTCGCATCTCTCCTGCGCGTCCACCTACGCCAAAATCTGCCTCTCTGGAAACCATTCTACTTTATAAACAAATATTCCCTGCTACGTATAATAAAATCGAAATGGTAATATACGATGAACCTCCCTGTATAAAAGCATCGGAATTTGCCCCGCGGATACAACTTCATTAGTCAAAGAATGCACAGTAGTTTCAGTTAGAATGAAATATAAATTCGGCGAGGCGACGTTGCGACCACGGATGCCCGAGAGAGCGCCGAGAGCGGGGATTGTCATGGGCCACAGGAGGCGTATAACGATGAATTTTTGACTTCCCTATAGAAATCTCTGAACCCCGTCACGACGGCGGCCTAACACAGAAACAGCGGCCAGCATTTCCTCGGGGTTCGTCGATCGTTTACGTTCGACCGTCGATGCTCCACCGTATTAGGGGAGGGTGGTTAGTTGCCGCACGGGCACGGACACGGGGCTAGAGGATGAGAAGAAGTGGACGACGAAAAAGAAAGGGGCGTTGCGTTGGCGAATGGATCAAAAAGGAGAACGAAGGATAAAGGGGCAACGGGCACGAGGGGATATAGAACGGTTCAAGGGTGGGTTCGAGTGGGAAAGGGGGTGGGTAGGCGGGAGTTGGCGGTAAATTGAATCTCGCGCAAGACGTGACTGCCCCGGGGAACACCGACGCGCCTGTATGGTGAAAATCACGACACGACTCCGGCCACAATACGTATTACCTACGCTTCGTGAAAGTCGTGGCATTAGCCAACGACGTATTCCTCGACGCCTCGTAGACGTCGACGTCCCGTCCCCTTGTCCCGTTGTCCCCTCGCCAGCTCCCCGCGGCCCCTCGCGGCCCCTCACGCCCCCTCGTCATACCTGTTCCCGTCACCGCGACGCCTCCCGCTCGACTACTTGAATTTTCATCTCCGTGAAAAACCCATGGCATCCGGCCTCGAGTGGAAAATCTTCTCCGCGTCTCTTCTCTACATGGCACGTTAGCTGATTTTGAAAAATGAACATCCACGATGCCTCGGCCTTCGCAGCGCGCCACTGAATTCCTCAATCGTGCACCTCGTGTGTCTAGCGGCGGGACCTCGCGTGTGTGCAACACTAGCACGCTTCGGCTATGGTTTCCTAGAGTTTCCCGCGACGCTGGTAAATGTTTTTCGACGCCGATTTCCGCGACCGCGCGATATAATCTCGAAATTTCCTGAACGACGTTTTCCATTCCAAGGAAACTGAATCAAGATCGCGCGATCGATTTTAATATCGCGCGAATGCAATTCTGCCGCAGCAAATTCCCCGAATATAATTTAAGGGTGGTTTTTCATCGAAAACGAATTCTCGTTTCCACAGTACTCGCGAGTAATGCGCGGATCGAATTTGTTTAGTTTATTTACAGCAAGCGAGTATCAAAATCTAACGGAACAAAGCATCGCGCCAGGAATTGTTTGATATTCGCGTTTGCGCACGGAAGTTACACCCATCGCTAACCGCGGCCATGACGGTCGAATTGATGCAACGTTTTTCCAGTAAATATTTTGACCACCTACCGGTTTAGAATGAAAATGGTCCGAACCCTTTGAAACGGCTTCTATTTCCTTTTCTCCGTTTTTTTATATACAACAAGCTTTTGAAGTATGTTGTAAAAACACAGGCTCTATGAACGGCTTAAAAGCGACTTGTAACTGTCATAGAAAGCTTTTCGCCGCATTGTTGGGAGAAATAATTTCTGTAAAAGATTTAATAATTCGCACAAAGCATTGCTTGAATTTCATGGGAACGATGGCGGGCACGTTACAACGAGAAAAAAAAGAGGAGAGAACGAGAGGGAACGAAAACGAGGTAGATGGAACACTCAAGATTTTTTCGAATTTTATTAAGCGGTCGAGTTACCTGGTACGATAGCAAGTCGAGATTTGCACGTCAAACGTCGGCTGGCAGCCCGCGGGCTCGGCTACATCCGGATGAATGGAAAATTAAAAGCGCCAATCAAAAGGTGGAATCCAGCCCGGGGCGCTGCCTCTGGAAGTGTTATTCAAAAGGTACGAAAATAAATTTTCTCCCTTTTCCGTTCTCTCTCGGCTGCTTTTACGAGTGACGACAATGACGTAACTGTTACTCTCGTTGGTCTCGTTGGCCGTGCCGCTCAAGTCGCCTAGGAAATTCCTGGTGAATTTCGCAGGCTCCTACAGTAACGCGCGTTGAATAAAAAGCTCACCGATTTATTCAAATTTATGAACACCGGCGAAAATACGCCTATTTGGAACAAGTTATGACGCGGCCCTTTGTCCGCAATTTTTGCAACACCGCCGGCGAGTCGCGTGATCTTTCCTACTTTTGCTTAAAACAATATCGCCGCCGTGGAAAAAGTTATTGTTTCCGCGATCTATTTCCCGGGAATTTCAACCTCTGATTTCTCGGCGAGCGGAACGTTGATATTTCGAAACGGATCGCGTCTATCTGGATCCGCAACCCCACGCATTTCAGACTATCGGGTCTCCCTGTAGCAATTATCGTAGCTTTCGCTCATTGCCAGTCCCGCCCGCTTATCAAAACTCGCCTAAACGCCGGGGCCACCTCCCCGTTCAAACGAGCAACGGGATCGTCACGCGACCGCCGCCAAACGCTTCCCACTAACGCAATTAGAAAACAGCAATCAGAAATTAATATGGAATGACGATCGATCGCGGAAAAAGCCCGGAGGTTCTTCAATGAAATTCTAATTTTCAATTCAATCCCGTATTCCAAAGTTTAGGCTTATAAATTATTTATAGAATCGGTAGCCGGTGATATTTTGTAGCGCTATACTTTCGTACAGTGTCGCGAAATTATTCAGAGCGCGTGCCGAACAAAAAGATTAAGAATTCCCGCAGCGGGTTTACTAATTAATAGGGTCCCATGTATACATCGATGACTTTCAACGAATTGCCAATGTATGTCAGACCCGGCGCATAGCGTATGCACATCGATTGAGCCAGATCGATGTGGCTTCCGTTCCAATTCCATCAAAATTAATAGGAACGTATCGTGTTTCCACGGATATTCCCATCTAAGCCTTTTTACATAATTCCGAACGCTGCGCAAACGGGCCGAAATCGTCGACTTAACGATCGGCGACGTCGAATTGAAAATTTCCGCGAGAACGAAGAGTAAAACGGAGGGAAGCTCTTTTGTTCAGAAGCCGGACGACAAATTTTGCGAAACAGATAAATTCTTCCCCCCTCGCCTCGCAATGGTTACGGTGTTAATTAAAACTTTCCTAGACCCTGTTCTTAAAAAACTGAGTGGAAAGTTTACTCGGCCGGAAAGTTCGCGGCGTCACCGCGGACCGTAAAACGGACAACTTTTAAATGCTGAATGATTAACAAACAATATCGCGGCATGAAAAGTTTATTACGCGATCTCGGTCGTTAAGAGCAACGAGCATGAAAGCCTTCCCGCGTCCGCGCGTAGAATGAGCAAGAGCTCTTCGCTGAAAATGCAGCAGAAAAATCTTCCAACTCGAGCGATTGTATTTTCGAAAAGGGAGCATAATTTCTCGCCGGTCTTGTCCGAGAGAGAAACCGGTGAAAACTGCACGCGCCGAAACCCATGCGCCGTTACTCGAAGACGCCATTTTCGAATATTGCGATTCAATATGGTGGGCATTGTGTCGGCATTCGTGCAGTTACCGTTACTGTAAATCACGATATCGTCGAGGCGGTGCACTGGCCAACATCTCTGGCTTCTCGTAAGCATTCAACTCTATGACGTCGTACAAACTAACGAGACCGTTAATCCGCTTCATTTTTATCATGTATTTGCTCGATCATGGGGGCTTATCGGTCGAATCCACCGGTCGCCGGTCGGCTCGATCTCAGGCTGCTACGATACCGATTTATCCGCGCGTCGTACTGCTCTCTGCATCGAAAATATGCAGCCAAATTAACCGAACGACAAAAATAACCTCGGAAGCCTGTCTAGCGACCTTTGCGAACTCCTATAAACAATTCGACGAGAGTCCAATTAAAAAATTAGCTTCTTCGAGACGAGAATAAACTAGGAATCGCGTCGAACTGAGAATCTGAGATAAAAAATTAATGCGATGAATATTTTTATAATCTGATCTATGTTTGGAAAAGACCAGCATCCACTATTAACACTTTAACGACCGCTCACATAACATGTGTGTGATGCTGACGCCGAAGGTTGTTGGCCAATACCACACTCTTTGTGTGATAATTTATGAATGTAAACAAGTGTGGATATTGCTATTGGTTTCATATTTCATTGTCACGTCTTTGATTATGTTAACTTTTTCGTGAATTTAATAAAGTTCTTTAAAATTAATTCTTCAAAAATACTGCCGGCCCCTGGCGACGTTTGATTGCGTAGACGTGCGGTCGTTAAAGTGTTAACATTCTAATAAAGAAGAAAATTAATATAGTTTCGTCCAAACGCGATTCGAATTTCGGGAGAGATTCCAATCCACCATCAGAATCGAGACCTCAGCTTACCTTTTCTATTCTTTTTTAAGATCCAAGCTCTACTTTTCTATTACAAAAAAATAAAGAAAATCCGCGAGAAAAGGTTTTTAATAAATATCAAATTTCCCGTGCTAATGACACTCACATTAGTTAACAAGGGGTGGGATATTATAACTTTTAACCGTTGCTCGGACATCTGAGAAACCTCCTTCGTTAGTCATTACGTTCCTCCTGAACTAGGCAGTCCTTTGAGCACTTGTCCTTCCTCGGCACTTCACATGGAAACACATTGAAAGCTCGACCCATTTTCCAATCAACCACGAGCCGAAACAGTGTGTCGAAGTCCGAATGAACTTTTCACGTGTGTTCTTTAAATTCCACGGGAACGGGAAGAAATGCACCGAGCAGCACGAACGCATTCATAAGTAACGAGGTACGGTCGATTAGACGGTCTGGGTTAGGTAATCTCTGGTAATTAGAAAAGCGGGGAATAGCGGAACGGTGTGGAGAACGGGTCGCTCCACGTATCCGACCCTTCTCACGTGTCTTCATGGTTCACCGGGTATAGCGAGCCGAGCCCCCGGCCCCGGAATCGATTCGTATCTACTGAATTAATTACGCGCTCATTTTCTTTCTCGTATTGAAACCTTGGGTACCAACCGCTACGCCATTTCCACGCTCATCGATCCCGGGAATGAAGCGCGCGCGGAAATAAGGCAGACCGACATCTTTCCCGGTCGGAAGATTACATGGAAACTAGAAGGGCGCGTCACGGCAGGATCTAGAATCGGTATTGTCAATTTGCCGAGGTATTAGCCCCCGTGACGCGGCGGAGACGTTAATCGAAACGAGATTTCGCCCGCGCCGTGTGCATTATTCGACACGCGACACGTACCACGCTGCATATGACCGCCTCTCCGTTGGTGGTTCGAGAGAAATCCCAAGATAACGCGACCGTATAGAGCTCGGACCTTGGCCCAGCGATAAATGGTGAACGACCTAGAGGAGACCTGATCTCGTGAACAACAAAGAAACCACGTCCGCGTCGTAAACCTAAATTTATCGATCCCGGGGACTGGAAAACGGGCAAACGCGGCGCTAATACGTTGGCAAGTTGGCAACCGGAGGCATCGAGTTTTAATATATTAATGGAACATGCTTCGAAATGAATAAAGTACTTTCCAGTGTTAGTTGCGCGGAACTTTTTTCGGGCGAAAATACTCCATAAAATAAAGAGACTCCGGGAAAAACAACGTAGATGCGAGCAGGAATGCGCGGCAAACTGCCAACGAAAGCGACACTTCGGGCGTTTCATAATGCACCACGACAATCCAACTTATTGTCGAGAATGCGACGACCCGCCGCGCGGCTTGAGGCAACGAACGACACGAGCAATACGATATCACGCGAAACCGTCATAATGTGTTATTTACGATCCTGCCTACGAGTTTGAATTATACCGGGTATCGATAAAAACACCGTGGCGATGTTTCTAATTAAATTAATTCCGTCGTTGTTTAGACCCGATGGAATAGACAGCGTCGACCACGCGAAATTCGCCGTTCCGTTATCCCGTGGACCGATACCGGGAAACTCGATATAAAAGGATCGATGCGAGAAATTCCGCTCGGAGGCCATCGTGGGAGTCCAGCGATCTTCGCAGCCGCCCGACCAGTGATTAGGCTTGCTTGCATTCGCGTCGAACAAAGAGCTTAATAATAGAACGCCCGTGACGACGATAGACGACGACAGGCGCGTCTCTTGTTCCCGTATCTTCGCACCAGACTTCGTAAATATTTCCCGGGAAATCGAAAATCTGTCTCTTCGTGGTCCTTTAATAATAGATAGACGCTCGGACCCCGCGTTATTTTACGTGATCGACGGCATTGAAATTTATAGCGAGCTTGTCGAAAACGATGACATTCTCTATTCGCAATCTTCTAAAAATGATTCCAGCTGCGATCATTTGTGGCAGATTGAGTACGAATCACGATTTAACCGAGAACTGGAAAAAGTATCGATCGTGGACACGAAATGATTCCTAGCTACGATAACTTCTGAGAGATTGAAGTTAACCCCTTGCGCCACGATTTCTTTTCCAACTTCGTCGATTAGCAGTTTTTTCGCCCTTAATAATTTCCCTGATAGAGACAATTTTTATTTCTCGCATGTCTTTATTTATTCCCATCGTTAAACTTTGATGGCAAAAGAATCAAACTTTGTATCGATTTAAACAAATTAACAGCATCAATATATAGTAGATCATGTATGAAATATTCGTTCTCGTAGCGCAAGGGATTAAATCCTCGTTTAAACAAGAACTCGAGATCGTAATCACCGTGGACATTAGACAAATGACTCCGGCTTGACTGGTCGAATTTAACGGCACGTTGAATTTAAATCCTGATTAAGGCAAGGGCTCGAAAAAGTATCGACGACTACTGCAAAAGGGGCTGCGGACGCGGAACAAACGGTTTCTGATTCCGCGGGTCCGGTAACCACCGGCGCTCGGGAATAAATAATGCATCGTCGATGAAGAGAGGCGGTATAAATGGTGGCTGAAGTCCATTTATAAACTTCACTCGCAGATTCGATTACTTTTCCTTGCTATTCACCGTCGCGCGTCGCCTCTACAGCGAGACGAGCGAGCGCGCAACAAGTCATAACCGTTCCGCTTTCTTATAAACCCTCAAAGCCATCGTGTTTTTTATCCGGCTACAAAGAAAGTTACTCCGCGGGGAATAAAATAGGTGTCATTCCCGGCACTCGGTTTACTGCCGGCTCCGAGGAGCACCGTAAATGGAACATTTCCATGGATTCATTTGCTTTCGCATTTACGGCGAGGCGGGACTCGGGGCCAGGTATACCTGCATATGCTTCTATTATTAAATTTCGCGCGGTTGACAAGCCCGGCTGCGTCGACGAACGAGTATCCCGGACCATCCGTCTCGATTAAAACGAACCAATGATGCATTTGCAGCCTCGGCCGCGCGACAAATTGCATAACGCGCCGGTCGACCATACTAAACGCGTCGGACCTTGTCGCAAAACGACCAAAAACCGAGAGACCGGCTGCAAGCATAACGCACGCGCGCTCGCGCCGGACATTCTTCTCGAGGGAGATGGAACAAGTATGTATTGCTTGATTCGAGCGCTGAAATTTCGAGAACCGATAGCGTTCGATTGAGACGTTGCGGAAGAATGCAGTCTCCAATAAACTGGGAACGAGATTAGATAACGCGAGACTGGTTCTTAGACAACTACCATGATCGGGCGCGCGCATAGTAGAGACCGTTCATTGCAAGGTTCTGCGATTACTTTGTTTGCGCCGAGTACGTCAAACTAGACTGGGAGATCGATAGTTTCCGTGAAATCGTTTAACGGTGTTTCAATACGGACCCGATATAATGTACACTTGTAGCGAGTGTGGCATATCGCAAAGCATGAGAGACGAGGAGCAAATGCGAAACTGTTCAAAGTATTCTTTCGAATCTTGGGAGGCTGTTTCCCAACGATGGAGATAAACTTTATCTACTCGGAGCAGATAGTTCAACGAATATGCAAATTAGCCGAGACGTCGGCAAAATTGCTTTTGTAAATTCTTCCTATGAAAATTGTACACTGCCGTCTATTGTTTCCGTTTCTTTCGATCGACTTGGAAAGTTTCTATTTCGCAATAAAAGCAGATGACATTTTTAATAAAAATGAGTAAGACGATGATCAGGAAATATGTTTTACGGATAGTAGCACTTACCAAGACTGTTCACCGAAGCAAAAGATGGCGAATTCTCCCATGGCTCTTGATCACCGTGCAAAAGATCGTGTTTACTTTTCATAAAGCCGGCGTCAGGTCACGACGCATTCGTTAATTGCCAGCAACAGGTGACACCGACCGTATCCGACACTGACACTTTAGCCGACCACACACGGAATATCGAATTAACGTGGATGCGTTCGCGCAAGAGCTCGCCGCTCGGGTTAACATCGTTAAAAACACCATAGATTACGCAAGCACACTGTCAACCGGCGAGCCAAACGGATTTTTCAACGGTGGAACGCTCAGTTTTCTGCCAATAAACGATTCAGAAACGAAAATCGATTGTACCGCTACCGTTCGTTTGAATTTCGCGGGCCGTCGACTCCATGTAGCGTCACGTGACGGCGTCGTGCGCGAAAGTCGAGCGCGCAGTGATTTAACACGTTCGTACGCGATATTTCCGTGACAGAAGAGTCCAATTGCTCTATTTAAACATCATAGACTGCGCATCAATAATTCCAGAGTAAAAATGGAACCTGATCTTTCAATTTCTGAATTTACCAAAATACTTTCACGGCAAAAGGATCCAATTAATTTACTATGATTATTTACTATGATTCATTGATAGTCTACAAAAATATGATAAACGTATGCGTAAACACATCAATAGTCCAAGCATTCATTTTTGCTGCGAATAAACGGTACAAGAATAACAACCGATCCTAGCGCCATCTAGCGTTCGAATTTCGAGAGTCCGCGCGATGGTCGTCACGTGATCATCCTTTTCGCGTTCTCGAACATACACGATCAACTCGGTCTCTTCAATTTTGTAACCTGTCGAAGCAAATTAGAATGTGCTGTTCCCTCAAGTAAAAAGACTAATCGTTTGAATCAACACTTTCAGAAGAAAATATCAGCCGGACAATTTGGTGTAAAGACTCGACGAACACTGACTGGAATTCAAGACCATGTTCGCAAGAGAAGCAGCCGATCGAAGATTAGACACGCCGGCAACAAGAGGAACGGAAATAAGAATCGACGCAGACATCGACACGCGGATATTATTATCGCAATTTCATTCGTGTACTTACCATGGTCGACGACTTTATTCGCTTCTGAGTTAAACTATGAGTAGCTAATTTTGTTCCGCAGTGGCAATCACATTTCCACCGGTTTCATTCTTCGCTTGATTGTTTACTCTGTATGCGATTTGCGACTATTTAACCAACGTTCGGACCGCGATGAAAAGATGTGCACTAGAGCACGCAACGGAGGACTACTAGCGTTCGAATTCCAGCTGTGAATACCAGGAAGTGAAGGTAAACATAGGTTTGCAAAAAGCGCGCGAGTTGGGGACCATTGAGAACATAGAGGGAGTAATCGTAGCTATGATTTTACCTTGCATAGGGGGCGTAAGAAGTCAAGCAATAGGATCCAAAGACAGGTTATTTCTTCTGTGACCGTTGACCGGTGAACTTTTTATTTCGTGTGCTGGAATTGTGGCTGAAATGATGCTGGGAGACTTCCGGTTCTCTCGGAGCAGCTGGGAGTTTATTTCTGGAGTTTCTGCAAAACGTGAGTGGCATAAAAATTCAACGTGCATTTTATAATTTTGGCATCATTTGGATCACGTTTTACTTTTAATTATTTACAGAAGACATCTTGGTTACTATATTATATCTCAAAAACATTGAACCTTTGACGGTTACGCGACGAAAGAAACGATTGGGTGAGATTACCCGAGACGAGTTGTTGGTTTAGGAGTGGAATTATGATGCTTATGGAAAAATTTACTTCGGTGGGTATATTGTTAATTGTACCGTTTGTATTCGTTGAGAGCGTTGTAATCAAAGTTGCGCGAACTTCCGGTAAACGCAGCTTCATAAATTTCGAGTGGTTCGGCGATTCTGGTGTCAGAAGTTCGGTGACGCTTCCGACGATTTATCGATGCAACTATTGTCAAATTAAAGTCGGGCCGCGACTCGCGATGGAGGGAAATTTAAGCGTGCGCGAGCAGCGCGACGCAACTTTTCTCGGGGAGGGAGAGTTCGTTAGAGATAAAGAGTTTTCTTGCAAATAACTTTGAACCGCCCCACCGCGATGAATTTTTCTCAGGATTATGTAGATGTCACGGGGAAGAATAATATTTATGGAAAGAACTTCCCATCAAATTATGGTGAAAATAATGTACTTGTAATTCCCTTCGTGCCGGATTATTTATTCAGGAAGATCGCGTAGAGCCGGCGGAAGAAAAGCAGAAGGAATTTCCCTCGAATACTTGTTGCCGTCTGCTCGGTGATTGCGATAAAATTGAAGCTGTGATTATTGATAATAATTTTGCAAATACCTGGCACCACGAAAAAGGAAATATCATACAATAGAGTACGAGCTTTCGTAATACCTATTTATTAATTCTACACAACACCGCGCCAGAATACCAAACAAAACAAAAGGGTATATTAACGCGACCGTAACAGTCGCATCAAATTCGTTTAAAAATTAACGTCATAAAGAATTGCTGGAAGTTCGATATCCCCTTTGTGTCAAATTGAGTTGAATACGCCGGGAAGGATTAAAATGAAAATGTATATCATCGCTTTACTCGGAACCTAACAAATGTTTACCGAGTGAAATTAAATTTCATTGAATTTTCGTTGCCAGAATTAAATCCATAAAAATTTGAATTTCTATCAACGCGTCGGGAAATTAATTATGAATATTCATCGGATACGTCTAGATCAAAGGGTTCCGGACAAGTCCCCGGACTAACTAACGAAATTACGCTCTCTGTGCCAAGGTCTATACCGTGCGGCAAGTAATACGACCAGCGAAAGTATGGCAAATTCGGCGGGACCGGAGCGAAGGCGGATGCCTATCGACAAAAAAACTCTCGTGCCCGAGCTACGAACGGTTCGTTAATAATAATTGTTAATTCTGAATTTTCTGCGTGGCTCGGCCGATAGAGATAGGTATCCGGCGGAGCTATTTCATGGCAATAAATTTTCGGGTATGCGATAAAGCACGCCATTTCGACGGTCGGAGTCCATTCGCAGCGGCCGCACGCCCACGCCGCACTGCCACGAATGAATCTAATTTTTTCTCTGTTCCTCTCCTCGCGCGGAAACGCCAGCGGCATAACGTAATGTACAAATGCAAAATCGTGCCCGCATCCCTCCACCGCACTCTGGGGAGGTTTAACGATACTGTGCCGACGGCGAATTATGTTACCTCGCTGAACTCTCCTCTGCAAGAGAATTGTTACGCTAGATTCGGGATTCGATTATGCCGAAATTTCGTTTAAACGAAAAAATTAGATTCCACGTACGGTGGCTCTGGAAGGTCTGCGCTTTCTATTTTAGGGAAATTGTCCACATTTAAGCTGTTATAACTTCGGAAGAAGGAGCCGCACATTAATAAACCGGGACTCGGTTCGAAGCTTCAAGCTACCACTTTTGCTACGCGTTGCTCTTGTCGCTGGATCGTTCCACGCGAAATCAGACACTTTTTGGAGCACCGTTTCGGATTTTACTTCTATTTGAATGTGCTGCTATCTCCAGTGATGAATATATTTCGAAGGACTTTGCTCATTAATTTTTTTGTAAAACGAAGTATCCATCTTTTGTCATTTACTCATAATTAATGAACTAACACACGGATGAAAATGAGTTTTTGTGTATTGTTTATTATTTAGAATATACTATAAGATACATTGGGAAAAAAGCAAGCAACCGTTTGACCTTGGCAAAATTGCGCCAAGATCTGGCTCTCGACTTCTCCTTCGCCTATTGTCTTTTTCACGCATCGCGTCGCGCTAATTGCCGCGTGTCCCAAGAAATAAATAATTTTAGTTTTAAAAAATATTTTATCACTATTTTACAATTGTTGGTAACAACTACAATTTTTTATAGCAACGTTGAGCAACGTTGAACAGTTTGAACATAACAGACAAAATTTAAAAAATGATTTTAGTCACTGTACAATAAAGTAGTCCCTATAACATTTCCAAAAAATCGAGTATTTTATTCCAGTTTTAAAAAAGTTACACCTTCTTTAAAATATCCAAATACTATTGCCCCCCCCCCCCCTTTGTATATTGTAAATGTACATTTTAGAGACGCGTATATTTGGAGCCGACAACGTCGTCGCGGGACGTATTCCAAAAGCGACTCTCGATTAGTCGATCCAAGGCATAATTCGACTAGAGTTTAATCGCACAGTCTAGACGGGTGGTTCGAATGGAAGTGCAAGAAGGTTACGAGCTCTAAACGGTATTGCAGCACTGGCAACCGTCTGAATAGCTCAGATAATTCTCTTTTCTAGGAAACCGGCCGCGATATCAGGACGTTCCGGACCATGGATCTAGCTAAGTGAATGCATATTCATATTGGTATCGGTCTCGGTTCTCAATATAACCCAATAAATTCCTGACATTTAAATACTTCCGCGAATCGAACTGCAGTGATGTCGTTCATATTGACTCAAGAAATCTGCGGAACTCAACAAAGCTCTCTCTTTATTCGAAAGATTAAGCGATTTTTGATAGTGTATTTTTAGCGTTCAAGAAATCCAGTGGCATCTTTGAACGTTTAATTGCTGTAAGATTACGTTCCAGGAATGGTAAACGTTCGCATATGAAGACATCCACGCAGGATATACGCAGAGTAATCCCTTCATCGGCGCAAAACGGAAGCGTGTACCGGCAGTAATCCGGCAGACTGGTTGCATAATCGACCATGGAATTGAATTCTCTGTCGATCCCTTTCTCTCGGTTGCTCTCGTCGCCCTCCAGCCATCTCTCTCTCTCTCTCTCTCTCTCTCTCGCGCGCGCGCGCGCGCTCTCTCTCTCTAGCACTTTTCATCGGGCCTCTCGGCGGGTCTCTCTCCCTCTGGCAGGACACGTTTCCTCCCTCGCATCTCCGCTATACGTCCCATTACGTCAGCTGGATATGAATGCAACGAGATTGCTATTAATGCATCGCGATATATGCGGCCCGCGAATTCGTTGCATAAAACTCTGCTCCCGGACGATATTTCATCGTTAAAGGAGCGATTTGTTATCCCTCTCGGCGACGTCGCGTACGTCGGCCACTCGGCAGACTTCGCTGAAAGGAAACGAGCATCGGAAACAGACCGCATTACAGTCGGTTATTCCTGAATAAACCCTGCCGATCCTCCCCCTCCAGCGACGAGAATTATAATTCAGTTTTGATCGTGCACGATAAACGTTTATCCATCTAACTAAGCTGAAAAACGCATTCCGCCCACCACGTCCTCGCGAGGAGTACATTATCCAAAATCGACCAGTCCTCGCTGGCTGAACAATTGGATGCTCCACGGAGAGGAGAGTTAACGGATGTGACATCAGCAGGCACAATTTCCCGCGCAAATAGCAGAAACCACTAAACCTGAAATTGTTCCAAATTGCGCGTAACTCGACTTACTTGGCACAGAACATTCATGGATCGGAGCAGTTCTCCGTCTCGATGAAAACTCGCGCATTGTGCCTCTAAATATGCAACGCCTAACCGGCGGCTGAAACTTCTTCGTTGTTCAATATTCGATCGACATTGTGCGAGGTAATCATTCGGGCGCTGCATCTTGGATCTGCATACTGGATAGATCGGGACGACCTATTTCGAATTTCGGCTTCTCGAGAAATTCTTCTAATTTATATAATAAATGAAATTCCAGTGTTGCCAAAGCTGCTTACGTACGATACGCCGCATGGAATATTGCATTTTCCATCGGCAAGATCGCGCACCGTGTCGAGATATTAGGTGACGAAGATGTTCGATAGTCTCGCAAGCACGCCGGGAGCAGCGGAATCGAAGGAAGGAATCAATATAGAAATTCCTGTAATCCGGGAAGGATCCGCCCTTCGACGCAGGGATTGTTCACGTAAGAGGGCTCGCTAACCGATTGTCAGCCACTTCGCTTCGGTTTAGTAAATTACGCAACAGGAATTTCTAGGTACAGATTAGTTGCTATTCATCGAGTAATGAATTCTCGAAGCAACAGTGCTTCGAGCTGGCTTCCCGATATCAGCGAACCTTTGCCTTTGTAATCAAAGGCGGCGCGATTAACCCAAGCACATCATTTCGGTAACAATTAATGATTACTCGAAGCAATTCGTTCTTAATTGGTTCGATCAGTGAGAGCGCCTGCTCGTGGAACGGATGGTAAACATCGTTCTTTCCTTGTCCCTCTATTCTATTATTCCTTGGCCAACATTTGCGTAAGAAGAGACATTGTTTGAAGTCATCGAAACGATCAAACGCTTCATTTTTCAATCTAGACAAATTAATATAGATATTAATTAATATAGACATGACAAAAATATCGCTATATCTACATTTTTTTTTATTTAAATAGAGCTTTACAATTTGTCCATTGGACATTTGGTAAATTCTTTTAGCGCGTGATTCATAGCACGTGGGTGGCAGACCCATTGGAATGTTACCACAAGATTGTTCTATGTGTTTTATTATTCAGTTGCCATTTCTTCATGACGAGTATACTCGCCAGACACAGCCCATTGGTTAACTCTTTCAGGCATATGATTTTAAGGAAAATATAAAAGTTGCGCAGAATATACCGTTATGAAAGACAAAAATTCACTGCATCGTTCGTTCAGAAAATTGCCAACCAATTAAAATATTAAACTGTATAACTATGAGTAATTTACTTTTCCAGGTGGGTTAGAATATATATCGCCATGCATGGAAAGCTAAGGTGTTATTAACTCAACTAATGCCAAAGAGTTAAGAAGGATATATATTTTGACGTTCTTTATTAAATTATATATTTTATAAAAGTATCGTATTTAAACAAAATATTACAGTAATTTATACCCATTTTCCGAAGAATTTGCCACAGCTAACTGATTAAGCAAATTTATTATTATGCCAATGGGTTAAGTATTATTAATTGCCATGCACATGGCGACTTAACATTAACCTGTTGCCCTATGATATATGTACTAAATACGGGTATTATTCACGTATTTTAAATAGAAATAAAATTCTATCTCTCTAGCGTCAATACTTAAATATTGAAGTAAAGCTTGGGAATATTAAACATAAATAATCTGTCTTGCGTACAGCCCTAGTTTACTAAATAACGCGTAAAACAAATCTTGTAAAATTGCAGTTGTGTGGCTTTGTTAATTCTTCCGCATACCATCTACTTTTTATGCATTACCTAGCAAACTAGCACTTTTGTCAACTTAAAAATTCAAATCGTTTGATGGAGTTTTGAAAAAATTATTCCCCTTTAAAAGGCGTCCATATGTTGTTATCGACTGTAGGAATTCATTAGTGGCAAACAAGTGTTAGTCAACGCACAGCCGTGAAAAAGATCGTAGCGCAAGGGGTTGAGCACGTCGCCGCGACAATATTAATGATACGTCATGGAAAGAGGGGTTCAACGTCCTGTAATAAGAGTGTCTGAAACCTCGATATTAAACGGAACGTATAATTTTATTTGAAGAATCGCCGTTGATCGGCTTCCGCGCGAAATCCACGAGCTTTTCTAACAAGAGTCGCTGGTTGTTCTTGTGACGAGGCCGGTGCTATTAAAACGCTTGTAACAATGGTTTTGGTGGAACGGCTGGAATTATTAAGGGATCCGTCAACCAATCAAAGGCACAAAGAGCGAAGCGGCGCGCAGTAGCAGGGGTGTTGTAGACTTTTCTGGAACCGTTTTGACCGTTCAATTATTTTTCACACAGAGACGGGGCTGAGTCCGGGCGCGGCCGTCACAACTGGAAATCGCAGACACGCCATTTGCGCGACCCGGCAAAATTGGAACCGCGTAAAAGTGTCCTTCCATTCGTCCGTCACCATAATACGCTTGCACCGGTGTTCCACCTCTCAATGGATTAAACATTGACGAGAGAACTTTTCAGAATGGATTTCGGGCCGGGACACGGTCGGCAGATATAAAATATGTAGCCTGGCCAGCAGCGCGGCGACGAAAATGAATAAAACGACGTGACAGGGACTGCCTGGCCGGCCCGATTCCGCCCGATTCTGCGCGATTTTAGCCGATTCGGGCACGGCCTCTGCTCGATATGCCTGGCCTGCTGGAAAATCGTCACCGGCACGCCGCTTAATGACTGATAATGCAGGTATTATACGGAACGAACGATGTTCACCATTGATCGAAATACGAGCATCGTGACGCGTGATTGCATTAATCGGCTTAACGACCGCGCACACACCGTTGAAACAAATTGGCCAGGACCGATGTTTCCGATGTAATCCAGTTCCGATCCGTCGACCATTCTTGACACTTTTGCGAGTTCCCCGGATCACGCCCATTCCCTTCAGAGAATATGCAACCTGGTAAGCCTAACGAAACGGAGGATATCGTACGTACATGGAAGAAAATATTTTTACAGAGAACGTTAACCCTTTCGTATATCATGATCGACAATGCCTGACACGGGGTTGCGAGGCAAAACTAGATTATGACCAGCGGCACCTCTCTTCAAAGTATCTTGCGTTTCTCTAATAATTTTCTAAAGACAAAACTTCTGTTTCCGTTGAAGAAAGTCAACTTTGAAAATTGATAAAAAGTGCAAAGTATTGTACAAAAGCGTATGCCGTCTTGTAGACAGTTCTATGAAGAGTAGTATGTTAAAAGCTAAACGTTAAAAATTCACCTTATGGTTCCATACTGCATCGTAAACTCTGTTAATTTCTTACATTTTAACACTCGAAACATGAATGAATGCAAAACAGATTTGTCACACCCTGCAGCGGGACTCGACGATTTTTACTAACCCTTTTAATCACCGAGTAATCGTCACGCGAGTGCCAGTTTTTGTGCACTGAGTTTCATGAACTGGATTTACAGAGGAATTTATTTACTCTATTAAAATGTTTGCCATGTTCGGAGAGAAGTGGAATTTTTTAAACATATTTCAAGCAACAAAACAACGGTTCTCGAGTCGCAAGTGCAAATATTGTAACACGATGGCTGCTCGCATACGATACGCGACTCTGTGTCCGAGTTGAAATATTCATTCCCCTTACGGTCTCGTTCCAGTTTCGACGATTATAATTATTTAATATTTACAAGACATTAAAAATGCGTAATATTGCGGTGATTATCGAATACGGAAGAATTGTTGCAGCACAAAGGTATTCGAATGAACGTGGGAAACGGAAGACACGACAACGGGGAGACAGGAATGATTTATATTTATAGGAGAAGTCTTCCAAAACAGAGTAGGTTCATAGACAATAAACAGCGCAGGAAGGAAATATGATTATTGACTTGGACCTAGGCAGAAGTTTGCCATTGGTTGCGCACTAGTAAAGACGGCATCGAATGTTTCCCGTTACTACCCATGAAAAGCTAGTTCGAGAACGATAAAGCTCGATGGCAATGTGTCCCCGTCACAAAAGTCTGACTACTCTACGGCGTAGAGTCTACGCTGTCTACATTACGATCCTGGTTTTCGAAACGTGACAGTTGATATGGAAGCAGCGCGGCGCACAATGCAGCGAAACCCCTATTTTCTTGGACACCATCGGTCAAAATTTGTTGTCGACATTTATCATTACAACGTCGTTGGAATCTTTAACAAATGATCGTAGCATAAGAAAATACAAAGGAAAAGAGTTTACGTTCACATTTGTTTTCCAGTTGCTCCACTTTAAATAATTATTGCCTAAACCCTATTAATTACTATATTCTCAATATTTTATATATTATTGAGTATCTTGTTGGCAATGATTTTCTACATAATCGTTTGGCTTAATTTCAATTACAGCGTTTGACAACTGTGTAAAAATCTATTGTACCCAATACTATCATAATTCAACTAATGATTTAAAGTTTTGTTGAAAACCGTCCAGGGTTTGAATTAGCTAAATTCATTCCTTTATTGTTAAGGTTTTAAAATTAATTTTTCTACTTCCTAAAACCTTATTCTAGAAGGAGTGGAATTGGGTATTTTATGGATTATTAATATATCGAGTGAAATGGACGATGAAATTTAAATTTAAATCAGGATATTTCTTGTAGGAAATCATTGTTAATGAGGTGGTAATATGTTAAAGATTGAGAACTTTTAAACTGATCAGGTTTAGGCAATAATAGAGTTATATATTATTACGATATAATAGGATTCGCATACATTAGGATTAAGCCTACCGTTAATGTAAAGTTGATTTCTTTATGTATTTTTAATGCTACGATTCAATGAGGTTTACAGTACAAAATTTCGACGATGAATTTTGGCCGATGGTGTCCAGGAATGGGTTTCTCATTCCACTGCGCGGTGTGTCGACATCATTACGTAGAATTTCGCGGACGCATTGCACGGAATTACGCGTCTCTTGAATTAGTTCCTCGTTATCGCCAGCTGCTCGACCTTGGAATAATTCGACCAACGTCTACTACCTTGTAAAACCATTGCGTCCCATACTCTTCGTACGATTTCTACAATTAACAAACTCAGTGAACGACAACGATGCGTTAGCATGTTAAAGCAACCTCGTGGGTTCGACGCAGGAACAAAGAAAATACGTTGACTAGTTTGGGTGATCCGATTTTAATTCCAAAAAGCAAAGCATACGAAACGCGTCATATTATATTCTCATTTGCGCTGACGGCGGAGCCGAGTATATCGTGCTTAATTAACAGCGAAAAGCCTCTTATACTTAATAATCTACACACACGTGTGCGAGCGTGAGCGCGGACATGAGCGCGAGGGCGAGCAGCGCGGACGGAGGCACAGAAGGCAACGTAGATTACGTTGCGGAGGGACGTTCAGTTTCGCGTGAAACCGGCTAGGTAAATTGACTCCGACGAGTTCTGGGGATCCAATTCCGGGATTTTGCTGCTGGTCGATTGGGTTTCACTTCCGCCGCGATTCCCTGTGCGTGTAATTTCCCTTCGAGCGGCCGACATTCGTAAATATAAATTCCCTCCTGGCTGGTTTGCGGATTTTTAGTGGATCGCCGCCAAAGCCGCATTTTAATGCACCGCCTCTCTTCCTTAAAATCTGACGAATTCCGGGACGCGGCGGGCAACGTTGACACCGGCATCCGGACAAATATAATTTCCTCTGGCAGCCCCAAGGTACATTAATACCTATACCTTTTGACATCCGACCGGAACGTTTAAACAAATATACCGCGGCAGAAACGTTCGATCTTCCCTGCCCGGGAAAGCGAAAAACGCCGGTCCACCGTAATTTAAGGTTAATTGAGTATTTATTACGCTAGGATGGGACAGCGAATCCTTATTAGTGCAAAACTGTTTGGCTTCCGTATTAAATAATCGAAACCGAATTCCGAATATTTATATTCGGAATCGCGTTTTATCGTCGCTCGATGAATTCGAACGTTATGTTGCTGCCAGTCTGCGCTATTTATGGAAACGCGGATCCGGTGTGCGACGCGAAACGAAAATATTTTTTACGTTTAACAAGCCGCCTCGTATAATCGAGATACGTCCGAGGCTCGGAAACGATCCCATTACATCGTTAGAACGACGAGCGTCGTGCCCGGGACGCGACGATCGTGAAGTGCGTGTAAAGGGCAAGGTGTGTAACAACGTGCCACGGGGCACAAAGGCGTCCCTGGCAAAAAAAGACCACCGTAGACGCCAGCCTCGCCGATGTTGGCGTCTACGGCTGGTTGTCTGCCTCTTGTTTCTGCAGGTGACATAAATAGTGACCCAGTTACCGGCACTTGCAACGCGAGGAGAAATACGAGAACACTCTGGCTCATGGGTCGCGTTGCTCTGGCCGAATGCTGGCAAGAAAGATATGTCCAGCCATTGATTTTCTCCTGAATTATATCTCCCCTTATTCCAGAAAAAATCCCTCTGTCGCGTCCCTCGAACAGAAGTCTACCTATTACAAGCACTCTGCTTCATTTCATTCTCGATCAACTCCTTATCGTGTTAGACTCGAAGATTTCGAACATGATTTACCAAATCTAAATATGATTGTTGTTCGCGTCTATTAAGTCGAACAACAATGCTATTCTGCTATTATCAATATTTAAACAACGGGGTAACGATTTGTAAGCAGTAAAATACTTAAATGATCTGCCTTATGGAGGAATTTATCAGTAATAAACAGGCGTTAATCAACGCAACTGTGAAAGAAATTGCAGCGCAAAAAGTTAATTAGTTCTCCGTCGCTGAAGAAACGTAAAAGGAGTATGCAGTGAGTCACTTCCAGCTTTTAAAACAGAATAACTTTTTTCAGATAGAACAAATTGACTTGAATTTTTTGGCGTTCTTGTTAGAGGAACAAATTCCTGTTTTTTTAACCTTTTTTTTCTGAGCCTGTAACGAGAATTTGAACGATACAAGCTTCGGACATTGAAAGATCTTAAAAATCTGCTGATTTCTCAATCGTTTCAGATCACTTGACTTCATTCTATCATTTACTCGCTAAACATTTGTATATTTACCCATAAATCTAATACGTATTTTATTATTTATATCTTTTGAAGGGTGTACTCCCTTATATAAATAAATTCAATTCAATTAAAAGCACAGAGTCTGCGCGATTTGAATTTCGAAATCTGAAAGGACGACGAAGGCGAAGCGTGACTCTCTTCCGACCCTAATGTGGCGAGCACACCCACCATGTTTTCGGTCTACTTCCAGCGATCATCCATCCCCCGGTTCCGACGATCATGAACAATAATGGATCGCGATCGGCGAAGTTCCTGTATGGACGATAAAAGTTCCCGAAGCGTTTCGTCTTTATTCGGACTTAGCGGAGAGCGTTTCGTGGGGGCTAAGAAAGGGAGAACGACGGTCACGTATAAGAACAGCGTTGCTCGTTTGCGAAACTGGAAGCCCAGTTATCGAAGTCATTAACCAGCCCAGCGGGGTAAGTTTTATTGCGGCCGATAATTCTTTGCGGCGCGTCTCGCAGCGCTGAATTAAGGGCGCGTTGCGGTTTATGGTGTTGAGTATGCGGCTCCTTTCTGTCCATGCCCTCTTCTGCCTCCGGCTCTCCTTTGCCTCCGGCTCTCCTTTCCTTTTCGAACTTTAAGCTTCTCCGGTTTGGCGCGGCCCGACCCGGCCCGACCCGGCCCGACCAGGCCACGATAAATCCTCGCTGTTCTTAGCCGCTGATATCGTGGAAGCTGCATCAGGAATTTATAGTGACCTTAATTGAGAAATTTGTTAATCCGATTTCTCCTTTCCGTGCTCGCCCTTCTTTTCCACCCTCTACTTTCCTACATTTTCATTACCGCTCCGCGTGCATCTGTCCTTCCTCCAATTATTCCGAATACCTCTCTGTTTTAACAGCTGATTAAAGGGGCTCGTTCAACTCGGATGTCTCTGAAATCTTTTGCAACCTGTAATCCGATTATTTTATCAACTGCGCGGCCTCTCGAAGTCAACTTCCACTTCTATCGCGAAATAATTGATTTTACCGTTTATTAATTCTTGTAACTCTTAACTCTCCGCCGGCAAGGTATTCTTGTAAGCCCGGGCTTGAGTTTTTGTTCCTCCAGACTTTAAACAAATTCGAAACAATTCTGGTATAGTTATCGAAGTTTCTACTTTGACGTGCAATTGATGCTTTTTTAGGCGGCAATTTTTCAAAACATATTTTTGACGATATTTCTTGCTAATTAGCCGTTCCGTCATTCCTAATATAACGGCAGTTTATTTTATTCAATAGCTGAAAATTGAGTAATTCCATGAATGATTTAAATACTTTGGGTCAAAATTGATCTAGCAACCGCCTTAGTCAGAGTTAAACGCGACATACCTCCTTTATAGATTCTCGAAACAATGTAACAAAGAGAGTTTTAGACTTCTTCGATATTATTTAATATGCTGTAACCAGATTGCGGTTCTTTATACGAAATAGAAATTATCCAAGTCGATTGTGAGAAACATAGATTCGATACAAACATTTTTCCCCTTTCAATCATTGTAATAAGTTGAAAATAATGTAACGATATCCTTTAAATTCTATCAGTGTCGCCACAATTTTGCACTTTACTTAGTCATTTTTGTCACTTCATCTTAGTCATTTTTGTCATCATCTAGCTATCTATGACTTTGAATAGTAGCGTTCATAAAATTAAACTTTGTATGTGTTGCTTGAAGATTCGGAACGGTATCATCGTATATTGCAATTTCGATGCAATCTCGACTTGTTTTTCATGAACGACGTGTAGATTTCTGAAGGAAGAGATTCTGATGCAGCGGCTTAAGTTGAAAGGTCAAAGATCTCGAAGAGAAACTAATAGATAAATTACGCAGTGCTCGATAACAAACTAATAAGTAACATTGATTCGGCAATGAGCTGGCGTTTGCAGAAGATAGCTGGTAAATCGTGGTCCGAATCTGCGCGAACTTTCTTACTTTTCGGGAGGAAAAAAGCACAGCTTTGCGAAGGGTTAAACTGAGGAGGTAGTAAATTTGAGAAATAGCGGTTGTTACAGGAACGTTGGTTCTCTGGTCGTGGTGTAAATATTCTTGGCCGGCCGCAGCACGTACCGTCAGATTTAACAACGCGGAGGGAAACAAACAACTCGGTGGATTTCTCTGGAAGCCGCGCTTTGTACCAATCGACTAGCCACTTTTCGTCTACAACCGAGACATTTTCCAGCTTCGAGTAATCCCATTGCACGAGTTCCTTTCCCGATAGAGGTGCTGCGAACTGACGTGCACACTCTCTCTCTCTCTCCTTTCCACGTACCCCGCATCGAGTTTGCTAACATAAATATATCCCACCACCACTGTCACCCATCGAACGAATACCGGCGTGGACACACGAGCGCACACGGACACGAAGAATATATAAGTTTTCGAGGAGAAGTCGACCACCTTGGGCGAACACAAACAATACTCTCATTCTTCGGTATCGCTCCGCGCGCAATCCCTAGGGAGCTGGTTAGCGACAAAAGTGGAAATAAATCGTGGCCTGAAATGTCATTTCGTGTTCCCTCCTCACAGCTGCATCCTCGCCACTTGTAATAATGCCGATCATCGCGGGACGATTATGGCCGCGTCCAGCCATTTGTTTCCTTTATGCTTCTGATTTCGTGTTCCGATAGACGCGCGGCAAAAGTTCCTACGGCGATAGAGGCAATCTCTTAGAAAAATGGCTAGCTCTAAAATCTACGAAACAATTTGGATTGGGTACAATTGCCTAATACGAGGACATCTCCTAATACGAGACTTTCGTTGTTTCGTCTGCTTGCTGCCAAGAAAATTTTTGCAGGATTTCAATTATACAACTATTTTATACCGGCGACGCCTTAAAAAGTTAGAAAAAAGAAATTGTTCCATATTAGGAACCTACTTTTAAAATCTGTGAATTGACACATGTACTTGTCGAATTCTTGCCTCCGTATTTTCCAGCAGATCGGAAGACACTACGTATTTTACTTTTCAAACTAATACTTTCAATGAAAGTATGTTTAATCGAAAATTACGGTTTAAAAGAAAACGGGGCTCGCGTTAGACACGCTTAGCCTACGGTCCATTTGCGAAACCGCGTTTCCCAAGAGATCTTCCGGGATTAGTATTTCCCTTAGCCCCTAGTCGCGGACGATTAGGTATAAGGGCGGAGATGTTGCCTAATGACGTTCACCGTGTCGCCCCGAAAATGCAATATAATATACCGATGAGTGGCCACGTGTCTGTCAGCGCTAGCGACAATCCCGCGGCATTATAATGCTGCGTCGCCTTAACGAGGACGCGTCCTTTGAAAACTCCTCCTTCCCTTCGCCAACCCCTTCCGCTGTCCGTCAACTCTCGAGGAGGGCTGCAAATTTAATGAAGCGTCCTTTAAATTGCAACATGCCGCATCCAATCGCGCGTTACTCCAAATTCCAATCCCACAGTGCTCCCGTTCCTCCTCCTTTCTTCTCTTTTTGTCGAACAATGGGGCTTTTTGCCGCGATCGAACCTCTCGGTCTCCGTTGCTTCCCAACGCGGACACTAAAGAGACCTAGGGCGACTTAGAATTTCAATTTCCAGTTACGTCGTCTATTCTATCGTCGATCGAGCTGTTCAAGATTCAAAAATCGCGCGCGCGAACGCACTGGGGAGTTTTTCTTGCGATTTTCCCGAAGGAGACGTTGAAACCGGAAGGTTGTCGGAGATCGTGCTTCGCGGATTCGATCGCGTTTTCAGGTTTACAGGGTTTTCTTCGACACCCTGTATGTTCCGTTCCCTTTGCCACGGGACTCGTGAAAGACATCCAGACCCGCTAGGTACCCGCAAAGGTGACGGATGCGAGTGTTCCGCTTTAAGTGGGCTCGGAGAGCAGAGGGAAGCATGGACACCGGCATCGCATACTCGACCACGTATCTCTTCTTTTTTTCCTTTGGGCGGTAAGAGCCGCGAGGAGGAAGACGAGAAATGAAGAGAGGAGGAAACCTGCGGGTGGTTCTCTCCTGAAATTACTCGATTCCATCGCGGTGACCCCTCGCGTCGGGTTCCGCCATTTGTACGTTCGCCTGCTTTCACCTCTTTCCACGGTCCCTCACCCATTCGCTTTTCTTCGAGCCACCCTCTCGCACCCCGATCCGTCGACTGTCTCCCAACCTTTCTTAATTCCGTGACAACCGAGGGAGGAGAAAATGAGCGTGCCTCGGTGACACTGAAGTGACTTTGATATCGATATTACCACCGTGAAACGTACCACTCGGAAATCGTCTGCAGGGATTATCAATTTTCCACTACCCTCTCCGACCAGCGAAAACTAACGGTGGAACAGCCAAACCCGTCGAAATCACTTTATTTTTTAATTATCGAGATCGTGGAAATCCATTTGCGCGGATGCATCGGATATATCAATTTGTCCAGGACCATTTTCTGATGAAAATGCGGTCTCATTGTTTGTAAAGGGGTATTCTAGTGTGAATTATGTTTTCGTTTAACCCTCTTTGGGATCTTTTTGCGAAGAAGCTGTAACATCTTTTGCAGTCACGTGTATAAGATTTATTTATCTATAACATTTATACATTATAACATTTAAACATTATTTCTGTTAAAAAAATATTACAATTCTTAAAGATAAAAATTTTGGGTTAGTTCTAGTACAGGTTGTAGACATAAGTATACTGAATATGCATGTAAATTTTGAAGGAAATTGCTAAAATAGAGTTTGAAGTATCATTTCATATTTCGTATACAAATACTGATCACTCATGCTGCGAATGGCCAATCAGCTGTACCTTTCTACGTTCTCCAAAAAAATGTGAAAAAAATCGGTTTGGAAAAATATTCACGCAAAACTACCCCCGTTAAAAGGCCGTAGACATTGACTATTTTTAGATTTAAATTTTTCTGGTTTTAGGCTACATGGTCGAAGGTTTTTTAAACAAATAGGAACTGTGTAATGTAAAACGATCTTCGGGAAAATGAACATTTTCTGTAGAATTATTTTTTATCGATTTCGTCAATAATTTTTCTTTGTGAAGGAAAAAAGAAAGGGCGCCTTGTTTGAATCACGATCTATGGTCTCTAAAAGCTTCGATGTTTTATAAAATTAGCGGAGGTATCAGAGGCGGCGCATCAAAGCAAAAGCCCTTTCCCCCGGTACACAAGAACCGGAGGACATGTAAAAGTAAAATGGCCCGGCCGGAAAATAGCGTATCCTTCCTATTTAGTTGAATAATTGGGCACCGCGTTTCCTCCGTGACAGAACCTCCGCTCACCCCTGTCTCTCCCTTCGCCCCCAGCCACTCTTCCCCTTTCGAAATACTCTCACCTTAATGCACTTATTGTTAATGCAATTCCGTCGGGTTTTCCGGCTGATGGTTACCTACCTTTCGTTGACGAGACGCGACGTCATTTACGAGGGCCACCAACGATGTGTACGCGCACCTACCTTTTTTCCAGCTATCTTGACAGAAAATTCAATTTGTCCCGAGCAAAGTACACGCGGCGTTCCAGAAAGACATCGCGACGAATCGTTGAATCATTTTGCCCAGCAAACATTCGCAGCGAGCCCGGAAAAACAGCTGCAATATTTTCCCTTTGAATTCGAAATGAACTCACGTTTTCCGACGTTAATCACTCACCCGGCGACCGCTAAACTCGATTACATCGACTCGATTTATTCGATAAGAGAAACTGAGATGTTCAAATCCGATTGCAAAATTCGATTCTCTTGCAATTGCCAGATTGCAAGCTTCGATCTTTAGAATTCGTAACTTCACATCTAAACAAGTAAGTTCGTCGGCTCATTGAGCCGTTGAAAGCAGAAATGCCATAAGTCGATGCAAGTTGATAAAGTTAATTTGTGCACAATGTATTGAAAATCTTGTAAAATGGAAACTCTTTTATACATTTATTAATATTAGTTCAATCTAGCAAAACATTGACTTACACCGCTTTTGCTTTAAACGGCTCAATTGCGAGTGACATAGCAGCTAATTTGTTAATCGACTCTCCAGTTTTTTACAATTGATTTAAATTTTTACACGTTTCATTTAACTTCCGCATGGCGGTAATTAGGTTAACTTTGTCCCAGAATATTTAAATCGTTCTTGCTAGCAAATCGAGCTAGCTATTTTAATATTTACATTTCTACGTTATATATAATGTCATTTCAGCAATAAGTGGACTTACCACTTTCAAAATAAATGGCTCAAATAAGCTTCTTTAACGCGTGCTTGAAAAGCTTTTGTTGTGTATTAAAACGACTAGAACTTACGGTGCTATTTACATCTATAAAAAATGACTAGAACAAACTAGATTACTCTTAATCGATGGAAGAATTTTCCTAGAACTAAGCAAGCGTCGATGAAAGAATTAGCAACCCGGAAAAATTGGCGCCGGAGGGGAATAGACTGGTTTACCGAGGAAATAATCCAGAGGCGGCTTTTTTCGTCCATTTTGACGCAACATTGCGGTTTGAGGAAGTAAGCGCGGGCGGAAGGTGGAGGCGATCGCTCCGCCTGTCGATCTTCGAGATGGACGTTCGACAACGAGTTACACTTTCCGCAGCGATGGTTCTGATCCACGTGGGAGACGCCACGCCGGTGTGTTACGGAAATCGACGTATCAAGGAGGAAATCGAGGGACAGAGCGCTGTCTGGACCGTTCCTTCTCCTTCCGTCGATCACCGATGAATCTTTAACACGATCGTCAATCGATTCCGAGGCTTATCCGTGACGGGCCGATCAGACCGATGGAAAAATAATCGAATCGCAGACTTCCTCGAGTCGTACACAAGAGTGGCTGCTACCTCCCTTGAATTCTTCTACGTGGAATTCGCCAGAGACTGCGAGAAGTAAATTTTAAAGGAACGCCGATTTGTAATAGCTTCCTTTTCTGGAACCATTAACGAATCGTTCCACATTTTACGCTCGCTGTTTGACTATGATTTCCCTTGAATATCTTGCGTAGAGAGTGCATCTTTGTGAGAGTATTTTAGGCAATTATCGGTTACTTTTCGATCATGCGTAGATGTTGATACTAGACCTACCGAACCTGTCGGAGTTGAAAGACGAGATTCTTTAATTTTTTTTGTCAGTCCACCTAATTGCAACCTTCCAAATATTTTTTATGCGCTGTGTAGAAAAGTATAATTATAACAATAATGTTACAAGGAATATTAAACACTCATGTTAGTTGATAGGAGGTGGGATACTATAACTTTTAGTCACTAGTTTCTCAAAATTAATTGGACTTGCTAGACTTGTCATTTTTATTGTAATGGAAAATTAAAAATTTCTGAAAAATTTCACTTTGAAAATCATAATTGGGAACCGGATATTTTGGGCATTTTTTACAGTAGATTTGGCGTTGCAGCTTCTCCAAGGGAATAAAGCATAGCGAAACGGATTTCTCCGGCGGTGTCCGCGACCGAACACGCGTAGAAAAGCAAAAGTGTGAAGCCCTCGGAGAGGACGGGCATAAAAATTACAGTATTTTGGTTGCTCTTAAACGGTCTCGAGAGTTCCGCGTCCAAAAGTTGGAGTCAGCGTGCCGGGTGTGCGGAATGCGCTCATCTTTATTAATACGAGGCTACGTTGAAACGAGTTTTAGGTTCGCATGGAGGAAAGAGAGTGTCTCGGCCAATATTTACGTTTCATTTTGTCGAGGCTCCGCGGCCGACCGCCGACTGCTATTCAAGATTTTTAATGAAAATGACTGGGGGAAGATCGACGAGTATGGTTATTCCTCTCGTCTGACATCCGACTTCGCGCTCGCCGCAAACGTTTCTCGACTTCGTTCGACGGCCTGAACCCCGGCTTTGTTCCCGGCCCGTCCGGGAAAAGTATGAAAATTCAACGGAACGCCCGCGACTCCGAAAAATCTCTCGCGAACTTGCCGCTCGTAGCCTCGAGCGGGATTTTTAACAGCGCGAGCCGGTCGCGCTAATGAATATTGCAGACGAAATGTGATTTCCGAGCGCGATACACGCGCCGCTATATTTACACAGAAAGTAAACAATCGGACTGATCCAATTAATGAAACGAGCAAAGTGTGCAATATCCGAAGTGCTCGAATATTTACACGAAGCGAAAATTAAATACTATTTTGTTAAATACCTATTACACGGAAATGGCGTGCGAGACAAAAGAAACGATCTAATTTTATGCTTTAGAAATCACAGCTGCCGCTTTTAATCGGCTGCTACGAAATTAATTTCACGAGGATGCCGACGACCGTGTTCTCGCGCTCGTTCGAAAAAAATACTAGTTTCGGGGAAGGTACTTCTCCAAGGGAATTGGTTGTCGCGGAACAGGCTAGACACTCGATAAAAGTATTTCATTTCGTAGGGTCGCTCCCCAACGGAAAATAATCCACGAGTTCTCTATCCATCCGACTTGCGTTCCAAACGGAGTTTTCCAATTAGTACGTTTATATTGAATTATCCGACGAACACGGAGATAATGGGTTGTCCCGTAATGAGATTGTCCCGTCGAATTCGTGCTGGTTATATCTAGCGGCGGATAAGACCGCAGTCACTAATGATGGGACGGTTTGACGGGTTCAAAATCCACGGAGAAGACGGATTCGACGCCGGCAATTTCACTTCCGGATAACCCGATAACCGCGGGCCACAAGGAAAGATGAATTGACTAACGACCACGAAAGGACCGAAAGGAGACCGGTCCTTCATCCGACTTGCAGTTGTACAATATTTATTGCCGCAGACGCGCGAGTCTCTTCTGCTATGCGTTCGTATCTGAAATGTTAACTGCCCTCTGCTAAAGACTCTCTTAGATCAGATAATGATAGTTCTGTACAAATTCTCTTAAGTTCTACAGAAATGTCTGACAGTCTGTTCAATAGAAACCACCTTTTCTACCTTCGCTTGCAATTTAGTGAAAGAAAGCATTCTTTTGGAATCTGAAGAATGTTAACCTTCGAGTGGTGATCACTGTTTTAATATCATCAACGGTAACGTGATGTCAAATTGATTCCGTATCGGTAATGGCTACTCGATGTCACATTGACTCCATATCAATAATAGTGGCTTCATGTCACATTGACTCTATATCAATAGTACTGACTTCATGTCACATTGACTCCATATCAATAATGGTGACATAACATCAAGTAGATCTCAAAATAAACATCGATAGTGTTGCCACTAGCGTTACCATTAATAAGTCACCAGCATTGATACGGAATCAATTTAACTTCAAGTCACCAGTATTGACACAGAGTCACTTTTCCACCTATTTACTATTATTGTAATGACGCGAATTAATCACACGTAAATCAATTTGACGTCACCGCTCGAAGTTTAAAGCAGAGGCTTTACACCTCAAGATGCCCCAGATGGACCGATGTCCGATGTTCTTTCATGAAATTGCAAGGTTAAACATCGGATGAGATTAATTAAGAAAAATCAGACACAATAGGTGAGCGAAATGTTAAAAGCAGAGCGGAAAGCGCAGTCGGACAGTGTACAAGTCGTTCCAGCGAAGCAATTATAGTCTGTAGCCAGGCAAAACAGTGCTCGGACAAGCCCGTGCGTAGCGGAATAGGATTTCTCATTATCAAACAAGGAAGCGGACTAAGTCAACTTCTATTTAATTTTGTTGAATCCGGTCCGAGATTAAAGTAGTAGATTTTTCTTTCGTACCTTGAAACAAACGATCTGTTTCTCGTAAAAGCACGGGTTATCCGCCGAGCGAAATTCATCCGGATGATTATTGTTTGCACTGTTACAGAATTTCGTGGAATATCGCTGAATATCGCGGAATCCCATCGTAGAATATATCGGGCCGGCTCGCAGGCCGTTTCGTTTTCGCAGCGTTCAATTCCTTGGTAACTTCTCACCTTGGGGGAAATTAATTAACGTGTATATAAACTGTCGTAGACGGGGCTCCGTGCCGTAGAAGCTGAACTTACGTACTGATTTCTTGAGTACACAGTAAATAGGGGTAGGGGAGTAGTTCGGGTTAACCGCTGACTAATTGCTCCTTAACCAAGTTAAATCGTACTCCAGTTATTGCGGGGAAACTTGGGATGCTGCGTGGCGCAGCTTTTGATCAAAGGGACTTACCAAATCCGCTTCAAGTTTCTGCAGACCGTACCGATTTCGAAATTATAGAAATTCATAAGAGCCGACAACTACGCTCGATCTCGGTCGAAAATCTCGAGGCCCCGGAGCATCGCGGGCCATAATTGCTGCCCGATATTTTCCGACAGCGTCTCCGCGCGAACCGTTGCCAGTTTCGAACACTGGCAAACGAGTGGGCGACTTGGAGGACGCGTTCGTAATCGATCGACGAAATTTTATCGGGTTCGCGGAGAGCTCGCGGCGAGGCGATAAATTTTGATACGCCGCACGGAATTAATACAGCCGCTCGAACACCTTTATTACCCATTCTCGGGCAAGTACTTTTATCGCTTGTCATTCCGCGCGATTCCGGTCCCGCAAAAACTGTACCGTTTAAGTACTGTGTTATCGTCGAGAGCGCAGAAGTGGCGCGAGCCCGAATAAAATGCAAATGACTGTTACACAATCTCTCGAGAAGGTGAATACGAAGCAGACCGAAAGGTACTTTTGGAACGGTTTGCTATCTATTACCGAACGACGGAACGTCCTCGTTGCTTGCACAATTACTTGTCGACTGTTTGATGATCTACTTGAGCCGGCTCGGCACGGGGCGGGCCAGACGGAGGAGGACGGCGATAGATTAAAATATCGTTAAGGTGGACGGTTTGTCTTTCGACTTGTTATAACGAGCTGAATTAAAATCGAAAGAACGTCGCACTTGGCCGGGCGATCGATTCGTCGGCCGGGTAACGCGGCCGAACCCATCGCAATTATCCTCCCGGAACGAATTCAAAAAAAAGGATTTCCGTCGTCCTGAAACGCGTTCGCAACTGTCCGTCGTAAAAGCTGCAACGAGATTGGAAATACGGAGTAATTAAGCAGTGACCGCGCGTTCGACGTGTAAACGTTTGAGTAACGCAGAAACGTAACGCGACTTTCTCGCCGGCTGTTAAATGAATATCACAATTAAGCCTCGGGACGATAAACCGTGCGCGGATCGGAGAATTTAACGCGACACCGAACCCTGTTTCCCTTACATTTCGCTCATTCATCAACCGTGAAAAGAGCCTCGCGTGTACTGCATCCGTCGTCGCGTGCACTGCATCCGTCGCGTGCCGCTCGAGAAATCACGTGGCTGCGTAGACGATAAAACATTTAAAGAATGACATATCTACTTCTGGCCGGAACGTTAAAAAGATTTCCCTCGCGTGTCGATCGTTAATTGCGCCCACCAGACGAGAACGATATACCCTATCGATTTTTATTCCCCGAAAAACCGAAACATTCGCCAAGATAAACTCTATTTTCCTCCACCTACCTCGAGTTATTATATTCTAGGAACAAACAAGAAATGAAATAACCACAGAAGTCGGGAAAATCATATGTCGGCCATCTGCTTGCAGCGCATTGGTCAAGCAAGGAGAACGTATAGTATCTCTGTTAATCGGACAAGTAGCGCAGCTGTTGGCTATGGTCAGCCATGAGAAGGCAGTCTCCTTCAACGTTACAACTATCGAGCAATTAATTATAACAATTATCGAGCAATTAATAAAGAGATTGAAAATATCTGTACAATATAAAAATCAGCCTTCTCAAAATCCTGAAACAATTCTATGTTGGACTTATTTGCGCACAACTCGTTTGTACGAAATTAAAAAATTCAATGTGCAGAGATTCTCTGGAGTGATTGCGCGCGCTGATAGTTTCGTCGAGATTGAATTACGCGGTGATAAATATATTTTAACGCACCCAGGAGCGGAGCAAATGATATCGCGAACGCAATTTCTTCCATTTTGGACGGCGACGTCCGTCAATGCGGAAAATAGGCATGCGAACTCGGGGAATGGGACGGGGAAACCATGCATGTGGACCGCACGAGTTGCCCGAACATGCGGATGGTAATGTATTGTTCAATCTGGTGGGATATTACAAACGCTTAGGTTACCCCTTTCGCGGTCGGACGATGATCCTCTTACAGTTTCGACTTTATTAGGCCGTGGTCACACGGTACTAGGCACTGACTAAATATGGAGCGCGTCGTGCCACAGATTGTAAGCCGCTTACAGTGCGGTTACGTGTACATTTTAATGCAATACGCCGAGTTGGTGTGTCATTAGCGATTACAAAGCAACTCGAACTCGCGCGACAGCCCCCCGGCTCTGGTCCCCCATGCCGACCCCCATTGCCCGCCCACGCGACGGACCCCTCTCGTCAAAGGGAAAACGAAAACAAGAAAGAATATCAAAGTCGGATGGAAATGGCCGTCAACCGTAGCTTCCGTGTGCTTTGCTAATTTATCACGTATCTCGCTCGTGATTCCATTCAGCAATTAGTCGTTTGGCAGAGAAACTCCCCCAACACCGGGAAACATTATCGCGTGTCCAGAAATTAGAGCGAACTTTCCGAGCTTTTTTCCTTCCCCGGCTTATCTTCTCCGAAAATGTTCCCCAAATTGTTCAAACTCGCGCAGCGGGCGAGGTCGAAACAATAGCGATTTGTTGCGCCGCGATGGATCGTCCGCGTGCAAATTGCACGTCCTTACGGTTTTCTAAAGGGCGGATGAAAAGGAGAAAACTGATGCCGCAGCTTTTCACAGGAAATTTGCTTGGAACAACGTGATCTCCGTGTCGATGAATTCCAACGACCCGTTTATCCCCCGGTTTCGGAACCATTGACCACTTTTCTCGTTCAGACACTTTACACAGCAACTCGTTTAACTAGGGGCCCACTTTGCCGCATATTGCGCTACGTGCTGCGAGCTCGCAACCCGGAATTTGAGTCAGTGCCGGTCTTAAAACCTTATACCGATGTTTACAGGGGAAGCCCGCGCGGCAACGTCAGAAGTATCAATGGAGCTACCATGCAAAAAATATTCACGGATCGTTTGCGCCGTCGAGAACCCGGCGGGCAAGTTCGACAAAGATTTTGAGCAGGCCCCGTAATTATTATTTCGTTGCGGCGTTTTCTCTGGGCGAATCGATGAAGTAACCACGCGAGAGCAACCGTTGAAAATTTTAGCGAGCAGAGAATTGCGGTGGATGTCGCGTCAGCAACTTATACCGTTTCCCAAGAATTTCCTTCGAGACGGGAGGATGTCTCGAGTGCGCGACAAACTTTGACAAATATTTGAACAGCTTTTGTGCACACGCGCGCGACGCTTATTATTATATCTACACAGCCCCGTGACGGCGAACCGTCGCGCCGTTTACCGTTGACAAAAACCCGACTCGAAATCGAGCAGAATTTTTCCAAATAACTTCCTCGGCGGATTAAATCATTCGGACGATCCCGACTCGCGGGGATTGAGAAATACCGTGGGATGCCGGGGAATGCGGGACCCATAGGTCAGAGTGCCATTGAAGGCACGCGTGCCTAACTCCTTGTCATTCGCCGGCTCACCGGTTAGACGTTCGCGCTTCTTCGACGGAAGTCTCGTCGGGCAAACGATGTTCAAATGTTCGCGCGGCTTTTCTATTGAAGGCAATCCGTGTTTCACTCAGATGAAATTACAGAAACACTCTATCAAATAAACTAGATTCAAATAAAACTAATTCGAACGTATGCATTCTGACGTATGCATTTGAAATTCGCGCACAGTTTCTTGTTATTTTCTAATCGAAACGTCTCTCAGAAAACGTTGACGCTACTCGGGGGAGAAATTAGGTTGTTAGGAAAGTAATCTCGTTTCACTGATGCAAAATTAAAGATGATTTTTTAATAATCATGGTTTTTATTCAACGATTCGGTGACCACTTTGTTCTATATCCTTCTGACATCTTTCTGGTAAAAGAAAGCCGTTAAAGGGGGAAAAATGCCGGAAAACCGCGAAATCTAATTTACCCTGTAACTACCCTCACGGACAAGTTACAGGGTTAAAATTTTGAACAGATGAGTTTTCTTGGTCAGCAATCGAACGGTATATGACTCATTGAAAAATTGCTAAGGGCACTTTTGACCATCTTAATCGGCTATGCTCTTTGAATTCCCATTAGTTCTGCTCTGGAAATACTGAATCAAGTGTTTTTTAATACCCTCGCAAAACGAGATTACTTTCCGAACAATTTAATAGTTCTATCATCCTTTTTTCTGCGTTAACAATATTACAAAATATCAAAATGATCGCACGTACAACGAATTTGCACAGCGTTTGTCAAGTCTCAAATATAATGTCAATAGTTACATGGAACAATATAATTTCATTTCAACAAAGCGTTGTTGCTACCCAACGTCGCCAGGGTGTCCTTTAACACGTTCAGCGCCGACAATCGATCACCAAAATTTTCACAAAATCAAAGCAATTTCATGAATAAAAGCGAAATTAGAAAGTTAAAATTGATCATAGGGGATGGCATTAGAACTCTTTCGCACCCGAAACAACCTAGTCATATTTAGTTTGTTCGTATATATTAAAATGAAAATGAATTTTCAAAATTGTTTAAAAATTAGCGTCACCCATATTTGGGTGACACGGCGCTCAACGTGTTAATACTGTCGACGCAAGGATTTACGACTCCGCTAAATTCGGCACACGAATTTACGATGTCCGAGGAGACGACATATACAATTTTTAGAAGCTCGTTAACGTTTCTGCTGATGAATTACGCGACATTTCGATTATAATTTTGATCGATTATAATTTTTATCAAAATTACTGGCCGACGAAAAAACTTGATAACCGCTTCACTGGTTAATTGAAACTATTGGGTTGGCAACTAAGTAATTGCGGATTTCACTCATAGATGGCTTCAGTTGAATTTTT
>CM052148.1:13518942-13569244 GCA_028455555.1 Augochlorella aurata | reverse complement strand
TTCGTTGAAAAATGGAAAATCAAAAGGAACATTTTCGTCATATTTTGTTGTTTTATTTCCACAAAGGGAAAACCGCATCGCAAGCTCATAAAAAGTTATGTGCTGTTTATGGTGACGAAGCCTTAAAATAACGGCAGTGTCAAAATTGGTTTGCCAAATTTCGTTCTGGTGATTTTTTACTCAAAGATAAAAAACGCTCTGGTCGTCCAGTTGAAGTTGATGACGCCCTAATCAAAGCAATAATCGATTCGGATCGTCACAGTACAACACGTGAGATTGCAAAGAAGCTTCATGTATCACATACATGCATTGAAAATCACTTAAAACAACTTGTATACAAAGTATTGTATTCCATCATGACAATGCAAGGTCACACACATCTTTGCCCACTCGGCAAAAATTATTGGAGCTTGGTTGGGATGTTTTGCCACATCCACCATATAGTCCTGACCTTGCACCATCTGATTACTTTTTGTTTCCATCTTTACAAAACTCCTTGAATGGTAAAAATTTCAATAATGATGATGATGTCAAATCGTACCTGATTCAGTTTTTTGCTAATAAAAACCATAAGTTTTATGAACGTGGGATTATGATGCTGCCTGAAAGATGGCAAAAGGTCATTGATCAAAATGGGCAATACATTACAGAATAAAGTTATTTAGTTCCATGAAAAAATTGTCTTTGATTTTCTAACAAAAATCCGCAATTACTTAGTTGCCAACCCAATAGTTCTCGAGTCGAAGCTTTGCCTGAACTTAATGCCAAGTGCCTGGCACCAAAACAATAAATAGCTGATGGCCGAGGCAATGTCAAGGGAAGCAAAGAACGTGTTATTCGCGGTACGTGGTTTATTTCTGGACAAACAGAGTGAAATTTAACGTCGATATATTTGCCGCGGTCGAGCTTATTGGCGGAGCTTACCTTCGTGAAAAGCACGCCGAAAACCGGAGGAGATAAGCCGTGGGCAGGGATCGGTTTGTTCCCATTGTTTCCGCCGCGCTACGACCTTTTTACGTCGAAACAATGGATCGTAGATACTGCTATTCCCGATATTTCAGGAGGGATCCTTCCATCCTATATGGAATCGAAGGGTTTACCCCTCTTCTCGCCCCATATCGAGCGGGTTTACCCGCGGTTCGTGGCACAACGAAATTGAGTCGTTTCGAGGGATTAAGCGTGCCCTGTTATAAGCAAAAAGTATAACCACGCTCATGCCAGCGCGAGCGGACCATGGAACTTCTGCTCCGAATAGATAATAAAGAAGAGGAAAAATTACGCCGCAACGGGATCCGATTAAAAATTTCGGCTTTAATTATTCCGCCCTTTAGAATTCAGAAGTCCGCTGATTAATCTCCGAAATACGAAGCTTACCTCCTTTGAAACGGTTTCGATTGAATGTTAGCGGAATAAATGCGCGTGCAAATACTCAGGACGGCGACGTGACGCAGGAATAAAATTTGTTATAATATATTCGGTCTGCTGAAGTAATGGAAATTGTTAACCCTTCAGCAGTTTGACGAGACCGGCTCGCGATGGAAATTCCTTGTAATAACCTGTTAAATCTAAATGGTATTTTACTTTGCAAAGTTTTAATAAAATTCTGTTCCCTTCTCGTAAATATTGAAGCGTTCGAGTAAAAATGTTGGTTCGCAATTAATAGATTTCCATACTGTTAACATTTGATTGAAATTCAATATTTTACCAAATATGCGTCTTGTTGAAATAATGCATTTTTGCTACAGTATGATTCAATGCACACGGCTAATAAAAAACGAAGAAGATAAAGACGATAAAACATGAAATAATAAAAAACTATAAAAAAGTATAAAATTAATATTTTCGTTGGCACAATACAAATCTTTAGATTTCGTTTTCCACAGTTCGAATAAAATTCGTTTCTCTTCTCGTCGATATAATATTTTCAATATATATTTTCTTTTCTTCTAAGAAATTATTCCAGTCGAAAGGCTTCCGATCATTTCAACTGTGTAGAAAATGGTACGACTAGGGCTCAGAAATATGTAGCTGCAAAAACGTATAGAGCCTAGATAGAACGATAGAACCGTAAAGTTTTCGAGTCGAGAGCTTTCCGCGGACCATTATCAATAAGAGAAGAAATACGACGAGCCCGTAATTCTTAAGGTTGCAGCCGGCGAACGTGTGCGTACAGTGGAACGACATGTCATAACCTTTTACACAGGGCTCACACGAAGGATTCTGTTTCAATTTTCGTCGGATCACGGAAATCGAATTTCCGATTACAGAGTTGTCGCGTAAATCCCTGCCAGCTATTCGGGAATACTTATATCAATTCTAACAGCGATGAGCCCGATGCTGTAACATCCGGCAAAATAATATAGAGCTAAATGAAGAGAGTAAAAAACAATTGTGCGGCAAGTTATCCATTAGTTATAAAACTAAAGAATGCAGAAGCTTAGAATGAATAGATACGAAGTGAAATAAACAATAGTGAGTTCCTCGAAATTGCTATATTAAATCTATACAGATTATAATAACGTTGGGACATTCTTTTATACGGCATAATTTTTTGATCACCTGTAGATTTCCAGTTGAAATTTTCTTAGAATTGAACTTTTCCTCTGTTCCATATTAATTAGTTCTCTAGCAAGCTAAATTCTATTATTGTAGCGACCGCTACCTCCGTTCCCTGCCGGTAGATGGATACCTTTCTCGCAAGTCCTCTGAGCGTTCCCGATTTCTATGCATACCAACTCATTAGGATTCCTCTACATCCCCGCATCTAAGGCAGGGTCCGCTAGCATAGCCTTACTGACGAGTCCTCTAGCGGATCTGGGACGAAACGCTCTCCCACTCCATCTCTCGCTTCTTCATAATTTCTTTCGCGCTCTTAACCTCTAGCGCGATTTACATCTCGGTCCTATTTACTTCACACCAATACATTACCATATATTCTTAGTACATTGACGGTGCCGCCAAAATTATTATAATATTAAATGTTACATTAAAGTTTTCTTGTTTATAATTCTCTATTATATTATTATGATTATTATTTAAATAAATCTTGGCCATTTGGGCCTTTACTTTATATATAAGAATTGTTGCTGCACCCTTTCTAACGCAGTGATATATTTATTGTGAAAGACCGGCCAAATTGCACAACCGTATCCTAATAATGGCCTAAATAGGAAATAGTGCAGAAGTGTAGAAGTACAGGTATTCGGAAAGACTTTGGCAGCTCTATAAATGAGCAATTGTAAATTCATTGTTAGCTTGAGCTACCCAAATTTACGTAGCCTCGGAAGGTTTCCAAGCTGTAGTGGGTCGAACAGAAAAAATTTGCTAGGCGCCCTTTTCCGCGTTACATTCCGTTAATTAACCATCGAAATTCCCGGCCGTGATGAAAATTGAAAAGCACGTCGCTGAAAGACGGGGTCGCCGCGCGAACCGCGAAATATGTTCACCGAATTTACCTTGTTAGATTAATAAAGTTGTGTTTCCTAGTTTTTCCACATCCTCGGATACACGACCACGATTGTGGGCGGGGGCCGGGCTCGGCGAGGCTCGCGCCCGGACATGGAAGGGAGTAGCATGCGTGTACTGAAAGTTTCACGAGCCTGGGGCACCGAGAAGGGAAAAACGACCCCGAAAAAATAGTTCTCGTTCCGCTCGCAACAGCCCGATAATTCGATTGTATGTACATCGGCTGCGCACTGCCCCGTGGTGCGCTGTTCCTTGCGCTTCAGCGCGACGATCCGCGCCGATCAGCGCCGGGCAGCGCGCGCGTTTCCCGATTCCCTTTGCTCCCAGGACCCGATTAATGATTCCCGCGTTACCATAACGTATGTATCGCGTACATTCTGCGAGGCATGTTGCTCGTTAGTGTGCCCTATCGAGACTAGAAACGCGCGGAATGTCTCCGCTCTTTTTCCCTCCGCGCCGTTTTTCGTTAATAACTCGACCCACTGTGCGTCCGAAAGAAAACATTCGACTCGCTCTCCCGGCCATCTTTCGCTCGCTGAAGCAATCGCCGTATAAAACGGCGAATGAAATTAACAGAGAGGAAATCTTTTATTAACGCGGAGCACGAACGGTCTCCCTCCTCTGCGGTCCATCTTCGGGGCAGCATCGCTGATCGCGCAGTATCGCCAGCATTCGGTGCGGTATCGTCCGCAAAAATCAGGCTCCTTGTACATAGTTTTATCTTATTAGGTTGACACGTCGTTCTACGTAGACTGTACGTCGCCTCTTAACTCGGGAATGCGGAGGGCGTCATGAGTTTGTTAAGAAACTATGCGATAGCTGCTCGAATACTCTGTTGCTCTCTAGTTTGCCCCAGATATTAAACCGACGTCGAGTTAGAAAAATCCTGCTCTTCGATCCCGCGTTACTTTTCGCAGCATCGATGAATTTTCCCCAATTTTCAAATGTGAATCATAAGCTGGATACGAGCCGAAACGAAGTCCGCGTGACTCGGGTAATTTAATTAATTCGTCGTTCGGTCCGCCAGTGGCTAGAATAACGAAGCAGATTCGGCTCTCCCATACGAAATTCTTTCGTGATTGGCGGACAATACATTCGGTACTCATTCGGAACGTGATGACCACCCCGTCCATTAGTACGTTTCAACCGTGTGTTCGCCGCCGGTGAATTCATTTAACGTTGAAAATAATCCTTTGTAATCTACTTCGCGCGGCACTGTCTCCTCCGCCTCCGCCCCCGTCTCCGCCCCCACCTCCGCCCAATAAAATGTCAGAGACCCGTATGGCTGCGCGTTACACCACAATAACCGCATAGTTTTCGCCGAGCCTCCTCGAATTATGTTTTCAAAGTGTTCGCGCTTCTTCCGCATGCACCAGTATGAGTCGTTTATTTTGCAATTGGCCTAAGTCCATTTTCAAAAAACATCGAGGTGGTTGTTTTAATATTTACATTTAGCCCTTAGGAACACGAAAACATTATACTATTATCAGTTGTCAATATTTTTAAATTTATTGAAACCCAAAATCATTAAATATCTGGAAATAATAAATAAACGGTTCATATATGGAAATCCGGAGCCTTGGAATCATCCCTGGACACACTATACAGGGTGTCGCAAAACTCACTCGCAATCAGGAAATGAGGAGTTCTTGAGGTCGTTTGGAGTAACTTTTTCCTTGGCACAAATGGAATTTGCAGCTTTATTTACGAGTTAATAATGTAAAACACTGACCAATGAGTTAATAATAATAATTACGAGTTAATAATGTAAAACACTGACCAATGAGTTAATAATAATAATTACGAGTTAATAATGTAAAACACTGACCAATGAATTAATAATAATAATTACGAGTTAATAATGTAAAACACTGAAATAGCCTGTCGGGGCTAAGACGTGGGGCGTGGCTGGACAGTCTGACAACAAGAACGGTAACGTCGCGAACGATGATATCTGTTGTACCCCATGGAAATTACGGGAAATAAACAATCGAGCCCCCTTGAACCTCTGTGTGGGCCAAGGCCATTAAGAGCGGTATGGTCACGCTGACTTTTCCATGAAAGCCAGTCAATACCCTTCGACCGTACTCGAGTCATGAACTAATAAATTCGTCAAGAAAACACTAAAAAGATTCTCGAGAAATGCCTTCGACCAAATCGGCCGCAACCTAAACCGAAGTAATAAGATGAGTCGGCATGGCTCCGGAGCATTAGCAACTTATAACAATAGTTTAAATTTAATTACTTTATTACGAGGAAATTAGCTCAGCCGAAAGTGAAAAACTGAAAAGTCCCATACGGTTTGACCGCAGTTGGCAAACGCGTCCATTTCCAGTGCATTAGCCCTGGAGTAATAAAGTAATAACTATAGAGGGCCAGGTATCAGCCATACTTGGTAGCGTCCGTCCAGGAGCCATCCTAATGGGCATTTCCAACGAGGAAAACTCCGTTTAGCAGCCATTGTCTATCCTTCTGGGATCAGTCCATAGTGGATTCTACCTGCACGAAAGTGGGCCTCGTTAAAAAGGGCATTGCCCGAAGACAAGTAGTCTAAATAGAATTAATACATTGGATAATTGGCCTGATTGGATTATATATATTTTCCACATAAAAACGCGACACCGACCAAACCTCGAGGTGATTTAAATTCGCTAGTTCCAACCGCACGGTGTTTAAATAATCCGGCAAGTTTTACTCGATCATAATGTACAGGCCACTTCGATAACAATTACTCGTACAAGGTTAATTCGGCGGGTGAGAGTCGCGATAGACTGAAGTACCAGTTACTGAAGATTTCGTGACGCAACAGATGCGACAAGACACGCGCCGAGACCAATAATGTACAATAATTTATATTGTACATTGAAATAAAATGTACAATAATTTATTATATATTAAATTAAATAAATTATTATATATTATTATATATTAAATTATTATCAATAAAAGCTAAGACAAAATTTTTAAAAATGAAGAAAAAATAAATGTTCAAAATAAAAATGTTATTTAAAAAAATTAATTTATTCAATATAAAACACTGCCTTTGTGCCTCCTCGTTTCGATTCTGTAAATCTTTTTAATTAAAATACTTCAATAACGCAATGCTTTTGTGAACATTCTAAACACAATATCTTCGTCATCTTCTTCTACTAACAACAACGAAACTGCAAGTAAATTTGGTTTGATTTCAGAAAGTTATTTCACCTACTTTACACGTACTGTTCTATTCGATAGACGGTACTATATCCAATAATAAATGCATCGTTCGCAAATCATATGCGAAGCACGCGTCAGGTCGCGCGCGTCTGTCGCTAATAGAAAATATCATCCGCGTGCGAACGTTGCGTCTAACCGCAAACGACCTCGCGGAGCAGTTTCAAAATAGAGCTACAATTGCGACGGCTATTTCCCTTTTCGGAGAGAAGTTTGAGCAAGCCGTCCATCGCGGGTTCTTGAAACTGCGACACCGCGCCGCCGCGGCGTTGAAATATCCCGAAACCGTTATCACGGTTTTCCAGGATGAAAGAGGCTCGCTGCAGGTAGCGCGCGGACGTCCAAGCCAGCTAGAGATTACTTAACCTGTCGTTCGAGCACAAAAAAATTACAGCTCAGATTCAAAACGGTCGTCCATTGTTCGATAAAGGTTCGTTTCTCTTCGGCGCGGCGGGGGACCGCTCGATATTTCTTTTTGACGATGTCAAACGTGTCCTGAAGTCGGCTGCATGCGACCGGAGCACCGCGTTCACGGGCAAACATTTTCCGAGAACATTGTAATTGCGGGGCGTCGACGCTATTAATCCATCACGCGTTCTTTCTCCGATGCTGAAAACAGACGATTAATCGTCGCGATTGAACGATTCGGATTACGTTCGACGCCGCTAGACGCCCGCGAGGCTTCTCCTTTCCGAAATTTACGATGACCTGGGAATTGGACTTCGTATTCGACGACACCTTGCGCTGCGTTCTGTACGACCGGGTCTCGTTCACCGTGAGTTTCCCCAAGAATTATGCGGTCGCTCCGCGCAACGAAAACATCACGCTGTTTATAATAAATAGGATGAACCGACCGAACTCCCGGCTCCGCCGACGTCACCCGTGGCTGGTTTAAAGTACGCTCCTTTAGTTGACAACCATAAACGCTCGATGTTTACCTACGGAAGCGAGGTCTTCGACAGTTTACGTTCGGCGTGCGCGTACGAAGACACGCGAGGCCAAACATTGAATTCAGATGGGTTCGATCATCGCGCGGCGAGCGCCGCCGATTCCAAGCGTCTGGTACGTACCTACCTTGAACAGAGGCTGGAACTCCGATCCGTTACAAAAGGCACCGTGCAACGCGGAACGATTTTTCTCGTCTGCAAATAACGCAGACAAATCTTTCTCCTCCGGTACACGTATTCCGGAAAAATCCGTGCGTAGAACAACGTGCCTGGAACGGGAGTCCCGCTGTCATTAAGATACGTCGGGGCTTGTAATAAAGAAAAATTGGGATTCACGGAAGACTCTCGCGCAACGAAGTCTTTCTCCGAAGGATCTATCTTCCTTAAAGGCGGCATCGACGATGTAAACGAGGTACGGCGAGAAAGAGAGTCCGATAAAGCGAGAAGGAAAGAGAGAGTGATAGAGAGAGAGAGAAACGAGAATTCTGGAATGAAGAGAGCCGTGGAGTTCGTGAGGGCAATCAATTTTATTTCCTTGGGCCGTATTCATCGCGCGAATCATAAATGTGATAAATAAAGCGCCGAGAAATTTAGAGGCGGATTCTGCATCGAGCTCGACTCATTTCCTTCTCGTAATAATCTTCGAGAATTTGTTTTTCTTCGTCAGGGAGGAGAATCCATTCTCCGCGCAGGTATCTTGTACGACGCGCGATATCTCGTGTCTCTCGATCTCCAGCGAATATTAATGTATTCTTTGATTCGAGGCTGGCCAGTCGAAAGTCTCGTGGGATTCAATAGCGCCGTGTCGTTCGAGGAAACCGAGGATGCGGCCACGGAAGCCTGGGGAAGCCGTTCGGTCGAACGTCTCCTTCAATCTCTCCGCGGACGTATCCAGCCAGGGGGGTGGCCCCGAAAGTAATTCGAAAGAATGTTCGCGGAGTAATATCGTCCTTAGAAATAATATCGGCGATGGATGCGCTGACCTACAATGCCAGCGTCGAGTGCAGAACCCATCGAGGAGTACCTCCGAGTATACCTTAACGAAAACAGATAAAATTCGATCAATTACCGAGAGGAGCAGCGTTTCCTTGGGGGAAGGAAAAGATATCCTGTCGAAGCTCTGGGACCACGCGTTATTGGCCAACCGGTCATCGAACAACAGTCGCCTCTCGGCCGATTCTCTATACCATAATAATCCGGCGAGCTACACGAGATACCGTTCCGAGCGGCATACCTTCCTCCAGCGGGCAAGTATTGTCCGGAACAATAATCGCAGAGCGCTCAAACCGACCAGGATTTTCGATTTTGCTAAGTGTTTGACCCTCGATCCGCGTCCGTGCGAATCTCGGCCGACGTTCGAGTAGCAAATCGTTCGCGAGATCTGTCTCGAATATCGGCAACGCCGTAGGACCGAATAGAATATTTCCGCGGGTTAGATACTTTTTTGATCGCATACTTTGCGGCCAGATGACACTCGATATCCAACCGACGGTACCCGATACTCGATGGTCGATGCCTACGCGAGATCGTATCGTTCATAATTAAATTTCCAATTCCGAGGCATTCTTTTTCGCCGGTTGGCCGTAGACACTCGACAGAATATCGAAATACATCGGGGGAGGCAGTAATTGACAAGCGTACAAAGGACGTGCCCGCGTAGCAAGCACATTTTCGCTTCCGCGATCCGTCATGGCGAGGCGTGTGAAAAATTGAGGACTCCCTTAAACCGTATGCACCGTCAGGCGTATGCGCGTGACGTATAATATTTTTATCCGCCGTTCGATCATCATTTCCCTTCTGTATCGACAATGTACATTTCGGATGATAAATAAATAACATTTTCAATTAGTCCCGCGGAACGCTATTCGGCTTGCGCTCGAACAGATCCACGGAACGCGTGTGTGAAACATGCACGCACCATCGTCCATTAAATATACGAACATTTAACACTTTTAATGAATAAGTTGTCGCCTATGAATTTATGCTGTGAAACAATTTTTGTCGGCAAATTCTATTTCGGATATACATATTTTCAGTGATATCAAGTAGTATTAAATTGACAGATTTCGTTATTTAAATTCTTTAAGTAATTAAAAGTTTAAGCAGCAGATTAAAACTACACCGTGTTACACCATTTTTAGAATTACATTTAACACTTCAATACTAATTAAGGGAAGGTATAAAATATGTTCCTCCTTTATGAGATGTCGTCGTTAACTGACACGATTCAACTCGGTAAAAACGACAACGATCAGAAAAGGCGAAATAAATTATCGCATACCTTTGCGATTAATAAAAATAAAAATAAAATAATAAAAAATAAAAAACTACTTCCTAGATTAGCTTTTGTATTCAATAACCACGATAAGATTGCTGGACCTAGTAAAATTAGTAAAGTGAATTGCTTTTTCGTCATTGATGAAATATCGAATAAGTTATTGGTAAAATATTGTCAGAAAATAAATAAAATCAAATAATAATAAATAAAATTCGTTAATAACTTCGCAACTCTTTTTAGGTAACTATCTTAATCAAGGAAACATTCGCATGCGTATGGACGGGTACATTCCGTGTACATACCAACCGGGAAATTTTTAAATATTTGTTCCGGCCCGAAAAATAACGCGCGAGAATCAGGGAAACGGCCCGGACGCGAGATTAAACCCGTATTCCGCAGTTACAATCGAAGGGAGAAGAGGGAAGTCACGTTCAAGGGTATCAATTGAAAGATTTTATCAGCAGGAATGCAGATCAATCTATCTATAACGCTTTCACTTAGTCATCCCTTCTTTCGTGTTCCCGTCCGACCCAGCGTGAACTCATTTGCATTCCTTTGCGCACCCTTCGCCTCCCCTTTTCACCCTGCCTAGCTGCGATACCGCAAGGCATACCGCGCGCGAATATCAATGCTTCTTTCAACCAATGACGAGAAGAATCTTTCCCGGGAACCATCCTTCCCGCACCGGAGCCCCAATCATGCGACGCAGCGTGTCTCGGGGCTACCAATTCGCCTGCAACCTGAGATACTGCGACACACGGCGCGCTCGAAAAGATCCTAAAGCAAAATAAAATCGAGACTCGCGCGTAAATTAGAAAGAAAGCCCCTTTTGAAATTCCATCTTCAATCGATTTTCACCCGAAGGAACTTTCCAGCGGATGAAAGGAATTACCTGCGTTTTCAATTGATTCGGCAGCCTAATTGCATAGTTGCGTAGTTTGGGAATTTTAGCACGTTTTCCTATGAAATATGCATAAAAATACAGTCGCTGGAATATTAGAGACTTTCCGAGTATTAGGTGTTACGATTTTAACGCTAAAGTTAAACTTTAACTCGGATTTTAACTCGGATCGATACCAAATCGATACTTATTGATACCCGTAAATTCTGACGCCCAATCGAATAGTATAAAAATGTAGGTATCAAAAGTGTCAATACCTGTTTCATACCTTATGGAAGCATCGATACCTGTTCGATACCTCCAAGTATTAATACCTGTCTGAGACAATCTATGAGAACATCAATACCCGTTTTATATCTACCGAAATGTGCAATATGCATCTAAAAATTGTCTGAAGCATTTATATTTTTCTGATATTCAAAATTATTAAAATGATAATAGCAATAATATTAAACCAAAGCCGACATTTTCCTTTTTAAAATATCGAATTAGTTTAAACTGCTTAACTAAGCAAGTTCTAACTCGAACGTTTACACGGAAGAATATTTAGATAATAAATAGTGCGACATCCCCATACAGGATGTCCTATTGTACTATTTTGCTTTATATTTACCATAAATCCGTATTTCCAGGGGTGTGCGGGATCCCGTTGCTCTGGTCGGGACAGCACCCCGAAGATATCGGATTCCCGAAATTGTCCGGAATTCCCAAAAACATCCGGGATTACCGAAAAAAACCGAGAGTTATTTCAATATCAGCGATAGCTGGTTTGACATTGGCATTGTTTTTATAGATATTTAGTAAACACTCGAAGCACTCTGAAACACTCGATGCCGAATTTCCGGACGCGTGCAGAATTAATTTGATTTTCTATCCGCAGAACGCAATCTGTTAAAAGGCCGGGGAAGAACAACAACGTAGCTGCGAAAGAGGTCGGAGTTAGTTCGGCAGAGCGGAGTTATGCTGCAGACAGCGCGGTGTAAATTGCTGCGGGGAAATAGGCCTGTTATAATTGCCGTCCGTTTCTCGACAGTAATTAGACGAGCGTAATATCACCGACGCGGATAATGATCAAAACATATACGTGTAAACGCTGGCCGGGCAACTGTGTCTGAAGGATAATTGTAGGCCGCTGCATACGAGCTTACGAGTCTCGGCTTACAATTCAATCAAGAACTAGCTGCAAAGCCCCCTCCCGTGTATTTTGTTTCAAGCGTGGATGTTCATTAAACGAAATTTCGCGGGAATCTGCCCCACGCCGCAACGAATTTCCGAAAGTTTCTGAAGGATTTTCCCGACGGAACCGCGTACTTGGTACATATCAGCCTGGTAAACAACCCTCGGTTTACTTTCATAATTATCTGACACGTTGCGGAACGAAGTTTCGAGCTGTCGAAACACGAGAACCTCTTTCTCTCTCTCCTCTTACCTGCAACACGGAGGGTCCGTATCAACGATCCTATCAGCTCCTACCGAATCGTCGTGTTCGCTTGTGAAAAACGTTGGCCTCGCTAGATTCCGTTCGCTCGTCGGCCGGCGGCTTTTTAAGAGGCAATTAATCGAGGAACGGGGAAGACAGAAGGGCCGGAGGCTGGCTGACTGGCATTTATGCAAAGCTTTTGTGACTCCGAGTCGGAAACAACGAATTCCTGACGTCGCGGCCCGAGTTTCCACGGAGTTTCCGCGAAAGTTGCTCTTGAAGGAGCGGACCCGTTAAATTCAGTACACTCGGGGCAAAAGTTGTTAGTCTCATTTCTCAAGTTAAGGGATCCCATTCGTCGCCGCGAGAGCGTTTAAATTCAATGCGTGCGATCCGGCGCGCCGCGCCAGAGGATCCCGTTGCTCTAAAGAACATTGGATGAAACCGAGTTTCCTATACTCGCGGGATGCCATCAGTGTTCCGCAGTCTGCGAAAATTTCGAGGAGTTTTCGAATACGATCAGATTTATTCGGAACCGTCTCCGAGATAAGCCGTACGGTATAACAGCCCGGAACCCCGCCGTCCAATCGTTCATGCCATAAAAAAGAAATAAACTTATATCACAGCAGCGGCAAGGTGTGAATCTCGGTTTCCGTCTGGATCGCCTGCTTATCGCTCGTTATCCGCGAAACCGCCCGCGCTTTGCATAATAAAGCGCTACGTATGCCGAATCGGTACAGTGATTCTGGTCGAGCGAATTATGAAAAACGATGAGACCCGATCAATTATCCATAGATCCGTGTTGCCTCTTTACGGTTGGCTCGTGCCTCGTTCCAACATTGATTGCTGCATGTTTATGCGTTCGTGGCATGCCGAGATCCTTAAAAACTCATCGAATCAAAGTTTAACCTTAGAGTAGCGATGCGCGCCAAATTGGCGGTGATAACCCGTGTATTCCGATAATAGAGCTTTGTTAGATCCCTCCCAGCGTGTTTCTATGGATTCGAATAGTCGTGGCTGCAGATCGGATAACTGGGGTACGAATGCTCGTGTCCGGTAACCCGAGAAAAGAGATACAGTTACCGTTTTAACGTTGGATGCTTGTAATTTACCAACGTTAATAGATATATGAAACAATTTTCATAATTTTTAATGTTTTTATTAAGAATTAACTATCTTGTCTGTTCTGAAAAATGACTCTTTATGTTGATAAGAATTAATTGTTTCGTTCATTGTTCCGTATTGTGATTTCATTGTGTACTTGCATACAGGGTGTTTCATAATTCATGATACAAATTGGGTCGAATATATTCTTCTACGGCTGGAAATAAGACGAAAATAAAAAATAAAATTACATGGAAAGTTGCGCTAATACGGTAATTAAAAAAATAAACCGATAATAAGATCATTTGTATACATCATAACAGGATACGATTGAAAAAAAATACAGTGCATTTTTCGTTGAATCTAGTTCATCATGTTCGGTCAAGATATTATTCAAAATGCATGTATTCGACTGACATTTAAATGCGAGTTCCTCGAAAACGAAGCCTCCCACGCAATTTCGTTATTCTAGATTTTCGTCTTATCTCCAACGATAGAATCTACATGACCCAACTCGTACCATGAATTATGGAACACCCTGTATATACAAGAGTAGGCGTTCGTATGACCGAGAATACGCTCGACACCAGTTCGGATAATAAAGATCCAATTATGACTTCGTATATCCGAGGTAGAGCATTAATTCGTTCAAACAGGGTGCGGATAAACGAGGTTTTCCCTTACGTAAAATTGACTGTGTATCCCTGCAGTAGTTGCGACTTGACAGCAAATTGAGTCAAAATCAATAATGGCGACTTCGGGTCGAATTGTCTCTGAATCGCTCCGTGACGCCATTATTTATATGCAGTCAGTTTGACGTCAAGTCACAATTATTGACAGCGGTCTATGTGGCGTCAAGTGGCCATTAATTGATACGGAGTCAATTTGACATCAAGCGACCATTAGCGACATCAAAACAACGGTTACTACTTGAAGGTTACTGACAGATGGGATACCGTTCCAAGTTCTTCCATAGAAATCTGCATAGAGCGAGGGAGAAGGAGCGACGGACGATGATAAAAATAACGCGACGATGTCGTTGCTGGAACCTGGAGAAAACTTAGAAAATTATCACAGTCCCGGGGGAGCTTAGATATGGAGGACGATGATAAGGGCGGGCCGGATATTTTCAACAATTTCACAGGGTGGGACGAATTTCGTCCCCGAAACATCGTTTGGCTTCTTGCTCGCGGCAGAGGCAGTCCATTCGCTTGCTCGTGTGACACGTGCATCCATTACAGCGTCCGTTTGCACATTTCTCCGACTCGTCCGAGCATGATGAGCACTCTCCGTTATTAGAACTAGAACAACGATGATCTCAGGCAAATAGGAAGCGGCGAACATAATAGCGTGACAGCGAAAGACGCGGCCGCGATCGCGTTCAAACAAACCCCACCCTGCGATGATGCGCTCGTCGGTCGACATATTTTAGTTCGGCCACTCTGTCCTGCTTCTTCGACCCGGAGGTTTCGGAATTTTAATATTTCTCGGTTGAAATTTCCGAGACAAGAATCTGCGAATGCAACGATTTCCGGGAAACGGGAACTTTACTTTTCGTCCTTGATTCTTGGAATAACGGCGACCGCTGATGGCAAGAGCGAAAGATAAAGAGAGGAAGGGAAAAGCAAGCAGAATTCGGACTGTGGTCGATAGGAGCCGGCGCCTTCCATTATTGCGACCTTGCTTCCTTCGTGGCTCCCCGGATCTTTTTTTAACGCACGGAATAGGCAACTCAGACGCTTAAATTGCTTCGTTAAATCGTCGAAGGCGTCGTCTCTCCTTTTGTCCCCGTTTCCTGCACTCGATTGTTCCTCCTACCGCGTTGCTTCTCGTCGAAGAACAGTTTGGATAAAGGGTGGCATGAATAATGTAATCCGTATAACATCAGCCGGGCAAGGAAGATGGACGTAACTAGATACAAAACACGAGGGTGCAGCGGCCCGGTGTTACTCGAGTCGTCGTGTACGCAGGCGAGGCAACAACCAGATACCGAGTATTTTTCCATTCGATTGCCGATGATATTCTCTTGCCACCCTTTCTATGGGACTCTCTCTCTCTCTCTCTCTCTCTCTCTCTCTCTCTCTCTCTCTCCTCTCTCCTCTCTCCTCTCTCCCTCTCCCTCTTTCTTTCGCTGGTCATTGTTCGCGGGTAATTGAACGAAAAATTCAGAGAAGTCTGCGTCGAGTCACTGCGCATGAATTTCGCAATATTTAGACCTACGTTCAAATAATTTAAATGTACCCGCTTCAAGTAACTTGTTACTCGCTCGTTAATTTGCTCGCGAGCACCTATTCGCCACGGTATGTCGACGGTCGACGTGTGAAAAATATTAAAAAGTTATGGCTGCGACCTATCGGTTTTTACGGAGACCCCAAAAAACGCGGAGTCGTTATCAAAACCATAAGCGGCGCGCATCCTTGGCGTGTTTGTGGGGAACGCCGGTAAGTGGCGACCTAATAAAACGGAACGCGGAGTAATATTCTGATCGAATGTACCGGAGCTGGCAGAATAAACGATAAAGGCGGGTTTTTAATCACCAGGTCGCCCTGATAACGGGAGAGGCTTTATTGCCCCGTATTTTCAGTGACTCGAACGATTCAAACAACAACGAGCCAGCATCGCGGATACGACCTGCAATAATCCGACCACAAAAGGCAGCAAAACGAGTCAGCGGCTGTTGGATAATCTGCGATCCTCAGCGTTCGTCGACATCGTCGACATCGTCGTTACACCGTTCTCGGATGTATTGCTTATTGTAATGACAAGCGAAACAGCGGCGCCCCTTGGCACGATCTCGCGGAAGCGAAGCTGCCTTGTTCATCTCAGGATTTACAAGCCGGATAATCTTGATTTCTAATTTTCTAGAACTCGCAACTCCTCGATTCTTAATCTTCTCAAATCTGGATAATCTAGATAATCAACTGTTTATAACCTGAACACTCGCAATTCCCAATTATCTAAAATCTAGTCCACGATTCCCAAGTATTTGAAACCCGCTTCCCAATTTTTAATTATACCCCAATCTTCTAAACTCTGAGTACTCTAAATTTTTAATTTTTTAGAATCTGAATACTCTCGGCTCCTGATTTCCTTAAATCCGGATACCCACCTTTTTAGAACCTGAATACTCGCAATTCCCAATTATCTAAAATCTAGTCCACGATTCCCAATTTTTTGAAATCCACTTCGCAATTTTTAATTATACCCCAATCTTCTAAACTCTGAGTACTCTAAGTTATTAATTTTTCAGAATCTGAATACTCTCGGCCCCTGATTTCATTAAATCCGGATATCCTCAATTCTTAATTTTTTAAATCCGAATTACGAATTTTTCAAAATCAGGATACTTTTGACTTCTAGAATTTGAATACGCGAGATTTCCCGTTTTGTAGAATCTGGATAGCCTCGATCTCGAATTTTTTACTATTTTGATACAATCGACTCCTAATCTTCTAGAATCTGAACGAACACCCGCGATACTTGATTCTCGAAAATGCAGGATGCTCTAAATTTTTAATTTCCTAAAATCGGGACTGCTCCGATTTCGAATTTTCTAGGATCTGGGTACTCACAATTTTTAATCGGCGAAAAGGAATGAACAAATAATTCGATCGAGATTCAACAGCAGTCCGTACAAGGACACACGGGACGGTCGGCGAAATAGCAAGGCGCGTAAGTGCAGCAACCGCATTCGTTGCGAATGCAAAATTGCACGCGGGAGGCCGGTGGTTGTATTTTCGGAGGTGGCGGGCACCGGATCGGTACAGGCGGAGGAATTGGCCGGCACTCGGGCATGCAGACGGGTCGTGGTCGAGGAGGTGGCTCCGGTCGTGGTCTGCATATCTATTAGCAAAACTTCTTTGTTATTGTTGTATATAGCAGCAACAATAAACGAGCGAGTTCGATGTTTAGTTTCATCGGAGCCGACGCTGTGCGCCGCTTCGGTAATTCGCGTTATCCGGGGATGTGGCGAAAACGAATCTGAGATAGAAATATAAACTGCCACCGAATTAATGAAACACGTACCAAAGGTGGACACGGGGGTGGAGGACAGCAACATTTGGGAGGCAGACACGCTTGCGGAGGTGGACAGCCGTTCTTTGGCCAGACGTAGGGGCCAGGCTTAGGGCCATGACAACATGGCGGTGGCAGGGTGCTGCACCGCCTCTGACACGTTACAGGAGGGCAGCAGGACATTCTCCAATTGAAAATTTACTTGCACGGGCAACTGCGGATCATATTGTTTCAACGAAGACAATTTTCTTGAATCATTATACCAAAAAGCAGTGCTACGGAAAGAATCGTCGGGAATTTTGCAATCGCATCGCGCCGAAATTGTGCGCCTTGAACTTTTCTACAAGCGAAGACTTTTCCCGTGTTTTCCATTTTCACGAACTTCTCTACGTTCGCGCGGATTTGCATTCGTTCGAAAAGTAAGCTTAATCCATCCGCAACATTTTAATTCCATCGACAGCTTAATCGAGTATTATATTTTTCGGTTCGATTCATGAGAATTTGCGGAAATGATTGTTAAACGATAATATTGGAATATATAAATACCAGAGAAATCCAGTCACCGAAAATATTCAGATACTGGTACACCGCAGCAATCGACCCAGTTCAGACAACAATTAATTTTCTTCACTGGCGGCGGTTTTGGGGGCGGGCAAACGACCGGGCGCGGGTAATAGCACGGCGCATATAGCGCGCTGTTAACAACAGCGTGTCAATATCTTCGCTGGGTTTTACACAGTTGTTTCTTACTTGTCGCAAGTGTAGGTCAGCTGAAAGCGAACGGAAGAAGTGCCGGTGGCTGGTGGCTGGATATTTAAACACTTCGGGCATCCTGGATCGCAGAGGTTCCTCGGGGAGCATCGGGATGCCACGCTGGGAGGGTATCTTGCTAGCGCATCGCTCATAGTCGTCATTTTTCGTCTTTTAATTTAATTTAATCAATCGATAATTTTGACCGCTGAAAATTTTGATGGGAAATCGAACGGGTTTCGATGGAGACGAATGATTTAGGTTAGCCGGTACAACGTGAACGTGTTATGAACTGACGTTAGCTGAAATGAAACTGTTTTTGTCACTAGCTGGAATTGATGAGTCGACGTCAAAGACGGAATGAATTTGTGGGTTTGCCGCCGGTATCCTGTCAACGTTCGGACGTTAATGGCGTGGGAAAGGTGAGAAAAAATGAGGAGAACAGTTTGGTAATCACAACAGATATTATAATAAATTGTATCTTTACAGAGGCAGATACATTGTAAAACGAATAGGGATACTTTCACGTAATATACACGCAGTCGTACATTGATCTAGGAATCGATCGGCGACACTATATACAACACAACCACGGAAGCGTGCACGATATACTGTCGAAATTTGCAGGCAACGCGGTTGTACGTTTCAATTTGGCACGCGGTGCACCCACATCCTCTATTCCAGTGTCCCTGCGTGTACCTCCGAGTGAAAACGAATCCTAAATGCTCTCTATAGTCTTTCTCGCGTTTCGAACGAGACACTGGAATGTCTCTTGCACGGACACCAATTCTTCTCGCATCGGAATCGAATTATCCTCAATCTCGAAGTCGACTAATTATTTTGATTACTTTCAGCTCCATGAGAAACGGAAACCAGTCAGGACATGCTTCCCCTTCCATCTTTCACTCACTCAATCTCTCTAACGCTCTCTCTTTCTCTCTCTCTCTCTCTCTCTCTCTCTCTCTCTTTCTCTCCCTCTTTATCTCTATCTCTCGTTCTCTATCTTTCTACCCCCGTTTCTGACTTCGATTCTAACGAAACTGAACCCGAACGGATAATTAATAAGTACATCGAGATATAAAAAAAAGGATGTATAAAAAGAAGACGGCAGAACAAAAAAAAAGTAAGTACTTAGGCGATAGTGTTATAATAATGAATCACTGCGTTGTATTTTGTACACTCGCCTCCGGTCCCTCCTTCCCCGAGTTCTCAATTAGAGCGAAGCTGCGCGATGTCCACGACATCCAGAGTAAACCAAATGAAACGACTCGAACATCGCACAGTTTAGCAGATTAAAGCGCAGCGAGAGAAGCTGCGCGACCAATCGACAACGCGTCTTTTCCGCGCGGTTGCCGAAGGAAATCGACGGAAGAGCTCGTCGATCGGTAGCTTTTCTATACCCTTGGCGCCGCGTTCGGCATCCCCCAAATCCCGGCGAGTCCGACACCGCTCCCGTTTGTCTCTGGCAGCGTGACGCCGTCGAGTCGCGACATCGTTTTAAGTACATCGATTCGACCAAGATTGTATTCCCCATCGTTTCCGCAAGTTGCGGATCGCGTTCCGCTGTTCCGACGTAGAGTTTCGTTTCGGCGGTATTCGATTTTGATTTGCGGGACGGACAGTAGGTGACTCGACTCGATTCGAGTCGACTCGGATCGAGCGCAGCCTCGCCAAACGACGCGCGTTCCGTTATTCGCCGGGCAACCGATCCCCCTCGAAGTAGTGGCCATCGTCGAACTGTCGAACATACATAGAAGCAACGTTCCTTTTGTGCTGAGTAACGCCTACCAAGAATTATTTACAAGATAACTTACAGATTACAACATAAAAAAGAAAACGTCGGCAACGAAGAACATCTGCCCCCTATTCTCGGTTCGTCGAGAAACTTTGCTCGCACGCACACGCGATAGTCCATTCACGCTTTCTCTCTCGTTTTCTCCCTGATTTATTCGAACCCATCCCCCGACTCTTCCGTTACAATTTAAATAACTACGTTATGTACAATGCACACACGCGATTCGTCAAAACTGACGATCGAACACGTACCCTTTCTCTCTCTATCTCTCTCTTTCTCTCTCGCGCGCTTCCTCTTCCATTTTTCACGATGAAATTGTTCCGCTCCGATAATGGCGACTACCCTCTCGTAATTCACACCCTTACCGTACGCCGACACCCGTCTCGTCGACGAATTCGCACGAAAAATCGATCGAACGCGAGCACGGAACGCAATGGAACACACGGGACCCGATTCGCAGGTGGTGTCTACAGTTCGGACAAGATAAATGAAGTTCGTGTAAGCCAGTTTGTCCAACATTAGCTCCAGAGCTTAACCTACGTTTACACTAAGGCACATGAAGCGAGACGTTTCTTCTGGAATAGAGGTCACGGTAAATGTAACTGATTTCGTACAATTATTTACAAACGATAGTCAATGTGTCGAATCGCGAAAAACGACGTTCACCAGGAATAAGCTTGCGCGGTCATCCTCAGCACCCGGTCGAGCATTGTACGATTCAAACAGTCTCGTTATAGCGATTCTTCCCCTCGGGAAGAACCTGCGCGAACATCTGAGCGAACCGAGAAATTGTTCAGCTGGCTACTAGAACATCCAAGAACGGAGTCGCGAGATTTGCAAATATTTCACCAGGGAGCGTACGGTAAGGGCTCGACGGCCGATTCGTTTCAACAAACTGAGAATGTACCGGTCAACTGAACGGTAAAAGCTTTGCGACGCGATATTAATCCCTAATTGAGTGCTACGCGGACGTGGAAAGCGCCCTCGAGTCCCTGGGAGGGAGAGCGGCGAGTCGCAGGACCTCCAAAGCCCGAGAACCTGCCGAGTCGGGAGCTCGGAAAACCAGAAAGCCTATCGGGTCCTGGCTCCTCGAACCACTCTCGGTCGAAGGGAGTTTTAACAAGTGATATACACTATAACAATCGGTAACACAGTTTGTACTTGATGGAAGGAATATAGTGAGGTACTCGAGCCACGCGAAGCTGTCACAACAAAAGGAGATGGTTCGATCGAAGACACGGAACGCGAACTGCATAGCAACGAACTGCGCTGATCGCGAAAGGCTGCGCTTTAATCGCCTATTTGATATGTATACACGAGGAAGTGTCCGAAGCAGTTCAATCATCGCTTCGACTCTCGAGCGTACGCAGCAGCAGCAGCAGCGAACAAGACCGCGCCGAATTTGATCGTTCGTTCGAACGATTGAACACCGAAACAAACTGCTGGGTACAGAAATGTCTTCTCTATTTCAGGTTCTCAGGTCCACGGAGTGTCGCGTAGTCTCGAAGAGGTGTGCGCGCGGACCTCGAGGAAAAGTGTTTTTCAGCGCCCTAGTCGTTTGTAGTCTTGGAAAAGACCTCGTTATATTCCATCGAGCAAATACACGCAAGAACGCTAACGTTTTTCTCGTACATCGTTGCCCTCGTTTGGGTCTCGCGAGACAACTCTCCCGAGCGTCGTCTAGTCCTCAGCGGAAGCACCTTGTTTGTGTCCTATTTGCGCGCGCAGGATCGTCGAGCGAAACGTCGGCCTACGACGTTGATCGTGACCTAGCGATAAAGGCGACTCGCGATTTGATATTAGACAACAATAGCTTGGAACGTACTGACTTCTAACAACTTTGATATCTAATTCGCTTAAGTTTAACTAGGTGTAGTTTCATATTCTGCTGGCTAGGAAATCCGACGGGATCTAGGCGACTAGTCCCGCGGTTCTAGGCGTGGTCACCCGGAGCAACAAATCCACAACAGCCGCCCGATTCCGTTGCCACGATTAAGTACTGGCCACGACTCGATGTCTATCACAGTCCTTCGCGACAAGTCCTCTCTTTCGACGAGCTCGTCGTCGGCCTCGCTGGTTGTCTATCCGAAAGTCTAGCTACCGCTCCCCGCTCCCAATTAATTCCTAATGTTCGACGACGATCGGCGGAACGTTCGTTCGCGTCTTCTCGCAAGAGTCTCACGGCTGTTGGCCGCCTCAACAGGAAAATAGTTTTCTCGCCACGAAGCCGAAACTATGCTACGTTTTGTATCTCTTATGGTTTACGCATTTTCTTTTCTTCTTCTTCTTCTTTTTTTTTTGGTTGATTTTATCGTTTTCGACGAAACAATGTGGTGCAGAGTAACTCTGGGTGCGTGTTTAATTTTGCGTGTTCATGCGGAACGACGGGTAACCGTTTTCTGGGAGTCTAAACTATTAATGTAGTCGAGATCAGCGTGTCTCGCGGCTTATCAAGTATCTCGTGATAGACATTTAGGTAATAGTATCGACGTCAGGGCGACGATGGCTTGAAAACCACGGTTAAACGGACCATCGTCGCGCTGCAAAGCGGTGACCAAACGGGCATGGTCCCTCCGTCCTCCGTACACTCCTAATGTTTACATTGAAACCGAGGTCATCGAGGCTGTGTGCGTAATCTACTCGTCTAGAAGAATGTTTTACGGGTACGTGTTTTGTGCTTGGTTCGTCGTCCTCGTTGCTACTAACCGTCTCCCCTCTCGTCGAGATCGATGCGTTCTTCCCTCCTTGTGCAGATCGCCGATCTCTGATCAATCCCGGCGATCGATCTAGCTCGATACGGACACCCGGTGGGATCCTTCCTGCCTTGCTCGGGCTACCCTCGCGCCTAATACTCCAGGTTAGTTATGCGAGAGATCCGTACGCAAACGGGCAAGTCGCTACTATGTGCCCGAGTGGAAGTACTTGGCGACGCTGTTGATCAACTCCTGGCGCTACAATTGCACCTGGAACGCTTGCGTCGCGTTCGGCATGATGAAGGGATTCGTGGCACTCGATTGTCGCAGATTCCTCGCCGCGATTTCCGCCCACTCGGCGTCGAACGGGTCCGACGGTCCTGTTCTGCTGGTTTGGCTCATCGCCGCCGATCCTAACGACAACGCTCTCGCGTGCAACGGTGGTGCTCGCCGAGGACTCGTTTGTCCTTGCGACGTGGACCGCGTGGTGGGTGGCACCGAGCCCGTTATGCTGCCTAGCCATTGCTCCGGCTTGGGCAAAGCTGACGTCGTTGAGACAGGTTGGACCTGAAAACGTTTGCCATGGTTAAAGATCTTGGGACGTTTAATTTTTCTTGGCTCCTGACCCGCAAGTCTGTGACGAGTCTTATCGCGAGAAGGATTCAGCTGAACTGTGATATTAGGATTTTATGCATTTATGGCGCAATCGAGTAGTTGCAATTTAACGCTAGAACAAAACCAGTCGAAACTACTAGTTTTTGATTTTTTTCTTTCACGATTTCGGATATTATAAAAATGTTTCTAGGAGAAATTTTTGAACTTTTTATCTTGGGTCATAGAAATCGTATAAAGTTTAAATAAATTCGATTTTGTCATTGTTTTAAAACAATGTACATTTGTTTCGTTGAGAGATCGGTAGTTTCGGTGTTAATATAGTAAAAAGATTGTAGTTATTGCTAGTATTTAGATACTAGTTATTACTAGTTATTGATTATAATCAAGTAGAATTTTTTTACCAATAACCATCATAAATTACAAAAATAGTTTTTGCTCACAAACGACCATTATAAATAACGAACACTTTTTTTGTAACAAACAACAATGATCGATAACGAGAACCATTACAATTGACGTAAACAATTTTAGTCATGCATAACCACTACTCATGACCAGTATTAGTTACATATAACCACTATTTATTTCAAAATTTCGATTAAAAAGTGTTTATAAAACCCTAATAATAACTAATTTTTTCAATCTCTGCATTTTTTTCAATTCTCTTTAAAATTTAACGATGACGCCCTTTATGTGAGTAAAAATCAATTTTCTATCAATGGTTTTTCCTATCACGTAACTATTATTTTGTATCTTTACCCATGTGTGAAGAAATTAATAACATTCGTATACAGGGTGTCCCGAAAGTGACTCGCTTTCGGGACATAAGGGGTTCCTAAGGTTATTTGAAGTAATTTTTTCCTTAGCGAAAATGCAATCCGCTGCTTCGTTTACGAGTTATTCACGAAAAACGGTGACCAATGAGAGACGAAGCCCAGTTCCGCCTCACCGTTTTTCGTTTTTTCCGACTCACCAACTTGTAAACAAAGCCGCGGACTGCATTTTCGCTAAAGAAAGAATCATCAGGAACCCCTCATTTCCAAATTATTAGACATTTTTGGGACACCCTATACAGTATATTATATACAAAATCTTCATCGCGAGTCTGACTCGTTGTTACAGTTCAAAGGGTCAATAATCTGCAACTCATCTTCCTAAATAGCTCTAACCTACTCACTGTATAACAATAAATCCTCCTACTCGTTTCTACCCTAATCGCATAAAATCCGCATCCAGTAATCCGCGATCTAGTTGCATTTTCTTACCGCCGTTGTGGAAATCGGATTCGCTGATGAGATCTGACTGGTCTGGCTGACATCGCTGGTCAAACTGCCGGACGGAGCCGGGGAGGCGGAAGTGACGCTGGTGGTCGGAGACGTGGTCTTCGGGATCGGTGACCTGTTGACGGCCGGCGTCGACGTGTTCCCCAAAGAGGACGTGGACGCTGTGCTGAAGGCTGGACTAGCTGACGGCGGTGTGCCGAAGACGCCGACCGTGTTAGCTGCCGGAGTGTTCACCACGTTCGGCGTCGCTGTGCTCGTTCTTGGAAGGATGGGGCTGAGGTTGGAAGTTTTGTTCAGGATCGGTGTTAACCTGTGGTTCAGAACCGGCGACGACGCCTCTTGCCAGGTGGTCCCGACGTGGTTCAAGTTGCTGAGATCATCGTTCTTCTCGTTGTTGTTGTTGTTGTTATTGTTGTTGTTCAGGCTCGGCTCGTTCTGTAACTTCATCTCGTCCAGGGAACTGCTGCTCGTTACTACGGCGGAACATCGTCGTTAGTCTCAGAAGTGCCGCGACACGAGCAAGCATCGGACGCTGAAATTTCTGTAGGGTCGCGTACCTGGCGGAGTGTTACTGGTAGAAGTGTTGATGAAGAGCTGTTTAGCGACGGAGCTCGCGGTGCTCTGGGTGGGGAGCGGCCCGAACTCGTCGATGTTCGTCAGGAGAGAAAGGCCCCGCGAAATCTGCTGACACATCGCCGAAACGCTGTCCTGGCCTCCGGGCGATATCTCCGGTATCGGGCTGACTGTAAAACATCGGCAACGTTATCGATCCAGTCGCATGCGGCCGCTGCGTACATCGCAAACATTAACTCGATCGCTATCTAAATGCGGTGCTCTGAACTGGTGCTCCAAACTACGGGTACATGCTACACACGAGCACGTAAATACGCGTGGAAGACGTCTAACGTACAGAGACTTCTAGACAGCAAACTTTGTGGGAGGAGATAGAGTGTCCAACAAAGAGGAGGAGTCGTTTCAGACGGGAGTGTCGGAGAGCTACAAGGTCTAACTACGTTGTCTCAAAGAGAATCGTGTCCTTCGGTTTCGTGTTCGTTCTATCGGCTCGCTTCATTCGACCGTTCGAACGAATACGATGTAATGAGAAACTATCGACTGCTATACACCGCCGGGTTAAATCTTGGACGAGCGTTTCTCGTTTTCTCATTGCAAGGTACGTTTCTAGATGTAAAACCGAAACGATCGTAGAACATAGACCATAGGGGCAGGCAACATGGACACTTAACAGAATAGGGAATAATGACCTTCGTCATATCCTTCGAATTCTGTTGCAAAAACGGAGAAGCAGATTATTCGGTATCCAGTGTCAGTTCGAAAGTGCTCGAGCTCTCCGAACGGAGCTGCTCGAGGGATGCTCACCTGGTGGCTTCAACGGGACGATGTGGGACATGGCTGACGGCAGCCGCGACAGGTCCGTCGGCTCGAGGCTGTGGCTACGCGCGCGTTCAAGGTTGCTAGGAAGATCGTTCACCCGCAAACTGAGCTGCCTTTTGAACGGAGAAGCTTGATTCAGTTGCGTGAAACCGCGGAAGGAACCTTGTCGTTCGAGCATCGACGGAGTGGCGTGCGGTCTCTCGATGGCGAAGGGGTTGTAGACTTGCTTCAACGGAGGTACGTCTACAACAGTTCACAGTTTAACAGCAATTAATCATTTAATATTCAACGTTCGCTCAGGGTGGACGTCGCAAAAATTCCGCCACTGCTCGGTCATGCGGTCGTGGAGAAATAACTTTTTTCAAATTGGACCAAACGAGTTGAACTTCTCTTAAAGCTAAACCTACCGGTCTTAAGCCCTGGCTTAAGAAAGCGTTAGATAAATTCTTTTAATCAGGCTTACATTATCATTAAAATGACGAAAAGTTTAAATAAATTCCATCTTGTCATTCGTATAAAACAATTAAATGTTAACTGAGTGTTTATATTATTAGATGTTAGGAGAGACATAGTATACATAACCTATTGCAAAAATAACGATCTTCGATTATTTATAGTTGACGAAGCACGACTTTAAGTTACCAAGCCTACCATATGCATGTAAAATTGTATTAAATTGTATTTCTCGTTTCACGCAATTACAATGTTTGTAAACATTTTTGGTGCACTGTCTAGTAGCCTTCAATCATTTTAAAAAATCCAGATCATTTGGTCCGATTTTAGAGAAGTTATTTCGCTTTGTGGACATAGTTTCTCGATATTCTTATATTCTTAATATGCTGCAAGGTGTCGCATCAACACAGAAGGTGAATACCGGCGGTTGCGCGCAAAGTATAAAGTTGAATCAAGAAATCATAATCAATTTCGAGAAGGACTGACCGACAGCCCTCTCGCGCGAGTCCTGGAGTCGTTCGGTGAGGCTCGGTTGCCTGAAGCTTCCGCTCCTCGTGAAGGTCGAGGTCTTCGAGTCGAACGTCATCGTGACACCGCACTCTTTGTCCCTTCTCTGCTTTCGTTCCAAACACGCGGCGAAGGCGCAGCCCACCGCATGACTCAGACGTTCACCCTGAAAAAGGTGAGAACGTTAAGCTCCAGATCGAAGTTGTTTCGCGGAAAGAAGCTCTCTACTCACCGACTCCTTCAGCGCGAGGAACCCGTGGCACATCCACCGTCTCGTAGTACCGTCCCGGCAAATATAGCTGAATCCCTTCTCATGGTTCCGATCCGGGGCGCAAAACGAAACCTTCTCTATCGTCTGGTCGACGATCAGCCCCTTGGTCTCGTCCTCGACGACCCTCAAGCCGTCCCCCGACACGTGCAGCACCGCGCGAACCGGCCTTCGTCTCGAATTCTATCGGTTCATAACGAGGAAAACTAATAAGCCGCGAGCTCTCCTCGACCTCTCGCATTAAATACTTTGCATATTCGTGTCACTTACTCTAAGTACTTTTAAAGCTTCCTCGCATACTTGCATGCCCCTTGACTCGAACACTTCTACACATCCCAGGTACTGCAACGATCAGATTCATTACGATCCGATAATTTCAAAAGGAAAAATATTCGACACGCTAGGACCCCTTATATCTACTGATCGCATCATAGGAGATCCCACCGCGTTTCATTCCATGCTGCCGAGTTTATTTTGCTTCGGAGCGATTGCGTTATCGTTTAGATCCTAAAAGGACGATACCTTAACGTGGAAGGCGCAAGTAGCCGAACGGACAGCCGTCTCGTCTGCTTGCCATTGGTGGGGTTTGCTCGATTCCGGCACGTGGGAATCTTTCCGCCGTCGAAAGCTGTCTCGAAAGCTCCGCCGTAGTCGATCCATTCTTTTCCCAGGCGACTTCTCTCGCTTCTGCGCAAACACAGATACAAAACATGATTATTCCCTTGCCTATTTCGAGCTAACTACAGCCGAGAGAATAGCGTCGGCCGTCTCGTTCTAAGCAGACGCAGTATCTTTCATCCCGACGAAATTTCTCGTCGAAATTTCACCGGCCTCCACAGCTGTAAAAAACGGCGAGCAATTTTTCTCTCGTAGCGGGCCTCGGAAATCCGAGCACGATTTTTCCCGGAGAAGGCCGTCGAAATTCTTCGAAGAATTCGGCCGGAGGCTTTCAATTGTCGCGAAGAGCAGCCCCTAGAAAGCAATTTCGTGAAACGATGCGTCGTCAAGGAGAAGATACGCCGCGCGGGTATCATCTCCCGCTCCGCTTGACGTTTGCCTGTTAAACGACCCCCTCGCGTGAAATCGCCGAGCCTCTGCGAAACCTGCGAGCGTTCCCAGAGGACGAGCACTCCGTTCCAGGTTTCCCCGATGAGTCGTTAACAGTCAACCTTGAGAAAATAGCCGGCGAGAAGAAGCCGGTGTCTGGCAACAACGGAGTCGAGCGCCGAATCGTAGTTTTACAAAAGCCTGTGATCGAATCTTGGCATCGGTTCCCAAAGAATCTTTTATATCGGGACCCTCCTCGGGCTCTCCCCTAGCGCGACTCTACCCTCCTGAATCGGCACCCCTAAGAACCGGCCCGGCGGATCAAGAACCGAGGAAGCCCGTTGAGAAAGCCCCCCTACCTCTTCCTCGTTCAATCTCCATTACCAATGATTGCGCGTTGTTTGCAGTAATCGCTCGATTACCCCTTCGATGGTCAACTGTATCGAAAATCGCATTGTTGCGCCGGGAGGCGGTGCATCGATATCGAATTCGCTCGAGAGAGCAAAGTGTCTCGCAATCGATTCGCGATGATTTGTTAAACGAAGTATAATGTTACCGGCGGCGTGCTTCCGTTTCGAACTGCCGTGCAAACGGCGCTCGATAACGAAGAAGAATATCCGCTTACATAACTCTATAAAATCCTGCTGCTATAATGGTTTCAGAAGCGGAGCATCGTCGCTGGCGAAGATAAGAGGGCGGCCCCTATCTCGCCCTTAAAATACGGAAACACGTTAGCCTAGGCTTACATGATCCTCTCGCGTCAGATAAGGAATATCAACGAGATCATCTAAGCGTTTCCCGGCATGGTGGACGCTGTAAATATCTCGCTGCTGGGCCCGTGTAACCGTGTACCTCGTATCAAAGCGGGGAGCTCGATTCCCAAGGGAGCGCTCTCTTTAATCCGCCTGTTCCATCGCCCCAACATCGCCCGGTCTAGATAAATATCGACGCGATTACCATTCAAATTCTAACCGACCCGAGTAATTGATCCCGTTAAGGTTTCTTCGGGACGCGCAGGTTCCGCGGAGGCGAGCCGGTGTCGATAACTTGTCGACAAGTTGTCGACGCGAAGCAGAAACGGTCTCGCTCGAATTTCGATTTTCTGCGGCGGCCTCGAATCAGCGACTGCAAACAGCATCAATCCCCCTGTAAATGTTGCATAGGCCACTCGGCGTTATTCGATCGCATCTGACGCGCGTTTCGCCGAACCGCATTCGAAGACCAAGCAAATATTGTCACGTACGCGCGCAACGATCCGCTTTTCCGAGGATAGGAGCACTCTGGCTCTCTGGCTCTCTGGCTCGCTGGCAAACAATAGGCGCGCAGCTGTGTATCCGCGAAACGATGCGCTCGCCCTGTCAAAATAAAAACGGGCGGGGGCAGCCTTTCTTCACGTTTCGGTCGAGGAGCACCGAGGCTAATGGTTAAAACGTGCGAAAGTAAGCACTCTCGACGCAATCCGATTATTCGGGCTATTTGCTTAGCGTGGTAATAGGCTTAGCAATGCGTTAGCGCAGTTGTGACGCGGCGCGACTCAACTCGACTCAATTCGATTCGACCCGACCCGATCCCTATCACCGCCCCGGAGAGATAACCGGCCGGAGGAGTGTCCGTAAGTGGCCGTGCGCCGCGCCGTTCAATTACAGCTGTCATCTGCCACCGGATCGATCATGTTTCATAATTATGTTCTCGCGGGGCTTATTTTCACAGGCAGTCCGATCTCCGCGCGACCTGGAAATATTTATTCGGCCATCGATTCGAGTGGCTTTTTATTCACCGGTGGCCGAGTGGCAAAAAACCGGAGGAGCCCGAGTGAGTCAGTGAATCGACAGTGAATCGTCTCCCGAGGAATGCTCTCTCACGGTAGTGTCTTCGGCAAGACTTACGACTTTCTTTCGCTACAACTTCGGACGCGAGCCGAGCGCGGTGAGTCAGACTAAAGGCACTCGGAAATTTTTCGAAACGTTACGAAACGTCGTCGACGACCTCGCGCGTATCTCGAACTAAAACCGATGATCCAATTTCCCGAATAACCGAAACTCGAACGGCCGCGATTTATTCAGGTTCTCGAGGAGATACGCCGAAGAGGGTCGTTCAACCGGCACGGCCGCGGAACGTCGCGTTTTCAAGGAGAAGCCCCGTTCCGAGGCTCGCGAACCGCGTTTCCTTTAAAGTCGTCGTTCAATTAGGTCTCCTCCTCGTACGAGCCATGTTAATCATGCGATTTGATTGTAGGCCGAGCATCGTTATTCCGCGTCCCATTGTTGCGACGTTCTCAGCAGGAAAGGTCAAATCAAAGTAACCGTACGTCTAGCGATTGCATTACGAGGTAACCCGATACGTAAGGGGAAAAATCCGGCGATCGGCATCGATGCATAACGATGAATCGTCGCATTAGCAATTTAGATTGATTCTGGACCCCGTACATAAATTGTGCAACGAATCTGCGCGGCTCTCCGTTATTAAATCAGCAGCACCGAGGACTGCCGGGAATACGTTTAGGAAATTTTCGAGTCGCCGAGCGAAGCTTTTCCTATGCATAAATTGCCCGGGCCCGTGATTGAATTACAAGTTCGCGAGTGCATTTAAAATTCGATTAAAAAATTGTCAAGTTCGCCGCGTTACGATTCACCGATACAGAAGCGCCGCTTAAGATAAAAAGCAATCTTGCCGGCTGGGGGGGGGGAGGGTGGCGGTACGCGGCTCGAGGGGAGCGAGGCAATCGTTCTAAACTTCGTTCAACTGGATGTTCCGGTCTTCGAGAAAAGCTTTCTGTTCTCTAAGGGCGATTTTAATAACGCTCGTTCGACGTCGCGGGGAGTGCCGTGAACTCGGCGACTCGCTAACAGCAGGAAATTGCGGCGCTAGATCGACCTGCCTACGTTTTGACATGCACGAACCGTCTGCACGCGCACACGCGTGCACACGCACGCACACAATAAACGGGCCGCATTCTCCTCCGCCGCCATATTTCCTTTCACGGCTCAAGGTCGGAACGGCAACGATTACTGTATGCACCGGGCACTCGGCTAAAACGCCGCGAATGCAGATACGCGACCTCGCCTACTTATCTACCAATTAATGGATTTTTACGCTGGATCATTACCAACGATCACTGTCACAATTCCACCGCGGCCGATGCGATTCGACCGTCGTCGTTCGCATTCCACGAGTCCTCGTTACAACTTCCAAGAAACTTAGTCACGAACTCTATCGGAACTTTCGACAAAGTTGCCTCTCGTATTTGCCCACGGTCCGCATCGATTCGAGCAACGCTGCGGAAATTGTACAGTTTGGCTTGTAAAATCATTTCAGTTTCCAACATTTTACCACGAGGGATCTCCGGGCCAATGGAACGGAGGTCCGTCGTTCTAATTTCAGCGAAAATGGCTGCGAAAGGAAAAATCCATCTGTGGAACCATCGCCAGCCAAAATGGAAACGAAGGGTGTGTCGAGGCAATTTAGAATTCGCTTACATGCACAGATTTTGGACAATTTAGCGAAAGTATTAAAAAACATGCCACGATTATGCGAAAATTTTACGTTAAATGTGTACAGAACGACCATAGGATCGTAACATGTAGTTGTAAAGCGTTGCATTTCTATTCTAAAAGTGTACAAAAAGATTTCAGTGACCCGCATAATTTATTTGCAGTAACGAAAATTCTATTCAAACAATACGGTTAGGTATATGGAACTGTTATCTTCGCAAAGAATGGTGTCTCGAGACAACCCAGGAAGTATTTGGGCTGAAATGGGATAAGATGTCTGGACTAGATTCGGTGCAAAACAAGTATGACCCGGTTAGATTTGGCACGGTCGAGGATTCTGTCCGCGAGAAATCAGTTGGTCGTGGTTTTTGCTGTCAGGCTGGAGCCCGCGCTGAAACAGTACGAATATGATAGTTGGTAGCGGACGAAGCACGAGCGTAAAGGAGCTTCTAAAGAAATCCGACAATGAGCGGCCGGCCTGGCATCGCTCCCTTCGGGGTTACATGCCAATCGTAGCCACGGATCTCCTGGTCTCTGACGAGGTGTCGTGACCTAAAAAGCCACCGGTGAAAGCCGGTACACATTCACGCGGTCCTCTAACCGTTCGTCGACCGGAGACACTGGATTCTGTTCTCGTAGCTCCGATCGCGGACGCAGACCAACACCTTGATAGTGGCTCTTTGTGTAGCCGGTCTGCCCCCCCCCCCACCCGCCCCACCTGTTCCCGTGTAACGCAACTCGAGATCCACCAGGGGATCGTGCGCGAACTAGGCGACCGATGAATCCTGTCTCGGGCCGTGAAAGGTCTCAGGAGAAATTTCGAGGCGGAAACTGGAAACGAAATTCCGGACTCGAGCAGCTTAAAGCGAAGAGGATGAACGGTGGATGAGCGACTCGTATTCGAACGAAGGATACTCGGTGTTGCACGCACTCTCCCCGAACGAGAGTTTCCCACATCGCGCCGCTAATTACGCTAATTACATTTACGCACGGAGAATAATGTTCCTTTATGATCGGCCATTGTTCTTCCCCGCTAAAAGCAGACATTCAATCGCGTGATTAGCACGGTTACTTTCCAACCCGGGTCGGGACTAGACAAAGCTTTGCGAAACCACGCGATGTCTCGTTTGGGGCAGACACGGCTTGAGTTGCTAGGAGTCGGGAGCTACGAAGCCACGCCCACTCGTTTGCTCCGAATCACTGCTACAAAACGGAACCGTTTGTTACGAATCACGGCAGAGCTTATGATTAGCGCAAACAAAGATTTCGCTTACTTTAATTTATTTAGCATAAACGGGACGGATGCCCTTTTAACTTGCCTACAAAAATTCAACATCATAATAATGATCACAATAATAATAATAATAATAATAATAATAAATTAACAATGTATATAAAACGAAAACAATGTGATAACAATATTCTAAACTAAACATCCTAGCTTCCGATAACGTTATCGGATTGATTTTTAAATTTATTAAAATCATCAATGATAACGTCAACATTGTTAGTACATGTATTAGCCAAATCAAGGTTCTACTCAAAGGATCCTTAAAAATCGCGGATTATCAAATTAATCACTTTGATAACATTCTGGTTGTTTGTTTCATAAAAGCTTTATAAGTTTTAATTATGGATTGCTTGTCAACAGAGTGGCTTGAATCATCGTGAAATCCTGCGACGTTGTTTGGATCAGTCACGGCCGTGGATTGCCCTCTGAGGGACTGCCCTGGTGTCCGGGGCAACGTAGCCACGCCCACTTGCTTGCTCCGAGACAGTGCCGCGAGAGATAGATAGATAGATAGATAGATAGATAGATAGATAGATAGAGAGAGAGAGAGAGAGAGAGAGAGAGAGAGAGAGAGAGAGTCGTTTGTTCGTGGAACAAAGGGTTACACCTGCCCTATTGGACGGCGAGGAGCGCAAACAGCCATGAAAACGCCATAGACCCCATCGAGAGCCAGGCAACGACCGCAGCCCAAGTTCGCCGGCAAAGTTATCAAGTTGAGCAGCGTCGGGCACGTTCCAGTGAAACAGAGTTGAATCGCGGTCGTCGAGAGAACGCAGCGAGGCGTTCGCGTTATTGTTCCGCGAACAACACCGCGCATCGTAACGCGTACCTGCGTCTGCCTACGTGCAACACCTGTCTCGGTGAAAGGACCGCGTACTAGCGCATGCAACCAGATATTTGTCGCTACGAGACCCGCTGCCATTTCAGGCAACGCGAAATATTCGTTCTCCCCCCTTGATGCGTCAGGAAAACTGAAAGTCAGTCGCGCTATTCATCCCGCCGGTCTCTGTTCCTCGTAATTGCGTTTTAATAGCGCCTTCGTACGAATATTCCCTGGGTTTTCCTCTTGTTCGCCGAGAGACTATTGATTTTCCTGTCGGCTCCTACCTTGTACTACTCCTCCTCGATGCCGAACAATTTTGGCACGACACAGCGGCCGTCTAATTCACCGAACTATGCGTTTTATTCAGAGAACGGCGTCGAGCGTAGAGTCTACGCTGTAGACGCTGTAACTCGTCGGTCGGACCGCTCCGCAGAATTCTAAGACACCGTATAGAAATCCGGATCCCTCTCCAGCGATATCAAGCATACGGACATCGGCACCAGTTATCCTTGGAGTTCGATCCCCCGTTGCTTTCTCTGCGAGTGTGCGTGACCGTAAACGTACACGCTTGTTCACGTGCCTCCTTCCAATAGATTTATGCGCGCCGCTCGCGTAATACGATTCGAACATAATCACGAGCGTCTTCGGGACTCGCGTAACTTCGACCGAGTTAAGTCGATCCGCGACTGACGTAGCTTCTCCATTGACAAATATCGTGATTTGCCCCGCGGCGAACGACTTCCTCCGTAAGACGCGTCGCGAGTGGATTATGTGTCCGAGATGATTCAGTCGAGACCGTTCTATAACGTGTAATTATTTAAGATGCAGTAAACCTCGCGACTGGTTCTACAAGGACGTCGTCACGAGGGGGTTGCCCGGATGCCGGCATCTCCCATCGAAACGCACCCGTACGGCTTCGGCCAACATCCAAGGCGGCCGACGCGGCTCAACAGCGTCTCGAGAACCTGGTTGCTTTCTCTCGATCCTCATAGCGCTTTCTAGCGATCGCGCGATCGTTTCGAACGTCATCGGAACTGTTACAACCCACGATCGGAGAATGTCCCCAGGAGGAAAATCGGCGTGGCTCGTGAAACCGGAAAAATTCCATCTCTACCGAGCTCGGAATAATTGACGCGCGAAGTTTCGACATCAACCTGGATCGGCGGATTTTTGCTGGAGCTCGAAGCTGATTCCGATCAATTATTTCGTGGAAGACCGGAAACCGTGACTCTAAGTGACGCGAGAACGCAGGTGATTCATATTTGTCGATGGAATCGCTTAAGAAATGAGACCGTATTTACTCCGGCCATCGCGAGCCTTTAGTTCGAGCGTTCCTTAATGTTTTCGCCGCTGGTGCGGATGGAATTTCATTTTGCTAAAAGCAAGATGGAACGGTGCGGGATGTTAGTTTATGAAATTACTCCCACGAAGCGGGAAGATTGCTCTGCTAACTGAATAGTCGTTGACCTAGTCGAACACGGAGAAACGATCGTCGCCTGTTCGAAACGTTAGATCGAACGATCGATACGGTATAAATAATAATTAACATCTGCACCGCGATGCTACGCAAACGAATAATTGATCAGGTGTCTTGCGCGTGACCTTAGACGCACAAAAAACAAATGGGGATCTCGTTAACCGTATTACACGACACGTAACAGAAGCGGCGCGTGCTAACGCTGGTAATTATCGAAATCGTGAACGTCGAAAGTTCCGTTTTACGTGCTTCTCTCGCCTACGATGATTTCACAGTTGGAGGCACCGTGCGTCAGATTTCACCTTCGAGACAAAGATCGGTTATGCAAACCCGTCGATGGAGCACTAGGAATTCATTAGAAGCGTCCGCAAGAATTCTCGGATCGGGGCGGCCTGATTACAAGCAACGAACGTGCACTGCTCATAGGTATTCATGAAACTACGCCGAAGAATGCGCCATCGCGTCTACCAATCGAATCGATCGGGATGTTCGAACAGTTTCGAAAACTGCGACGATGCTGCGCTATCTGCTACAACTTCTTAACCGGAACCTACCAGACTCTACTGTAAATATTATTGCTTGTTGCTTCTACCATCAGGGCATCCATCGTAAATCTAGATTACTTCTATTTTTCTATGTAAACATTAATCGTCTCATAGACGGTATATTTTAGCGAGCGGTTGCCATAAATTCGGGTGTCCACACTAAAGAATTAATCGCGTGACAAATCGGAAGTTTGCCAAGATAAATATATCTTTAAAACGATAACCGGTAATGAAATTATTCGGTTTTAGTACTGCGGGTGAACGGTGTTGATTCGCGAATGAAATTGATATCGTTGTTGAAACACCGATTAAGAAATCTTCATCCGCGAATGATAAACTCTTGACAACTGTTAAACAACCGGCGGCGAGAAACGTGGTGACGCGTGAAAATCCTTAGCGAAGCGAGTAAGGTCGTCTATAGCAGTGCTGAATTATGAAGAGGTTCGAGACGGAATGTTTACGGGAACGAAAAGCACGAAACGCAGCGCTCGTTTCCGTCCCTGATAGCTCGAGGAGCACCCGCGCGAATGGAAAATGAGTTGCACGAGAGATATGCCGGCAGAGAATAGAAAAAAGACCGTCTGTATAGTTTACCGTCGACCAGCCTTCGCGCAGTCTTTGTCGCGGTAGAACTTTTCTGCCGGGCGTAACGCTCGCCGCGCAGCAGACCGAGCAGACGCCAGTCACACGACAATGTACACGCTGCGAACGATGCTAGATAAATATATTCAAGCCGCGCAGCTCGCCCATTCGTTATCGGGCAAATGGCGGCAGAAATATGGGCGAGCATGGACGAAAACTCGAGAGCCTTTCGAAACGCGCGCGCCGCTACGAGAAGAAGAGACGCGACCTTCGTTCCGACCTCTACAGGACCAGTTTCGATCCAGCCACGAAAATACCAATCCGCCCACGACCAGTAGAATTAACTCGTGGACGCTATTAAGTATCGCTTTCGCATCGTCGCTTGTAAATTCCTCTGCGAAAATCACACTGACCCCTATACTTGTAGTATGTAGAACGAAAAATCGATGAGCGACGCCAGTCCCGATTGCACAATGTTTCTCCTCCCTCGCAACCAATTTCGCTTACCCCGCCGGTACCTGCTACGCTGGCACAGGTGGGCGCAAGGTACTTGCGAAACAATCTTCCCGAGTTTTCTACTTTAGTTACTTATCGTGCTTCCGTCGATGCTCATTGATTTGTTATTAAAATAGCGACCGACATTACTGACGTTATCTACGTGTTCGACAAACTTATACATTTTCCAATCAACCAATTTGCATCGCGAGGAAGAGATAAACGCAACGACCTTTTTATCAATTCTTTCGTACATTGTAAGCGGTCTCTGCGTATAGCTGCTTCGCAGTGCCCGCACAGATCGATTGTTGTTCTTCCTTTCTTTCGCGATGGACAAGCGATCAACGAGCAAGTTGTGTACGTTTCAGCTCCGTCCATAAAGCGTAAATCAGCTTTCTTAGAGAAAGCTCGGTCTTAAAATGAAAATAGTAAATACAAAGGAGAAGGAAGCCGCCGTTTAGGGCTCGGTGGGCTCGCTGATTATCGTCTGAAAGCGATATTTCTTGGTCGACGAAGAAGGATCGATATGAAAATATAAAGAAAAGATGGGTATAGGGTGCGCCTCCGGTGAGCGGCCGGGAAAGGGCGGTTTCTCGGCGTTCAAAGAGGTGCTCCCGGCACCAGAACGAGCCACGGCTGCCATGGAACAACGCACGCTCCATTTAACGATACGCGTTGCAACGGGAGGCGTGCGTCACACGTCACACGTGGGCATCTGCGGCAGTTATCGTTGACATAAAGCAAGATCGCAAACGTACCGAGAGGCGAAGACCATTCCCAGCATGACTGGTGGCTCTTTCGAGCGGCTGGTGGGCGGACGGGTGGTTTCCCATTTCTCTGCGACACCGATGTTTTCACGACGCGCAGTAGCGAGCTGCGTCAAGTATCCAAACACAACGTGCCGTGCTGCTTTGGCTGTTTCCCTTGGTGCACCATACACGGCAACGACAATACCATGGACAGAGTCGTCCGCGCACTTCGCGATCTATTTTCCTCTATCGATCGCCTTTCGACGATTCTATCCTCGACACTGATCAACGACCACCCTCGGCGGGGTGTCGACGCATTCCTCTGTATACGCGCACTCCGAAACAGGCGATGTATCACTTTCACGGCTGCTATCCGGCGAATGTATTTGGTATGAAAATTTCTTGTTGTTCCGCGTTGTTGTCGCGTTACTCCGCGGCTTCACCGAGGCAGCGTACTGCTCGGACAAACGTGCGGCGGAACTGCGAACGCGGATAACTGTGGGGGCTTCCCGATCGACCAAGGTACCGTCACCAAACCACCGAGTTCCATCGCGAGCCTGCTCGCGCTTCACGGCTTACTCACGCTTCGTGCGCCTCTGCTTATCATCGACACCAGCCAGGTGTGCCCGACCAACCTATTCACTGCTCCGAACGCAGCCTTCTATTCACCTTTTCGCCGACGAGAGCTGCCACCCTTTCGCGTCTGTCCCTCGAGCGCTTTTCGCTCGCCTCCGAATCGCTCGAATTATTCGAACCGGAGGGAACGAATCGGTTTCAGCGAAACCGCGCTTCCGTCGGAGCACTCGAATCGACCGCTAAAAATGAGGCGACGCGCGCGTATCGACTCGCGGGTGAAGAGATCACACTGCTGACTCTTCTTCTTTGTCTTCTTCCTTTTCGTCTGTCTCCACCTCCTCCTCCGTCTCCTCCGCCGCCTCCGCCTCCTGCCGGTCCCTTCTTGCCACGAGCAGGCAGTTGAAACTGGTCGTTCGGTTTGCCCCAGAGGTTGACGTCATGGACTCTACCTAGAGTGGGAACCGGCTACTCTCTTTCAGCTTCGCGTTCCTGTTTGCACCAGCCGACCAGTGGCCTACCTCGCAGCCGACAAACGACAGTGGGGAGAGCGTATCCTGGCTTCTCGTGCGCGGTGCTCTCCACCGTTGGCCGTGGATGATCCGCGTGAACGCGTGTCTTCGGTTCGTTATTTTTAATCGGTGACGAATCCTACATCGGATTCGCTCGAGAACGGTCGAGCCTCCTTCGAGTGCCGCGGATCGCCGCGAGGAACTTCCAGTGTCACTCCTAAACACCGCGGTCGCCTGCTCGAATCGACGCGTTTACCGGACGCGCCGCGAGCTCTTTCGACAGAATCGATGGAATCCGCGCATCCTGGAGTTCCCTTCGGGTTCAAAAATTCAGGGGTCTGCCAACAGCCGTGGTCTCGGCGAATCGAGCTGCCTCGGCTCTCGGTGACTTCGCTTCGACTTCGGCTCGAGCAACGACCGAGTCGCTCACGGTCGCAAAGAAGAAATTTAAAGACCGATCTTTGCTCCCCATCAATCGATGCCCCAATAAATATTCACTCGGGCCAGAAAGAACACGGAGCGTCGTTCAGCTGCGAACGTTTAACACGATTATCATCGGGCTCGTTGGAAGCGCGTCAGTTAACGAAGAGCAGAGGAGCCATGGCTACGGGTTCCCACGTTTTTCCGTTAGAATTGCCGCCGTCACGCTCGCCGACTTCCGGCGACCCCACCGGAATTGCGATGTTCGTTTGATTTGTCGCGTCTGGCTGGACGTCATCCGCGAGAACGAATCCAACAGCACGTATCTCCTGCGAGCCTAGCAAATCCAGAAAAAATCCTTCCGGCCACTTCGAAAACACCGTCGTCGTCGTCGACGGAGATCGATTTCCGAACGAAAACCACCGAATTCGATCGGATCCGATCGAACGGTAGCTACACGATGCACACGGTATAGAACACCTGTAATTGTTTAAACAAAATGACCGTTCCCCATGGAGGAGAAACTTCCGCGCCACCTGGTGAAGCTGTCGCTTCGGGTTCCAACGGTCGGAGCAGCGTTAGAGCCGTGCGTTCACGAAGAAAGATGGTCGAAGAGCACACAACGCGTTATCCATTTCTCTTCTGTTCGAGTCTCCACTCTCGTCCCGATGGAGAAAAAGCACACGATAAACCTGGCCACTTTCACCGAGCAACGGAAAAACCTGACGAGACGAGACGGGTCGAGAGACGAGAGCTCACGCTCGATCTTCCGGTACTCCGGCAAGCCGACACTCAAAGAACCCCCCCCTGATACACTCGAGACGCGAATGCCGTAGTACAAACGGGCCCAGGTCGCTCTACCCGGGTCCTCCGGCCCGTCAGGGGTGTATCCAGCTCCCGCCATGCCCTCTACCTTCTCCGAAATTCGAACTGCTTAACGGTACACGCCTCGGCCACTTTTTGCGCCCGTCACCAGTAAATTGCCCTTTAACGGGGGACCCCGCTCTGTCTGCAGCATTTTCGTACGATGCCACCGTGGCCTCTTCTAAAACATTACGATGCTCCAATATATCAGCCACGAGATTATCGATGACTCGGGTCGCGAGTGTGACGTTTCGCAAGAAATTCCTCAAAACATGTGTTTCCTATCATTTCAACATTCCGTATCACAGAATCGATAAGGATAAAGCGATTGCAGTACCCTCTGATTATTTTACTCGTCACCTACTTTCAACGATTAAAATGCTTCGACGATTGCGATCCTTGCGCATTTATGAGATCTTTATTTTAGAGTACGGTGTAATTCTTGTTCTGCTAAACCCTTGCGTTTAACCCTTCCATAATTGATTTGCACATTATCCTATTTATTAATGTTTAAAAACTGTTCAAATTGTAACTATTACATGTCCCATAAGGCACAATTTCATACGCATACATTTATTTATTTATTCTTCTTCTGTACGATTAGCAACCTGTTAGCTCATAAAAAGAAAAATATGTAAAATGCACTAGATTATACAAAGTGGAAATGTACGCTAGAAAAATTATTTTAGCTTCGAATGCGAAGGGTTACTTTGTTATCGCAGTTGAATATTTCATATAGAATCGATCCTCGCGACGACGACGTTAATTTTTCGAAAGTAATCCAAGAAGGAACGCGTAGAAAAATTGAATTTCTCCGACGAGACGAGTCGACCGGGCCCTGTTTTCCGTCCACTTGGGTACGGAGCGCGAGTCCCGAGTCACTCCCCACTCTCGTCGGGGCACCGTGAATGCAATAGCCGGAGTCAGGGCCCAGGTACCTTTTCCCTACCCTCGGATCAACAGCCAGGGACATGCCAAGTTTCCTCAGCGCCTGTTCGTCTCCCTGCGTCGAAGATACGCTCGGTTCAGCGCCGCGTAAAACCGGTTTGCCCGGTGATTATGCGATCGCCGAGACCAATAGAAATCTGGCTCTGGCTCTGGCTCTGACTTCGACGGACAACCGGCCGAATTAATGGGACTGCGAAGCGATCGCGGAATCTATTGCCATGATCGTGGCGGAGGCTTCGATGGACGACGCTCCGAGTTCGAGGGTCAGGTCGGTGCACCGGGGCTGGTGCTCGAGGTTTACGGTGGTGAGGAGTGCAGCTGCCATGGCAAATGGTCGTACACATCTGCTGAGACGTGGCTCCTAAAGGTTCACCGCGAAACCCAGCCGGATTTCCTACGTTTTTAGATTTTTCCCGGCGAGGCGACGTGCCGGGCCGCGCGGTGGGGCGAGCATTATTTTTCTGAGAAACCTAAAGGACGAATTTATCTGTTTCCTGTGGATTAGATGGAAACCGCAGTGTCCTGACCAGAGCCACTTGCATACATTTTTATTCGTTACGTTCTTCAATGATACTTTCTTAGCGCTATGTGTACCATTGGTGCCGTTATTAGCGATACTATTGGAGCATGACGTCCGGAGCATGGCATGTAGCCTTAAATGTGTTAAAGCGTAATAAGTGTACATTCAGGTGCAAACTTAAGACGCAGAAATAAAACTTAAAAGATGTAATCTGTTTATTTATTTTTTTTTTTTGGCATTTCAACCAATTATAATTCTTCCAAAAATCTATTTAGACATAGTCTAGTCTAAACTTGCCCCTCTAGCAAGTCAAAAGAAAATCAAGCCCATTGATCCAACTTTAAAACAATTATTTTATTTCGGAGATGTTAGAGTACTTTTGCGAGCCACTATACGATTGCTCACGGATCCAATTTTTTAAAGGATTCATTAGATGCATTCGGAATTAAATTTGTTAACTATCTGTAACGTTGGTATCTGCAATACATTTTATGTGTACATAGTCTAATAACAAAGGTGTTCGTACACCTTTTGAAACGCGACAACTTTTTTAAAACTGCACGAAATGATTTGAATTGTTTTTTAATGACAGAAAAATTTTCGTTGTTTAACTTTTTTTATCTGTGTCTGTAACTGTGTCTGTATAAAATGTTTTGTAGATCTCGGGAACTTGTCGGATGCATGATGATGATTTCATCAAAATCGGTTAACACGGAGTTCAATTACAAACGCTGAGAGATTTAAGAAACTGCAGATTTGTCACTTTAATTGTTTACTGCTCTTATCAAGATCATCCGATTTCGAAGAAATTTTCAACATACGCACAAGTTACTCGGATAAAAAAGTTAAAAAAACGGGAGTCTTTCTTGTCATTCCAAATAATAACATTTAAAAATAACATTTTAGTCATTGTCTAGTCGACTAGACCCACTACCACGTAAAAGAAATTCAAGTCGTTTAGCCCAGTTTCAAAAAGATTATTGCGTCTTGTACACTTTCGCGACTAACTGTACACTGGTATCTAATTTATACTTTTGTTATTCCTCTCTACGTACCGAAGGGTGATGCCTTCAACTAAGTAATAATAGAAACGAAATCAAGACTCAACGAGGCGAGAAAACGATTGCGACCGCTCGCGGCTCATCTTGGTTCGCCGGCGATATATAAATTGAAAGGATTGGAAATAAAAGTTTGATTTCGTTCAGAGAAGGTTTTACATCGCGGAGGGAATATTTGTGAAATGTCAAGGTGAAAGATCGAGTGGGAATAAAGGCGACGTCAATACGCCCGGCAGAGTCACCGCACGCAAACACTTTGCATAATCGAATCGTCGAGCCAGCGAAATATGGTGAATTTTGATAGGAGCGTGTCGTCAGCACCAGCGTCGTCGACGATCGATCGGCTCGGAACGATCGCGCGACCGGCCGATTAACGAGCTCAATCCGCCGTTAATTCATGCGCCGAGGATTTTTCGACGGTAAACAGGGTCGTGTCATGACACCGCTTTGACCGTGAATTTCCTGTGTTTAGATATGGCGGAGGAAAACGTCGTGGAAGCACGAGCGACTGCGAACAGCTGCCTACTTCCTTTCCTCCTTCCTTTCGTCGTTCGTTCCTCGCTTCCTTCCTTCCTTCGTCATTTTTGCCTTACTCGAACGATCCATAGGCTGACGTACGCAGACGAAAAAGTAAATCAAGGCGGAGCAGCTGCTGAGAAAATGCGACCATTCAGAATCTCCGGCTATCCTACCTCAATCTGAATCTGAATCTCGTCCGCGATTAACGTGCGGTCATTTAACGGGTAACTCACGGATCCAATTTAATTCTGAGAAGCACACGATATCACACGCCAATCGTGCTACCTCTGATAACGATCCCATTAATTAGAAGTAACGGCCGCGATGATCGTCGATCGTCGCTCGCGTTCGATTGTTTACTTGATACGGTATCTGTTTCAATTATTAAATTCATTTCCGAGCGCTCCACTTTAAATTAGCGATTGCGAATTCGTACACGGTCTATCCGCACGCAAAATTAGATTGTCGTCGAATAATAGATTGAAATCAAGATACGCGGCAGCGTGTTGGCGCCAAGTACGTGTGACGTCGTGTCACGTCACGTGACGTCAATCAACTATTAGGTTGCTGAAGTAGTCTCGTTTTCAGAGGCTGTCAAAAAACACTTGGTGCAGCGTCTTGCCGACAAAGGGCAGGACTAGTACGAGCATGGGCTTTCAAATTTACCGGAAAAATGACAAGAGGATATAGAACAAAGCGGTAAGCACGTGAGTGAATAAAATTTACTCAAACGTATTAAAAAGATAGAAATGTTAAATAAGAAATTTTTCTTCCAGGAATAGTCCTCTGCTTTCTATAGTTAGAGAAATCTACTGTTATCCAGGGAGGACGTGTTGGAACAAATTGAAATCCACGACCGGGGTCCCTGGAGTTTCCATTCGACGACGCGTTTTCCCGCCAAATGACGCAAAAAGGGATCTACCGAAATAGTCGGGGACGTCCTCTTTTCGCCGGTGAATTTCACCGGGAGAATCAAGGCTGCGGCGGCGGCGGCGGCGTTATTTTCGTTGCCATTGCAAATTTTTCTGCGTACCCCATCCAAATAAACAGGAGTTAATTTCGCGGTGATCGATGTTTGCGTTGGCAAAGAGACGTCGTCGTCGATAGAATTACTACGCTTTGATACCCTGCTGACACGGCAGACCTCGCTGAATATTATATCGGTCACAATCGAACGGAAAATCTGCGCGGGAAAGCGTACGGCCATGGTATCGTTAATCCGGAAGAGTCATGAATATTTGATAAATTCGCTTTAACGGCATCGGTAACGAGCATCGCAATAATAAGTTCCGACTGACGCAAAAGAGCTAAATGTGGCCACACCGGGATTGAAACTGGTAGTAACTAGCTCCGACTATTGTTCTCGGGGCGGTATATTCGGAATCCAATTGGTTCATTTTCCACGCTTGAAAAGTAGGTTTCTGTGCGGCCGTAACTAATAACAACAAGCCGTCGTTTTTCCCGGTTTCGTCGCAGCCGAGAAGGAAAAGAAGAGTCACGGGTGCTTTTAGACGGACCTAACGAACTTACCGCAGCACCGAGTCAGTTTACAGTGCACTCCGGCCATTGAAAATTCAATCAACGACCCGAGGAAACAATGTTAAATATCATTTAACGCGGGATTGGCCGCGAAGGGGAAACCCGGAGGACCATTTAGTCATGTCACACGCGACGCTGACGCGAACGGATTACCACGTCTCTCCGAATTTTTTTGCACGTGCATTTCCTCTTCTCGATACGCCATATGGCCGCAGATAAAACCACATGCCGGCGTGTTCCCATGAACATCGAGCGAACAGGTAGAAACGGTCGAACATGTGCCACGGTGCTGATTGAACTTTAACTCGTCGCGTACGAAACGAGCCTGCCACGCTATTATTAGGGATTGCTGAATTCTAAGCGGCACATAATGCTTTCGCAAACGCAGAGATTTCTAGAGGTAAGAGAATTTCAGGGCTCTCCAAAAATAATCGCGCTAATTACTGGAAAGTTTCGATGGCTGCGCAGAAGCTAGCTAAGGCATCCGTCACACCTCGGCGTTATCTTCAACTACATATGTATTTGCTCTGTGCTCGAGCTTCGATCGGGATCGGAGGATTCTAAGAACTGTTAACGTTCGCGCTCGTTCTTCTAAAACTCTAATGTCCAGGAGCGTCGCGCGGCTCACAGGAAATGCATGATGCATGATGCATAGGGAACACGTGGTATCGATGTTCCGATGTCCAGGAAGCGAATACGAGAACAGCTGCTGTGAGCCTAGTTCCCCGAAGAGTACGTTTCCTTCGGGAAAAAAACGATTTTAGAAACGCCACCAACTTTTTAATGGGCCTCCAGCTCATTAAGGTCTGAGGGTACGAGGTTATCATCGATTTTGCTACAACTGAAAAGTGCTATTGTCGAATATTTACGCTATTATTCAATCGACTGATATTACAGCGTGATGAACTCTAAAATATTTATTTAATATGAATAAAGAATAATAAGAATAAAATAGCGAAGTACAAACACCATTTTCGTACCATGTCCTCATGTTTCATAAATCGGGACAACGAATAAATTCAAGTACACAACGTGGAACAGTATGTCCTTGCTTAGAAATAACCGTATTCGAACAAACATTTTCTTTCACAGCTGATTGTTGCGTAACAATATTTGTGCGAGTGAATTTATAAAGAACAACGTTGAGAAACATGGGTAGAATTCTTACGTTCACTTACGTATGCTCTATCTATTTTTTATTGTATTATTTGTGCCACTGTTTGAAGAAGGGGTCACAATTGATCGACGTCCCGTATCGTAACAGGTGCTTTTACCTTACTCAAAGGAAACCATGTATAATCGATCGAGTAGTGCTCACCGAGGTATATCTGCAAGCGCTGGATGGGCGTCCAGAGATTTATCTGCAACAGAAAACGTAATTTCTCCGATTAATTAAAAATAAAGTCATCTCGAAGGGACTATATGTTTCTGCATGGGAATCGTATGCGATTAGTTATCAGAGCGAAGACAACAACTTTCACAATAATTCTGACGTAGTTTCTAGATAGCGAGACACGCGTTACATCATCTGATAGCGTCGAAGGTGTTTACTTCCTAAATATTTAATCAAATAAAACTGTGAATGTCTTGTTCAGCGCTTTGTCACGGAGAATCGGAGCTGTCACTTTCAATGTTTCTCGTGCCAGAATCGAGATAACGGTCCGGCCAAACAATGGCAACGAGAGTAATTCACTTTCCCTCGTTATAATCTCCGAAATCTTCGAGATGCTGTTAAATCTTCGACAAATGGTTAAGAGGAAGGAAAAATTCTACTCATCTAATTATAAACCTCGGCGGCCGGTTGCTGCAGCGATTTAATCAGCTCACGATACTGTATCCTCGCGGATCAGAATCGAGCGGCGTTAATGCTCGTTCCGCACGCAAACGACAGAGACGATAGCATTCGCGGGAAGCGGGAAGCTACTTCCTGGAAAGCGGGTAGCACGTTCGCGAAAACCCAGTTATCATCGCGAGGTACACAAAAATAATGGCTCGTTAGATTGAACGTCACAGGCATTCGCGAAGCATTTCAATATTAGCTCGCCGGTTGAACAAACAGGTTCACGCACAAGGAAACGTATCACGCCTGACGCAAATCTAAAACGCGGGCATAGAGATAACGAGTTTCGCGGACGGATAGTAGAATTTGACTCGGTATTTGTGGCCCGGTGGTACGCAAACGTGCGTCGCTACATTATCAAATTTTAAATAAGCAAATCCCACGTATATGTTATCAGAAATGTTTCTTATTAATAGACCGCCTCAAATATTGGAGCTTTTTCTCATAAATCTCATTAAATCCGATGAATACCCTTCGCGAGGAACGAAATTGTACAGGTGCGGGCAAGCCGAAAGTGTTCGTAGAAACGTCGAGAAATGATTTAGAACCGTTTCTAAATAATTTCTAACGAGCTCGCGATGTTTACAACGGCACGAGGAGCCGTCGATTCATTATAAAGGAATCCCCGAACTGCTTGGACGTCCGTACGCCCCATAAAAATGCGTATGGTGCTTGCTTTATATCGGTCGATGCGGTTCCCACGACACCCCGTGCACCGTTTCTATGGGAAAGTTTTATTGGGGAGAAATTGTATGTGTCCTGTGTACGCTCGTACACGCGCGCGCGCACACACGCACAAAGAAAAAGACGCGTTCGTTCGCGCGAGCTCGGTCACCCCTCGCACGGGTCGGAACGGCGAATATTCAACGACTCCTGCTCGACAACCATTGAATATTTAACGCGACGTCGATTTGTCGAATTCGTCCGTCTAGCAATTAAACCGATTCCCGGAAATATTCTCGGCCGCGCCGCAATAATTCAACGATCTGCTTATCTAAATTTACCTGTCAGCATCGTGTTCTATTCGAGAGTATGCACCGACAGGCACGGCAATAATCGTCAGAGGAACGAGTGTCTTTAGGGAAAGAAGACAGTAGACTATAATTAACTGTCATTTAGTATTCAAGAATTTTATTTAAATATCTCCTCGATAATTCTGAATCGTTTCACAACATTCGATCATAATATGTACACGAGTATCAGTGGAACGACCCTGATGGAACAGCCAAGTACGCAGCTAGTTACATCGGAAATAGCGACGCGATCGGGATCGCATTCGGTTGTTGCGTGTGCGAACGATCGTGTAACGCGTGCAGCATCGCACATTCGATTTCCGACTGCATCGGTTAAGAAAGCGATCCGGAACGTTAACGGAAGCGAAAGCCATCAAACAAGAATGTCGCAATTTACTAGTGTCTAGTCATTCTCGGCAAGCAGATTCATTGAGTCTCAGCCGCGAAAACGTAAAAGTTCCGTGCAAACAGCGCGACATTTTAATCGCCGATTTAGGCAGTAAATGAAATCAACCAAAACAGGTTTGAAAAGTGTTTGTTCGGGCAACTGATTGCGCGATGCAAACAAGAACTGATTTCTTGACAACTTTATAATTACTACGAACGACGACTCGTCTACGCGGAATAAAGAATGCAACGAAAGCCCCGAAAAAGACGGATAAGCGCGATCAACAGAGGCGTACATTTTTGTGTTCGTCTCCATGGAATCGGGCGGAAGGGTAGACGCGTGCGAAATAACTTCTCGAGATTCGTGTTCTCGAAATTGCCGACGAGCAACCGGAGGTAGAACCGAAACAAATCCACTGATAACGTGTTAACGATGAACGCGTCGCAAAGCATCCGCGGCATTAATTAGCCGCGACTCCGCATTGACACAGGTGTAGAAAATTACGCGCATATTTGAATAACTGAAACCCCTCGACGGAGCAGCCGAATCAGTTCTTTTCGAGATTTCGTTCCGCATATAAATGTGAATGCGGTTTTATCAGCACCTGTGTCTTTTCCCGGTGAACGACGAGTACGGGGCAAAAGATGGCGAGGATCGCGCTCGCCCTTTGTCTCTTCGTTGCCGCAACCAGTGTAAGTGGGACTACAGTTCTATCGTTCCGATTAGTGTCGCGATCATCCACCGGACGATCCTGGGATTCGAGCGAACCTTTCGAAATCGGTGGAGTGTCGGATAATATCGATCATCGAAGGGACAGTGACGCTTATTCGATTTCAACTCGTTCCCGACGTATTTCGAGTGAACAACCAATTGCCGATACTTCAATTTCATTTTACGATAAACCCCTTCGTCAAAATCGAGAATTGACGAGAGATTTCACCTACGATCGCGCTCGGCTATCGAACAGATTTTATATGTGAAACATTTGCAAATTTATAGATCCGAAAGAAACGTTTTTATATCGATTAAAAATCATGGAAAATAAATAGAGTAGTTCCATTATAATTGCATGTAGACTTTGTTATTTGACGATTTAGTTCTCTCTTTTATACTGTGTAGGGCAACGTTATTCCTCTGCCGGGTGTAGACTACGATGAAGGAGGAGGAGGAGGAGGAGGAGGAGGAGAAGGAGGCATTCAAGACAGATTTGGAATTGCTGGACAAATCAAGTATGTCGTCGATAGCTTGAAAGATATGGTACACGAATCCAATAGTCTTGCCATCTTTCATTATGAAGACGCGCGAAAGGTTGCTGGTCGCTTGAACGAAGATGCTGTTGCGAAAGTCAATGGCGTACTGGAAGTGGTAAAGTCAATTAAGCCATCAGACAATCAGATTAACACAGTCTTTGAAATTATTAACATCGTTAACAAAGCAGTAGTTATTGTCCACGCATTGTAGAGGGTTTCGTTATAGACGTTTCGTATAGACGTTATAGACGTTCACTAATTAGAAAAAATGTTAGAATTTATTTCATTCTTCCCTTTAGGTAAACATGAAAGTTTATAACTGGAAAAGGAGAGCACGTGGTAAAGATATTAGTAAATGTCTCCTCGAAATAGAAAAAATCAGACGCGCTGCGCTGGAAATTATTGACAAAGTTATAAACTGCGTGTCAGGAGAAATGAACAAGACAGCAGAAGTAGTTGACAGAATTATGAACCGAACAGACGAATTCCTCCTCAAACTCGACAATATTAACATAAGAGCAGCCCAATGCACTGAAAAAAATATATTTGAACTTCCAATATGTTTGGGTAAAGTGAGTATGCATTCGCAATAAAAAAAACAGTAATACGAAAAATTTAATAAATACTTGCAAATATTATACAACACGTAAAAAGATACCAAACACGCCATACACTTATAATATAAAATCCAACACAATACTCAGGTACTTCGTGATGCACTAAGGCTCCAAAAAGAAGACGTACATGTAGTAGTGAAGGATATCCGAGACCTCATAGAACTACTAATAGAACGAAAAGCTGAAATGGCAAAATGTTCCGTAATCAAACTCATACCAGCCTTCATTAAACTAGTAGCCCAAATCCTAAGAGCAATTGAAGCTTGCATCATAGATTGCATCCACAAACCGGGTATGTTAAATTGATGAAAATGAAAATGGCCCTTATACCGAGAAACGAAAACAAGCCAATAAAATAAAATTTTATGCAGGCACTAAACCCACTACATCAACAACACATCCTCCATCAACACAGCCAACAAGCACGACACAGATATCTACAACCAATCCTACAACTACAACATCACCTGCAGCCACTGAAACAACAACAACGGAATCATCACCATCACCGCCTACTGAAACGACCTCTACGACAACGTCGTCACCTCCAACTGAGGGATCAACAGAAGGTTCTCCGACACCACCTACAGAGGGATCAACAGAAGGTACACCATCTCAACCGCCTACTGAAACGACCTCTACG
>CM052148.1:13473214-13518842 GCA_028455555.1 Augochlorella aurata | reverse complement strand
ACACCATCTCAACCGCCTACTGAAACGACCTCTACGACAACGTCGTCAACGCCAAGCGTGGGATCAACAGAAGGTACACCATCAGAACCGCCTACTGAAACGACCTCTACGACAACGTCGTCACCTCCAACTGAGGGATCAACAGAAGGTTCTCCGACACCATCTACAGAGGTGTCAACATCAGATACTCCAACACAGGCGCCTTCTGAACCTACTGAAACCACCACAACCTCGGTGGGCTCTACAACCAGTGGTAGCTCCTCATCTTCACCAACCGTAACTCCTACTGGACCTACTGAAAATTCTAGTCCTAGCTGCAATACTCAAACTCCATCTACATCTACCGAGCCACCTGAAGACTGTGATGATGGAGATGACGATGATGACGATGATGACGGTGATTCCAATGAGGACGATTGCGATGAATCCTCAGAGGAAGATGATTGCAATTAAGATTACTTCGATTTAATGTTTTATTTTGTTTGTCATGAATGCGCTAATATGATTGCTAATATCGATACAGTGTGCATTAATTCAAATTAATGCTTCAGTGAATGCAAATTATGTGGTGAGTTGCAGATAGTTAATTATCAATTGTAGGAAATATTAGAACTTATTTTTATATACATTTTTGTTGTATGTTGTTTAAATGGTATTGTTATACGTTATAAAATAATGTTATATGTATATAATACATGTATACACAGTAAAATAATACATTGTATCATATCTTGTGTTTTTTTATTAATATTATTCGTTAGGATTATTGTATGCCTGATCATGCACTCATATGTTCTTGGTTCCACACGTAAAATGATTAACTTCAATAAATAATTGTATGGATTAAGGATTCTAGTATTGGGTTTACTAGATTTAGATATTAAATGCAATGTTGCTGACATATCGTAAGGGTTACTTTATTATTACTTTGTTACTGGAACCGTAGTGAGACTTATGCGTTTTTCGTCAGTAGCAGGGATAGATTGTACATATTTGTCGTACCGCTGTCGTTTATACATTTTGTATTTAAGGATTGCTACTTGGCGTTTGTACAAAGGCAGATTAAATTTGTATATTGGTATACGTTTTAAGTATAATAATCTGAATGGTACGTTGATCCCTTTGATACTTTTGAAATCGTGGTCTTATTTATCTTTTACATGTTCAATTTATGCTCTCAGGCCTTACATATAAATCTTTCAACTTTTAAGCATGAATGTTGGTATTTATTTACGAACGAATACGTGATGTTATTGAAGATTTACAGTCAAAAGTGGATGCATTCTAGACTGTACCGAACAAAACCACAGTAGTATTGTTTGTTATATTTTAGCAAAAAACACTTTTCTCTTTTTTCATGAAATTGTTTTGTTTATCTTTTTCCGTCTTCAGACATTTTTCAAGACCATCGAGGAAATGCGCAGACGTGCGGGAATGAAACCGCAAGTCCGCAGAACCGCAAGATACGCGAGAGCCACCGCTTCCTACGTCAGCTTCAAATCAAATTTCTTTCTCCAAGTATTTTATACTTTGCTTACCGACGAATTAAACAACTATAATTATTTTCAGAAGTTTTGGTTGTAACCACAATCACAGGCAATAATCGTTGGGTTAAATTTAATCCACATAACCTGTTATCGACCAGCTTTTATTTAATCTTTTATAAATTGCACAATATATAACCAATGCTTCCTTCATGAAATAAAATATAATAATTTCTTTGTGATCAAATTCATTCTTCACATGGACAATTACATTGTATTAATTACGATCTTCGCATGAAAGTAGCTGAATTCCGTGTCGTTAATCAAAAGTCATCTTATGCAAATAAATTACAAAAAATCGTCTTATCTGATAAGATAAGCGTGTGCAAATTTGATCCAACGCCATTCCTCTCCGCGTACGAAACCATCCATTCCCGTCTGGAATTTCTTGAAGAACGATATGCGCTTCCGATCGAGCTCGCGAGAAAGAGGGACAGTGCTTTCATCTCAAGATCGTGATAAGAAATTTGAAATTTCTGGAGTGCCGATACACACCGAGGACTACTTTTAAAACTACTCGAAACGCTTGGAAGCGGTGATCCGTGGCTAGGGAAGTGTCTCCAAGCTGGCAAAAATAGTTAATAAAAAGAAAATAATAATCAACCAGTGGCACAGAGACAACGTAATACGGGTATGAAAATGAATGTGTCCATACAAGAATTGAGATATTTCTTCGATGCGTTGTGCAATTATTAATGTGCTTATTATCGACATATGGAATAGTATGCATTGCTTTTCAAAATTACCTTTAAAATATAAAGATAAATAAATGTCATAAAATATACTATTACTGATTAATTAATATACAGATATGATAATAAATGCCTAATTATTATTCCACGAACAATTAAGTTATTATTATTTTGTATTGTTTTAATCCAGACACTAAAGAAATTCACTAAACCGAACTCTAAACGAGTATACCGTTTCACAACGATGACAAAGTCGAATTTTGTTTAAACTTCGTACGACTTCCATTACAACATATGTCAATTTCTCATGGACACATTTTTATAACATTAGGAAGTGTAAAAGAAAAATCAGAAACTAGTCATTTTAATTATTTAATAATTCTGATGCCAAACATAGGGCGCTTTCCTTATAGAAACGAGACAATTTTATTACATTTTCCGTAACTTTGGTTATTTTCTTACTCCAAATATATTTTATTAATACTATATTAATATTAATGTTATTCTAATAACTTAATCGAGATGTTATTTGAACAAAATTTTATTCGAATAATTTATTCGAGATGTTATTCGAATAATCTGTTCAAATAAAATATGCTCAATTCTGATCGTACAAAAATGTTTAAATTGTAAGTTAACCGATAATAAATTGTGAATAACACTAAAATACCCGCCAAGCCTAGTCGGAAAGGAAAGGAAATAAAATTTAGAACGAGTGAACGCGACAAGGTAGAAAGAACAGAGAGAGAGAGAGGGGGGGGGGGACTCTGGAACGAGTCCGGCGATTGTTTCTCGTACAATATGTCCCGATTGCGCTGCAGGAGATCTAAAAGATGTGTTTCTATTTCAGAATCCGGGACAGCGCGTACGCAGGTCCCGACTACCAAAAATTGTGCGCTCGATATACCCACATTAGGAGTATTCGCAAGGTTCAGCCCAGCCTCGGTGCAATGGAAGGGCCTTGCCCAGAAGGAACCGCCTTCGTGATCACGGTGTCCTCCGCGCCAAGTAAGTTATAGCTCGATACCATTCCCGGGAAATTTTATTGGCTCGCGATCCATTTTTTCTCGCGAGAAATCGCCTAGAGGCCGAATGTCATCTAGTGGCCAAACACCGATCATTGACGAAACGATCGACGTTCGCGATATATGGATGATCTCTGTTCGGTATACTCCTTGATTTTCTAGGCAAGAACGGTCGACTGTCTTCACCGTATAATCATGGCCCAAGAAATGAAATGAGCATCGATCGACGCAGGCCTCTACACAAAATCCTATTTCCATTACTGGATCGATGAGAATCGGCTGAATCCTAGGGATAACGATAACATAGAAACTTTACAACTGAAATATTCTCTGTTTCTATTATCCTGTAGAAACGACGGAAAATTCAATATTTTATTAACGCCGAACCTACCGAGCACTAAAAGTGACTGCCGTGCGTTTGTCGTAATGGAAGCTTTCATTAGGATATTGATTTAATCGTTTCTTACGAAATATAATTTCAACAGCTTTCAAATAAAAAAAAATGAAAGCGGTCTTTTTGGCTGGTGCGGTAGATTTAATGTTGAATAGGAAAGAACCAAGGAATATTTATTATCGACCGGATAGAAGCTAGAGTTCTTCAGTAAGGAGCAAAAATGTCCACACGCCTTCTAAAACGGTATGACGTTTTTAAACCGGTCTAAATGACTTGAATATTTTTGTAAATGTCAGACGGCCATTTCATTGCTATTGCTTTTTTATCTGAGCCTGTAATGAAAATTTAAGAAATGCATTTGCTACGATGTTAGCAAAATGAAAGCACAGTTAAAAAGAACAGTATTCTAGACATTGTACCGTGCACCAGTCCCCCTAACTTTTATAAAAACATTCGAGTCGTTTGGACCAGTTTGGAAGAAGCTATACCGTCTTAAAAAGTTGCTCCTTACTGTGCGTACAATGTACATTACGCGTCGTACATTGTAACAGTAATCCACAACTTTCCCTCCCTAGGTTTTAAATAACATCTCGTGTGTGCAGGTATCTTTCTTCGTCTACGACCTACGTACAATCAACTATAGTGTTTCATCTGTACGACGTAAGCTGATGTAAAATGGCGCACGGTACCGCATGATTTTGCGATTTTCTGATTAAGCAGATTTCTCTGTAGAGGGGGCTAGAGTTGAATCGAAAAGAATTCTAAGGGAAATATCGGCGACGGTAACACCTGCCTCGAATAACGTATTCGAACCCGGGTACTCTCGCCTGATTCTCTATTATTATATGAATAGGTCTAGGCGACGATGCGGCGATACGACGAGATAGGCGAAAGAAGGAAACGAGGAACGCGGCACACGCTCGATGCGCCGCAAATATTCATGAGTCCAGCAGCTTTTTCTCCAAAGCCCGGTGCTTATTTGTGTATCAACTGTAACGCGAAGATACCAAGGACACGTGGTGTTCAAGGTGTACTATTAAAAAAAGAACGACTGGCAACCTCCGATCAATGTGGCTGCCTTGAGTGGGAACTCGACATGTACTACGTGCATGTATGTGTGTGTGTGTAGTTCGCCGCGGGGAATCCATCGGTGCTCGACGGAACCTCTTTCAGCTATAAAACACAAAAAACGAAACGACTCGATTGCTTCGTCGCGGTATCGGTATTTCATTAAAGCCGAGTAAAAGGAATCGGTGTATCGACACAATAGGGTACAGAGTGCCGTAAAGAATTCAACTTCATCCCCTCTTTTGCTCGCTTCGATCGACCCCCATCTTGCGCGCGACACGCGAGACATTCGACGAACCAAAATATTTTCGAGCAACTAGAAATCGCGTGAAATCCGGTAAAAAATTCGACTATCCGATCCGAAGACGTTTTTACAACAACAGGAAGAATTAATGGAATAAGTAAGACCGACTAATCCGGTATCGGCCGACGGGACTGCATCGGGACACTGCAGTTCTTCTTAAGTAATCGGATTCATGCAAAATAGACACCGATGAAAACAGATACGCGCTTCCGCGTGCAAATATCTGACACTGACTCGGCGCTAAAGCGGATTTCTGCGGACCTTGAAACCGTCGAATTTAGCTTTCTCGCAAGTGGAGCACACTATCGCGCCTTGAATTTTCGTCGGAACGCCCCGGCCAGTAGAACCTGTTGAAGAGGAATTTGCGTAATAGCAGGTTTCGAGCCAAGGAGGTCGCTGCTTCGCAGAGTATTTTTATGCGATTCACCTATTTTTCTTTTTCGACACAACAAAACACGACCTGCTTTTTCCTCATCGCGAGCCGCACCGAGAGATTTTACCGCCGCGATAGGTCGCCGCTTGATAAATCTTTGAAAACAGTAGTAATCCCGAAACTGGGACAATGGCTAACGACATCTGCGTTTAGCTTCGAGAGCTGCACGGTGCTTCATCGTGACAGTCTGAAACGCCTTCGTGTTCGGAAAGGATGATTAATTGTCGAGCAGTCTGTTATAATTTCGAGTTTATCGCGAATGCTACGGAAACGGAGTAAAGGGCTACAGTTCGAAGGATTCGATTAGAAGGCGCCGAAGTTCGTGATCCAGATGCTGATTTCTAGCGCGGAGCTCGCGAGAAAGGCAATGTGTGTCGTTGCTGGAGGTTGCTTTGGAGCGAGAGGACGACAAAGCAGACCGTCACCCACGTAGATCAGTTTTCGTCACGCTCTTACGGCTACGCGGCAATGCGAGAACGCGTTTCGTAACGTAAACACGTAGCCGCACGGCTATACACCGTATCCGGAGCGATGCTCCTTCGAGAAGCCCGTTACTTCGTCGAATTTGAGCAGCCGCAGCTACCTGCACGCTTCCAAAACGGAAGACAGCGAAGCCGTTCAATCTAACGACCTATCGCCGTCGAGCTGCCGAGGGATTGCGTTTCCTCCGGGCCCTGACGAAACCCCTATCCCTTGGAAACCTATCCATCGGCCGGACAAATTGCTCTTTCCGTAGGCGATCCTTTGGTTTCGCTTCCGACGAACGAACTCTATAACTTGCCCGATGTTCCAGGTATGCCAAACGAAGGTTGAAAACGCTATGGACGATCGGCAAGATTCTCGCAGCGAAGAGTCGGTGCTACCGCAGTCGTCTGCATTGCAGTTTGCCACGACTACCAGTCTCGTGTGACACACTAACGGAGGAAGTACGGTGGCATAATAAATGTCACGTGTACGGTAAGGACAGTCTCGCAGGCAACGTGCCTCTGAAATTATCGCGCAGCACACGCTCGAATGCACCTATCGCGATATGACGCGACGACGGTGCGGCATTTCGACGGGAGCGAAGCGATGCATCCTGATTTAATTTCCAGGCGAACACGGGGAATATTCGGAAGCTCGAGCCGCTCGCACGATCGTCACCGAACCAAGCAATTTCCAGGTCGGGAAAGGTCTGTTGCGCAAGCATGAAATCGTATCGAAATCAACGGGAGAAGATAAACCGGAAAGAGGACTGCGTAAGGACAGTATCTGAGATCACCGGAGAGAGAGAACGGTCTCATGGCGGCAGAAACATTTTCCGCGTAATTTTCTGTTCGAACCAGTGAACTTGACCACGATTTGATATTAAGCCGCACGGGTCGATAATGTCACCGTGAGGAAAACGAGGAAGGGCTCCAGCAAACGGTGTAATAATATCTCTGGGATCACCGGCGAATAGGTTGTCACAAGAAAGCGATGGCCGCCTGGTAGTCGCCGGTCGACTGCTATCTAACGAAACCGGTTGGTTGCCAGCCATTTTTTCCGAAGCGAATGTCCTACACTCTCCCAGGAATACATCACCGAAGTGTCAGCCGCACGCTTCGCGCTTTCGCGTCGTTCCACCCTGGGACAATAGACGAATTGTTCCAAGGATAACGAGCGTTTGCTTCGTTATAGAGCACAATTGACCCGGTTGCCACGTGGCGCACGCACGTACGTGCCTTCCAGTCTGTTGGAGGTATCTGTTCAATTACGAGGACCATGATCGTTATCCGAATGCTCGCTGATTGTTTGCGGGACGAGTCGCGAAATGATTTTGGCAAAAATTAGCTTCCGATTCCAACAATAGCGATCGATGTTGGATCGAGTAGGTCGTTTCGTTATCGGTCACAGTTACATTTTGGCCGATAATCGCGTCTCGAGCGTTATCATCGATCTTCAAATACAGTCAGCCATGCTCCAAATATCTAATCGCTGAAGTAGTGCGATTCGGGTAAACTTTTGCGAAGATAAAACGTTCTCTACGGTGCATTACGGTTACGCGATACACTTTATTAACGTGCTCGAATGCGCAACGGTAATCACGGATACCGCCCTTCCTCACTACCATCTTCGGTCAGGTTCGAAGAACATTTCTTTCGTAATCCCAGCGGCCGTTCCTTTCCCTCGCCGCGCAAACGCTCGCAAATTAATATACACCGTTCCTTTTCGCGTAGGAACGACCGTCGCGCCGTGCGCTAACGATTTTTTCTAGGAAATTTGATGCTCGTCCAGCCGGAAATCCAATCGTCGTTTGTAAAAATATAACTCCGCGTAGACGAGGCTCGGAGCACCGTTCGTTGGGAAATACTCGCGATTTGTTCGCGTTAAAAATCACTGTTTTCCAGTGGCTGCGGATAATCCCGGCGAATTCCCGGTCATAGTTCATAGCGTATTCGGACTCGCGAACCGTGCCGTAATAAATTCTCCGCCAAAATAAACCAGGAGCCGTGAAACACAGAGAACGATGACATTAAATAAACGAGCGGGGAAAATAAATAAACTGCGGATTAAAAGGGCGATGCGATTGGGAATTGGAGCAGCGAGGATACTGCACGATCGTGCTTCTATTATTCAAGATCTCGACCTTTCCCGTCGAAGGGAAAACATTTTTAGAAAAGATTTCTTAACGCTACGCGGAACATCCGCGACTGGCAACTACTTCGTGAAAAATAAAATTCGAGCGATTTAACAGAGCTAAGGAAGAGATATCGTAATTGCAATTATTTCGATGCACCACCGCAGCGAACCACCACACCGTGGCAATGCAGGATTCGTTATGTTATGATTCGCAATTTTGTTGCAGGTGTAATTCGAGGCATCGCCGCGTTCTTATTCGGCGAGGAATAAGAAAAGCAATCGATTAGAAGTTCTTGTAGACGGTCTACACGGCGGCCCAATAAATTCTGTGACGGCGCAGGATCGGTTCTTGGAGAAAAACGAGGCGAGACAACGTCAGCGAGAATGGATCGAGCACACGGGTATTTGAGAAAATTTGAATAGCACGCCGAATCGGGGTGCCGTTGTGTACGTCTGATCGAGTACTGCATTGGCGTCCCGACGACCTGGCTCCACCAGGTACGTAACTATTGCACATGATCGCCGGCTCGCGGGAGACCCGGTCACACGTACACGGGAACACGGTCGGATTTCTTGGCTCCGTGTCTGCACGTACACAGGTGCAAACCTGTTGGTCGCTTTTACCTGCTCGATCGATGGACTACAAAACGAAATATCGGATGCACGCGTGGGAAGCCTGACGTCACGATCGAACAATCTTTTTCGTTTCTGCGAAGCCAAGGTTGGCCTCGAAAGTCGGAAGAGACCGACGGGAACGTCTTGCCCGAAATGGGATTTGGATCTTGATCCGAGCGAACGCTAAGCCGGAGGATCTAAAGCGGATATATGCTAACCTTCCAGTCATTAATAGATAAGCGGATTTGACTAAGGAAGCAGTCTCGCAATTCCACCAACAAAAGAACGCCGCGGTACGGAACCGTGCTTAATTGCTTCGACGACAAAGATTTGCTTAGCGATATCTTGCTCCTCCCTGCTAATTGTTTCGCAACGAGGTAAACATCGAGCAACCGAATTCTTTTGACGGATTGGCCAGACGGAGTGAAAAAAAGAAATTCAAGGTGTCGAAAAGTTCCTCGCACCCGCACCTATCGGTAATCAATACTTTAAAAGCTTTTCGACAGCTGTAACTGGTAAAACGCTAATTATACACCGCGGCCTAGGGACCCTCCTGCGCAAACTATATCAAACGATCTCCGCCCGACTTTGAAACGTGATCAAGTATTTTCCAGCCGCGGGCGATGCCGGCGAAAGCTGAGTCGTGCAACAAATTTGATCACCGTTCGAACGATTTGATCGACGACAGATCGCGTCGAGCAATGGTGACCGATTTCTACGCGAACGGGACCCGTCGGCCATCAAAACAGACCAGTTTCCGCTCGAACTGGCAATGATCGTTCCGCATAATCAGCTTGCGTTGCTCTTGTTACCTTGTGCTCGGTCAGGGCAGCAAGAGCGAGTGTCAGAGCTACGGTCAGAGGGTCGCGCGTTCACGAAGAACGGGGGTGGTGTTCTCTCGCAAATCGGTGGAAACCGGACGCGTGATCACGCGCGGACCGATATTGATCTATCGAAGAACTGGATCGTCCGGCGTCGAAGATGCTCTTAAGAAGACGTACGTGCGGATAACTGTCCGGGGAGGGCGCGTTCACACCGGAATCGATAAACGCGAGAGAAGCGGCCGCAGGAGGGGGGCAATTCTGCGATCACCGCTATACACGACGTTGATCGGCGAAAGACAATGTGTTTTCCAGCGATATTGGTTTTTTATCGATCGGATATCACAGGCAGGTGTAAAAAGATCTAAAGTAGAAAGCGCTGCTGCGTCAAGACTCACCTATGGTCGATCGGCGGCCGGTGCAGCTCCGTTCGGGGGATGATTACGAAACTCCCGGCGCCACGACTTCCGGTATCAATCGGCGGCTTCCGACATTCGGTGCGGACGAGTTTGGAAATCACTGTCTGAAGATAGGGGAGAGAAATTGCGCGGACAACACCGAGGGAGACGGAGCAGCGGCTAGCGTGCGGGAGGAGGAGAGAAGAATGAAGCGGGGCGAGGAGAGAGGAGTGAAAAGAGAAGTACGAGGTGGTGCGATAACAGATAGCTTGCCGCGGCGGAACAGTGCCGTGGCGAAAATTCGCGTGGACAGTTGACGGTGTTCGGTTGCGGCGCGACTAGCCCGGCGAGACCACTGGACACGCGGTAGTTCTCTATCACAGCGGCATTTTCACTGAGGAAACACCGAGGCCAGAAAGCGAGAGGCCCGCGACCAAGCGGAAAACCCCCCAGCCGGATCTCGTTTTCGTAAACGCTCGACTCCGACTATCCGTGTATCGGGAGCGACCCGTGGCTCGAGCGCAAGCGCGGCGCTCTGCAACGCGCAAGCGTCACCGTTCGCTGACGACGCTCTGCTCTGCTCTGCTCCGCTCCGCTCCGCTTTGCTCTTATCAGCGCACCGCTCCGCTGCCGCTAGAAACGAGGGAGATCCGCTGTCACGGTGCCACCACACCGTCGCGACGCCTAGCGTCGCCTAGCGTCGCCTCTGGTTGCCTCTGATCGCCTGCCATAGCACGCCGCTATCTTTGCCCTTTAAACAGCACCGCCAAGAACGCCTGCGCGACCGCCGGACTATCAACACCCCAGGGGCGAGAACCACCTCCAGATCCTTGCTTGCTACTCCAATTATGTCTCCGAGGGGTTCCCTGCCCTTGGGATGCAAACTCTAACCGTTCTCTCGTCATTTTCCTTCAACGAAACCAGTATCGTTATCAACGCGACAAACAAGTACAAAAATTTGGCGGAACGCGAGCAATTGGTTTAACCACCCTGCTAACCACCTAACTTTTAACTTTTTAACCACCTAAGTAACCTTCTAAATGGTAATGTTATTAATTGCTTCATCGATGGAAGCATCTGTGGATATAGTATGGTGTATGACCCCTTCTTCATAATGAACTAAAGTTTTTACGAGCAGCCGCATCTGTTCTTCTGTTAACGTTAGAAGTTGACGGGACCCGTCGATATGACAGATTACAGGATTTCTTTAAATGTACGATTATTGAGATTCTAAACATGCGTTTATGGAGAATTAATTCAATAGCTTTGTTTCTTCGGGCTTATATTATTATAAAAATCGCTGATCTTTTTTATTTTTATCAAGTTAAATGGAATGTTGTAGCATAGGTTTAGTTACTTGTTGCAAACATCCAAGTAAATGTGGACATACAATAAATACAAATTTCCTCTTTATAATAGAAAGTTATCAAGGTCAAAGAAGTTACTGTAGCTATGAGAAAAATCGTAGGGGAAGGGGTTGATAAGAGAATGACTGGGAAGTTATGAAATGCGAATTTTGAAAATGGTGACTGTGGTACCTTACAAATACCGAGGAAATAACTTGTGCTTAACCATGAGCGATTTTGTCATACAACATAATTGTTGCCGTCTTATAGATAAGCTTTATCACCGGCATTCTTATCGTTGTTGACATTGCAGTAGTATGACTCCACTGTTTGAAGCAAGTTCGAATTACGAAACGAAGGTAACTCTAGAAAGGGCAATTGTTTTTTTATGAAAAATCTCTTTATTAAAGACTACTTTTATTTAAACGTGGACAGAGCTGAATTTCTGCGGGGCACTCGCAACATTTGATCGGGCGATGCTACTCGCTTGGAGGATTCTCCGAATCTCGACTGGATCAAACACGTGAAAAGAATTCGTGATGGATCCGTACGGCGAAACGACGTTATCTAACCGCGATCTATGACGGATCCGGAATGGGAATTTGAGGTGTTCGACCTTCCAACATATCGTGGAGGAGAATACCAATTTCCTGAGGACAGATCGTACAGAGCAAACATGTTAAATTAATAAACCGTGTTCGGCATCGGGATCGGGAGCTGTGCACGAACGCATGTAGATCAGGCTAGGACAATACCTCTTCTCTCTGAGCTCGCAATCTGTCGATAATCGGTTCGTTAAAGTTGGGATCGTTGCTCGGATCCTCCAAGATAATATCGTTGCTTCTGGACACTTGCGGTACACGAGAGATATAAATCTGTTTGATGGCATCTAAGATGGCCGAGGGTCTCGCTTGAGGGAATTGCAAATCAATCGAGGAGAATGAATCGGCGCCGGCTGGTACCGCTAACGGCTTCTCATAATCCGTACATTTTGCACCGCTGAAGCATTCCAGAAATATTTCACTGCATAAACAAAGTCTTAAACGACAAAAAAAAACCCAAAAACAACTCACGAAAGTTGAGTGCCAAATCCGCAATGAGCCAGCAGATCTTTGGTTTTCCGCATCATAGTTTTATCTTTCGACGAGTGATAGTGAAGACCTGCACCCAAGATGTGAGCAACGGCCCTTAGCGTCTTCCCGACCAATTCCTTCTTATTGAGATCGAAATCCTATCGCGAAATGAACGGGACTCGTTATTTGATCGGTGGAGAAATACTTTTATCGCGAACATCAAGATACCTTGAATTTATCGTATTTGCCTCCTACGATGCAAAATTTTATCGGAAAAGGATCAACTTCCGTTTCCAACTTTGTATTTCGTTCGCTCAATCGGCGAGTCTTAAGTCCCTCAATCATCTTATCGTCATAACTCATCTTCATCGCGTTTCGAATTACCGACAGTGCTTCTTCGAAGGAAGACCATAAGATTTCCGGTTGCGACAGATCCAGCATCATTATGATCGTAAGATGATGTGGCGAATGAGTTAAAGAGGATCCTGTTATGGCAGCGGATACCAACGAAGATGTCAAGTAACCCACTTCCCAAACGTGTACGATATTTTTTATCTGCATCGACGGGAAAGAATTAAATCATGCGACTTCTTAAGTCGCCGAACGTTCTATTTTTACCAAGTAATTTTGCAATCATTTGTCGTATCGCTTAGTTAATCGAAGTATTTAAACTGTAGTGGAAACGAAAGCTTACTAAGCTCTTCCCGGCTTTACGGCCGAAGGAATAATCGATCGTTATAGTTGGCTTCGGCGTTTCCTCTTTCTCAAGAAATCGATATATCATCGTCGTTTTACCCTAAAAATTTGAATCTCTTTATCATCCAAGTTCCCAAAAAAGTATGAAACAATTACCGAGGAAGATTATTTAATTTTCCAAATGATCTCGTTACATACAACTTTTTTGGAACCAACAATAATAATGGAACGTTCATGCGTCTCGTCTGTAGCATTTTTGCGGCGCTGTTCTTCCTCCAAACAGAGTCGCACCGCCGCGTCTCTCATATTGCCGTCGCTAAAAAATAATTGTTATCACAGAAAAAGCAACTTAATTTACTACTACAGATGACATTAAGAAGAATAAACCACTTGCTATCACTCTGAGAGCAGGCTTTATTATCTATCACAAATGAACTGTTGATGAAAATTAACGTAAGATGATACATACGAATTTTTGTTCGTCATGCTTTTGTTCAAAGTACAGATTCTAGACTAACATAAAATACAAGACAAAAAACTCTCCTTCCTTGAGGTTATGATAATGTTTTCGTATTCGTTGCTATGGGAATGCCGCCTGGTATATCCACCTGATCGTGTTCGTTCAATGGAATTGGTGTTTGCTCGGTAAATAAATATAATTTGTAAGAAAGTTTTATATAGCATAATCTTTATATTCATTTATATAATACATTATGCAGTAATTTAATGAGGTATGGTACATCTAAGTTGTTATCTATACCTCTATATGGAACGCGTGATGATTCAACAAGACGTCGTCAGTCTTGATAAAACAGTTCGCAAGAATTCATAATAATAACGAAAACCGCATCATCTCAGACGACGAAAATTAACTAGAAGTGTTTAAAACATATCGATACATCTCTGCTGGACCATAACGCACAATCGTTTTTCTTAATAAATTATTTATGAATAAAAATACAACTGGTTACCGTGTTACTAATCTAGACTGAGTCTAGAATGGAATGCACCAAATAAATAATAATTTATAATAAATTACAGATATTGCGTACACTAATGTAAATGATAATATTGCAAACAACGTGATGTACAACTCTAGTCAATAATATCTATTGTTTTATCTTTGGTCACAAAGATGAAGGACAAAAATTTACAGCGATTTTTTTGTTTAAGCAGTCGTGTGAACCCTTGTGATGATGTAGTATTAAATGAATTCATACATTTTTTTCATCTTTTCTAAAAGGTTATTTGATTCGTTCAGAAAAACTTGATAAAAACACACCATCGGCAGCGGTCCGATAATAAGCCACCCTTGCTATCATGAACCTAATTGAACAATCTGCCGATAAAAACAGACCGATATAAGTAGTACGCGATATACATATAAAAATGTTCGAAAGATCGTTATCAGATTTATTCCGACGGTACACTCTTTATAATCAGTCCAATACTAGCAGTGAACACAACAATAAAAGCAGTCGTAATTTACGTAAATACGTCTTTCAGGTTTATGTCTTCCATATTAACCATCGAACTCGAGTGTGAGCGTTTCGACTCACGAGAAACCTTCTAATTTGAATTATAATCAAATACACTGATATCTACGCGACAGAAAATAATTTAATAGCTAAAGTCTTGGTCCTTCTACTCCAACTTTATTATCTTATGCCCGATAGTAATCAACTGAAATTAGGTAGCTCTTTCGAGAAAGAGTATTCTGTTTCCTTTCATGATTTACATGATTCTTTATTGTAGTCGTTCACACTCGTTGTATGAAAGTTTGCACCTGAACACTGTGGCATAACTGATCGTTTGGGAGACGAAACAGTATGAATAATGAAACTAGCTTATGATTAGTATTGAAACGTAGCCAACAACTGATACAAATAAGATTGTATTCCCTTGAAACTATCCTTTAGTTTCCTGGTATCCAATAGTCTCCGAGATATCGAACACAGCATTTTATGAAAACGCTGCACCATGGGTTTTCCTTAGAATATCATAACGTTAAGCCGGCTCTATAATCCATACAACCTTACGAATAAAATAATTATAAATATCTCGATGGATGATTTCGGTATAAGCCACCATGTTTGAAAAATCCATTTGTAACGTTAATATCGGTAGGACGACTGCGAAGCGTGCGAAGGAAGACAATATAAGAAAGATTAGTCACCTCTTTCGGTAATACTTCATCGCCTCTATTATGCAATATATCACACGCTCTGCATGTTATCTAGTCCATATGTCACTCATCCAATTGTCATCTAACTCATTGGTGGGCAACACTTTCAGCTTTCGCAACGCCTCGAGATAAAAAGTGAGTTCCGACGTGACTATACCGTGTTGCGGACCACCGTTATTCACTATATTCATTTTAACTAATTGTTCATGGAGTTTCTCTTTAAAAGATGTGTTTACCGTGCGATACAAGATTTGTACTTCGACTGCAGGCAAAATACCAGAGACCGCTTCGTGTAATTTCATTAAATAACTGCAATAAATAATTCTTTTTACAAATCTGCAGCGACGACGTTGTCAGTCTCGGTACTTACTTTGAAATATTTCTAAACGAGACCGACGGTACAGGTGGTCGGGCCGTCCACTTTGATATTTGGCCACCTAGCAGATTGTCGACAATAGTAAGGATCTTGCTCTCAATCTCCTTCACGTGAGCTCGAATATCTCTTTCAACGCTATCCAACAACGCAACGCCGCCACTTATGTTGGAGGAACCAAATCCACGATTAGGATTCTGCTCTGTCAGTGCTACGCACAAATTACAAAATTAGATCAAAGTATAGAACAAATATCCCACCATAATATAAATTTTGCTTACATTGAAAGTGTGCCTTTACAAAAGGCATAAACCATAAGATCAGCTTCAAGCTTCGGGCAGCTAGCACTAGTATTGTACTAGTAATTGTTTTTAAACCAGCAACTTGCATCGCGCCAGCGCCAAGTACAAGTTGACAGCAACGAGAATTATAATGACGTAATAATTCAGCTAGATACCTTCCAATTGTTCCAGACAAGGCGACCAATTCGCTACCAGTTCTGCAATACAATAACATTTATAGCTTCTTGTTTCATTGGAGCACAGTTTCAATTCGACAATTACCTGCAATATTCGTGAATCATTTGCATAAGCATCAATGCTGTGGCGACGACAGCATATTTTTCATCGCCTACTAGAATAAAATTTGGAACATCGTCTTCCTTAGCTTTGTCATCTGGTTTGAACTGGTACGTTGGTATACACTTGTTTTCGTAAACGTAAGTCACCAAATATTGGAACTCGGATGGCACATCAGCTTGCTTCCATCTTTCGGACTCCAATAAAAGGGTGAGTTTTGTTTTAAGCTCGGTGTGAAATCTCTGAATGAACTTGCTAGCTTGTGCCTGTCATGCCAAAAGATTTTAAATGGTCATCGTGTTCAAGTACATGAAAGTGTCTATTAGATGGTATTATACCTTAAAGGCGGATCGCAAAGCTGTACATTGCTTGCCACAAAGTTTTCCGCAAGTTTCTGTAAATCCCTCGACCAAATTAGCCAACTGACATACTTGAGCTGTGGTTGCCCTCTTACTCAACCAAGATGATTTATCGTTCCAATTTTGACTCTCCCTATCCTCTAACTTGTTGCTTGCGTTCTCATTGGTCGGTTTCTCTTTATCGTTTTGCGATTTATCTTTGTCATTTGCACCTGCAGAAAGCAGATTTCCCATTCGTTCATGACAATAATCACAAACCGAAGTAATCATATCATTGAGTTTGGTCGTTACTCGCGAATGCTCTGCTCGAGTCAATAACCGATCCGGTATACTCTCATCGAATGAGCCATCGCAAACTCGACCAGATGCAAGATCTACTGTGTCTCGCATTACGTCGTGAACAGCCTGCAAGATGCAACAAATACCGACAATAAAAATACTCAAAGATATTTCGGATCAATTGTATTCCCTGGTCTGTTAAATACCTTTACGCGCATGAGGAGAAATGTTAAGGATTGCATGGTGTTGTTTAACAATGTTAATCTTTCTGCTAGGGAGAGTCCTCCGACCTCTAGAGCTGCCGCTTGTTGGTCGCTGCAACAGTCGCTCGCTGCCAAAGCCTCTATCACCCTTTGCTTGGTCACAGCTCTCACTGTCGTTATAGCTTCCTCTTTGTAAGTGTCCACAAATTGAAATTGCTTTTGCCGCAGTAAGCCCGAAATGATCGACACAAGCTTATCCTGTTCGTTGAGGACGTACAAATGATCTCACTAGGAAGAGATGGATGACGATTTGTTCGCTACGAATTATACGCTGCCAAAGATCGTGTGCATACTTACACCATCCAGAACACTGTTCTCACCACCTAACGGTCTATTCAAATCGGCCGTCGCGTACCTTTGGAACTCCGTGGACAACATTTTATCTACCAATCGCTCCATTTCTGTTAATTGGGAACTTAGATGTCTAAAAAGGTCACCAAAAAATTAGTACGTCATAGGAATTACTACAATTGTTTCCGATATAAATTGATGTACCTAAAGCTATGCACCCCATTCAACTCTTGTAAAAGTATCTCTTGAGTCGTGGAAATAAGATCTAAAGCTGCCACATAATCTGGGGTAGATAATAATAATTGTATCATCGGCTGACTTTGATGTACCGTGGCCATGAGTTTTAATTTTTCTTGAACTAGTAATCGATTAGATCTTGCTTGCTCTAATCTAAAAAGTGAAAGCATCAAGGTGAAAGCATCGAATACAAGGTAATATTGTAAAGAATAATTTTATAAATTACCGTAATATATTTAAGGAATCATTGACTAGATGTCTATCAACTTGATGTATATTTTTTCTAAGAGCTTTGAGAACAGTAATAGTTTGTGTGAGTTGCTCCATTAAGGCATCATGAGAAGTCATAGCATGAAAAAATGCTTGAGATTTCGAAGCAACCTGTTCAGCTATTCTAACTTCCACAATATCTAAATAGTGACTTAACTGCAAGAAACATATTAATATTACTTGTTCTGTTTCCTAAAAGTTTGTGTAACATATTTACTCATTCATGTACCTTTTCTTGCATTTGTTTTACATGCATAACAATATTAGAATCTTCGTTTAATAATCCATTTTTTGTGAATGGAAATACAGCATAAAAATTGTCTTTTTGAGAAAGATCCAGATTGGGTGTTAAAAAAATTTTTGGTATATTAGTTAAATCAAATTGCATTCGATCTGCACAAATAAACATTGTCTACTTAATGCAAAGATTTTTTACAACATTATAAGAACAATATTGTAAATTATAAGATCATTATTCTTACCTGAGCATTTAACTTTTCTTAAGTTTGGAAAAGTTTGTAATAATTCGTTAGGTGTAGTTGGTCTGTTTGCATTTGAATTCATACGAGAATGCTTTCTGAATCTCTACAAATAAGTATCATATTAAAAGATACATTTTCTTAGATTAAAACATTTTAGGTTAAGGAATATATGGGTTACCCTGGTAATTTTCTTTAAGTAAGACTCAAAATGCTGCATGGTAACTTCGGGAAGGTATGGACTTTTAGGTATATCAACTTTTTCTACAAATCCATCTCCCCAAGTGCGTGTTAAAAAGTTACTCTGCTTTCCCTTAAAGGGATCATTTAAAACAGCTGGCAAGTTCTGTGCAGCAGAGTATACAGTCCATGATGAAGAAGGCTCTGATAGTTGGCCATTGCTCTTGCGTTGCTGTTGCATTGCTGCATGCTTGGTGGCATGTGCTACATAATCTTTATCGGAAACACCTTCCACAGGAAGACTAGTGCATACTCCATTATAACCGTAGAGACACACAAAAGATCCACCTTCTCTGGCGCAATGCTGATCTCTCAGGTGCCTAAATTCAAATTACATAACCTGTTATCCTACCTGATATCATTTTACGAGCACTAATCGCTAAACGATGTGTACTCAACGAAATGCTGTCAACTTAACACATTAATCATTACCAAGGTAGTATCATTATGACAATTATATAGGAAATATGCTAGAGTAAGTTGAATGAAAAACGAGCATACAAAAATTAAAATAATTTCGATAGGTACATAAATTCTATAGACCGACCCACCTGACAAAATCTTCTATTTGCTTGAACGAAAGGTTAGTGCAATATTCGCAGATCAGGATCGTGCTCAATGATTCGGATCCTTTCATGATCTTCGCCATTTTCCATTTGAGGCACTACGTTGACATCCCGCCACTGTTTCACTTATTTTACTATGCATCGAGCAGATTTTCCACATTAAACGTATAATTATTTCGCGATTCCATTTATCTGCTACCGTTCATTGTCAAATGTATTCTTATCATCCCTGAATACACGTTTCACGATTGGACTCAGGCTAGCCAACTGAAAACCTTATACAACAGTGATGCCTCACCGTATTGAGCCATTTCTACCTCACCATATTGCGCCTTTTTATCCCCACTATTTTAATACGCATCCAGCTTCGCGCAGTTGGATTAGAAAGAGAACGGAAGATGATCGAGAGAAACAGAACGAAAGCAGCGAGCTCTATGTGTGAGTGTCCACACGGATGAGACATAGGCTGTCTCATTCATCCCTGCTTGCGGTCTCACTCTTTTCGCGCATCCGCTTGCCTGGCGCTTCATCTGAAACACACGGCGCGATATTCGACTTGTACTTTTCGCCAGCGGTATGCGTACCACCATCCATCACGAATACGAATATGAACGCTGTATATTTTTAACATGCTCAATATAAAAGCTAAGGTTATACCCAGTGCAATCTAAACGACACATATCACCATATTCTTATTAAGGAACACAATTAAATTCCAATTAAATTCCTCGCGAACTCAAACAGAAGTTCATTTAGTGAAAGTGTAAGTGATTGTGAGAATTGTATTGGCGATTTTGTTAATCTTTTGGATTTAGAAAAAGATATGAAGACACTATTCACTTTCAACATTCTTTCATTCTCTCGTGCTAACATTCTGGGCAATGAAATAATTAGCTAGGCTATATCCTGCTCAACTTGTCGTAATATTGTCTACAAACACATACATTTGAAACATATCTCAATGTGCATTGAGAATCGTTCGCAAAATCGCTGGTAAACGTGGTCGATAATTCTACAAGGCGAAAAGTACAAGTTGAATATCGCGCCGCGGGTTTCAGATGGACCATCAAGCCTACGGATGCGCGAAAAAAGTAAGACCGCAAGCATGATAAAGGGAGACAAGCTACATTGGTCGTCGGTGTAACTGGTTTCACTTGTATTTGTGCTGACGTCGTGCTCTCTTACTCACTCGCCACTTCCTGTCTTTGTCTAAAACTAGGAGGACAGCACTGCTTAGCTGTGGAGCGTCAACCAATCAGAGAAAGACAGTTTCTGTACCATACCTCAAAAACTTTTGAGCCCTCTGCCCCTGGCATGACGCAATATAGTAAGGCAATACTGTAACGATAAATTCCCATTTGCATGAAAAATATCTCGATTCAGACTTACCAACAGTAAAACCTGCTGAAAAATTATAAGTAGGCGATAATAAGCAATTGTAACAATGTATTTAAATATGATTTAAATCAACGTTCTGTAAAATCTTCCTCAAATGATACTTATCTTTTTGTTGAACTTCCTATTTTTAAACGTAAGCAGTTCAGAGCGTTTTCTATCTTTATGCTGTTATATAATTCGTTTTTACTAAACATAGATAGAAAGTATTTTATTAACGTAAAGTTAGGAATGTGAAATTTCAGGCAAAAAGATGACAGAGGGGAGAGAACGCCAAAAAAAGTAACTAGAATTTAGTGGGACAGACAGTCAGAATATTTGTCCACCCCACTTTTCCAACCCAAACGTTATTAAGCCTGAACAGTACGGAGTGGGGTGGACAGCTACACCTCGTGACTGCCGGTGTAGTCCACTTAGTACATACATATGTACATGACTACTTGAGTCGAAGTCGAAAGTCATGGCAATCGTGGCATGTATGAACGAATTGTAGTTCACTGCAAATGTGGAATGTTAAGCTAACCATGTTGGAGTGTGTATTAGATGTAATAGAAACTAATTGAAAGTAGGAAAACATGGTGTCTCTAATAAAGAAACAATTATTGAAGCATCTGTCGAGGTATTTACATGGTTGAATTGTTAATTCTATTTTGCTTGTCTTTGGTTTAATGAACGATAAAAAATTGCACAATCCTTTCTAAATTCGAACTATTTTCACAAGTATATGCAATTGTAAATACATTTTATTTGACGTATAAATTTGTAACATTATTTTCGTTGGATTATGGATTACTTCTTTCGATCCTTGTTTTCAGTTTTTAAAACGACTTCGAGCTAATTAGTTTGAAAGTGTCACGTAGATATTAATCGTCTTTGTTGCGTTATTACGTCTCTGTTTTTACCAATTGCAATATGGCTGTTGATTGTATTAAGATAATAATTATGATACGCTGTTTTTTTTTAATTTGTATGAATTCATAGGTTCACCAAGAATCTGTCGGCAGACAAAATAAATTTAAGTACATTTAAAGGGGAAGGTGAATTATCTAATTTAGAACTTGATGAAATAGTTTTGACAGATCTGTTAGAATTACCATCATGGCTCAGACTAACGAATGCTTGGTGCAATAAAGTGTCATTTCGCATACAGTGGACTAAACTGAGAAGTGTTCCTATAGTTTTGGTAAACATTTATAAACATATATTTATATAAAAGCAAGAATACAAATATAATTGCATTGTAAATAATTTATTTTTTATTTAATAATAACAAAAGCAATCAAATTGTATTTTTACAGAGTTTAGATGAAGTTCATATAGAAGTAGAAACTTGTGAAGATTTAAGAGATTTATCTTCCATGCAAGAATTGTCTTCGTACACAGGTCCTACAAAATATTCTTTCATACACAAAGTAATTGATGGAATAACAGTGACTGTTAATACTGTATCAGTTACATTTAAGAGCCCAGCATTTATTGCTTCGGTTCAGGTAGTGTATTATACTTACATATGTAAAAGGACTTTATTTCTAATTCCCTTTACAATACTTATCATATTTTCTTTTCCGTATTTATCTAATTTGCATTTTATCACTTTCACCTACATCCTGTTGTTACTTACTGATTGTCTAAATATTATTTTGTTTCCAGTAATATTCTCTTCTTTTCATACTATGCCTTTTCTTATTTCTATGCATAGGATAGATAATGTATTTTAACAATTTCTATTTTGTCATAGATGAACCGTATCATTGTGGAATCAAAATCCCCAACATGGCAACGTTGTGATTTAAGAACTACTAGGTTAAAAGATCCTGATCGTGGACAGTTACTTATCTTCAAAGAACTTGAATGGCAAACAGTCAGAATAGAAGCACAAAGTACTAAAGATAAGAATCTAACTCCTCTGCGTTTACTTACAAATCAAGCAAGATGTCGAATCACTATCAAGAAAAGAATCTCAGGTAAAAGCATACAGTTACATATAAGAAAATATTAATGACTTTGACATTTCAGAGACTATGATCTTAAGAAAAATTTCTTGCTTGCCAAAATATTTCCCACCACACATCTAATCTTATATTTATTAACATATATTTTTTGTAATTAATATAATAATGATATAATAATAATTAATATAAACACAATGAGAAAAGTATGAAATATATATTTCAGATTGTTTTGTTATGGGATCAAGACTGATTCTTATATTGGATGACCTTTTATGGGTTTTAACAGATTCACAATTAAAAGCAGCCCTTCATTTTATTGACTCCCTTGGTGGCTTAATAGAGAAAGCAACAATTTTAGAACGTAAAACAAAAGCTGCTAGAAAATTGGAGGTTTGTAAATAAAGAGTACGAACTGGTATGTATTTATTATTTCAGTAATATTAATAATCCTGTTAATTGAAGGTATTGCCAGAATATCAAGCACAAATATCACAGCAATCCAGAACGAAAAACCAATTTAACACTGCTATTTCCAAAATATTTACCAGATATGATGTTGTAGAAACATCATATCACTTTTTATGTCAAAGAATTGATTTGCATCTATGCGACGATATTGGCAGTAAGTACATATAAACTTCTTAATTTTCATTATTAGATTAAAGCGTTTATACAAGTATACATTTAATCTATTTCTTCTAGATGGTAGATCCTCCCACCCTGATTTAAAAGATGGTGGGGCACTGCAAATTTCTCTAGTTAGATTTCAAATTGATTATTATCCATATCATTTGGCAATGGCTGATAGAAAACATTGGGCCAAGTACAGAGAAAATGCTACCCGACATAGTCAGTGGTTGCAACAATCATTGAGTTCTTTTCGAAGTCAGTTTATGGATCTCATTGATTCTGGTAGAACTCAACACTCTCCTTTGACAAGAAGTCAAGGAAACGTTGCAGGTTCGTTCTAAGCAATGAATAAACAAATTAAAATATATACGAATCCTTGATTTTATCATATTTATTTATTACATTCAGTTAGTAGTACAAAAGGTTCTGGAGAGAATTTGGAAAAGAACAATCAAACGCAAAATGCAAACGTATTTTCCAACGATCAAAAGAAATCACAGCATCCGAGCGGTAATCCAGTAAAAAATTATATTCTAGAGCAGCTCGCCAAATTGATGACAACATGTATCATAATAAGAATCGATGACTTTACTTTATATAAAGTAACAACGACATCTCGCAATCCTATACCGAAAGAATTTATTACAGGTATATACAAATTTCGTAACTGTAGTATTTACTTCGAAAATCTCTTTTATTTAAGTAGCTTCCACTTAAAACTTTCACACTGTGTCAATAATTCTTTCATTTAAAAATTGTACAGCTCAATCAAGGAAGAAACACGCAACAGGTATAAATCACTAATAGTTGTAGTGTATCTACATTAACATTATCTTATAAATATACATACTTGCTAAAAGTAGTTTCACGTTTAAAAAATTCTGTTGCTTTTTTATGTTATATTATTATTATACAATACATTATACATGAGCAAGTTAACATTAATTTATTACTCCTTGATGCCACAGAGTTTTAATAACAATAATGGAAATTTAACTAGTTAGTAAAATTAATCCAATATAATATACAAATTCAAATATATCTAATTAAAGTATAATTTGCTTTTTAAAGTACCTATTTGGAGAGACAGTTTTTATGTTCTTTAAAACAGATAAAAGTTATGTAAACTTTTTAAAGTAATATTTATAATGTGCGTCTCATTGTAAAATTTAATTTTAAACTAATTTTCATCGTTATACAGAGCATATTCATAAAGCATGTTTTGTATTTAAACATATAAACTGTCAGTAAAGTGAAGTATTTTTCTTTTGCTTAGGTGAGAGGGACAGGTTTTATCTACCAGAAGACGTAACGATTCTGCATGCCGAATTTACATACTATTATTATCCAGGAGACATAACATTTCCATGTAAGTAATCAAAAGCTATTATTTCCTCATAACATCCATCTTGTAATAGTTACTTTATAGTAGTTATAAATTATTTTTTTAAGAAAAACGTAATTGAAAATACTTTGTTATTGTTTAGTGCCACCACCAAAGTTTTATGTACAACTGAATCCTATTCAAGTAAACTTTGATGTTTGTTCCTGTTTATGGTTTAATTCTTTTGCATTGAACTTACATCACTCTTTAATGAGTAAAGATAAACACACAACACATACTTCCACTAACTTAATGTACTTTGATGTAAAAATTGAAGCTATACTTCCAAGAGTAAGTGGTAAAGTGTACGACATTTAACCAAATAGTTACACAAGAGCATTATGCGTACAATAAAATTGACAATTTCAGATAGTCTTTGAAAGCCAACAAGATTATCCAAACCAAAAGGATAGGCCGAAGTCATTACATATTCAGACTTCAAGGGCTTCGATTACAAATGTCCGATCGACTGAGAGATCTTCGAGAGCAGATTTGGCTCAATGTTTAAATGCTTTCCAAATGGGTCAGATGTTCTTCAGCACGGAGTTTCCTAACAAAACAAACGATTATCAGGTTGTAACAGATAAATTTTTAGCACATTGTGCAGGTAAGGCGATTTTTAACAGTTATTACAAGCAATAAACATTTGGAGACATCTTTTGTCTCATTTCGAATACTTTTATTCTATGTATTATTTATTTCAGGAACTGATAACGTGCGTCATCCACCCGCAAATTTTACTAGTAACTCTGTAACTGAATTGGTTCGGCAATTAAATAGAGAACTTTTGTGGACAGAGGCTAAGGATGTATGGTGCTGTAATTTGGAACCCGTATGGGGCGATTTCTTTGGTGCACGTGCGGTTGGACAAAATCGTCCAGTGCCATTTCTCGACGCATTTCCCTTAACACTATGGTGTTACATGTCGATGAATGCATCGAATTCAGAGAAATTTTCAACCGCAGACATTCATGGCCTTGCATACATAAGCAATTTAGTTAGCGTACAGATAAATCATTATCAATATTTATTTTTATTGAGACTGTCAGAAGTTTTATCGGAGATGGCAACGTATCTGACAATTGATTCGAATAAAATATTAAACGAGAATTCTGGCAGCTCACTTATTATCGGTGCACTGATACCACAAGTTGAAGTAACTTTTGTTATGCCATCTCACACACCTGGCAAAGAAAATTCAGGTGCAGATGTGGAGTCAGTAGTACCGGATACATCTAGCATAGCGGATGAAATTGTAAACGCAACTGCTCAGTGGCACAATAGTATAGACCGACCTGATTTTAACAGTAAAAAGATTAATATAAATAACGATGACATGATTATGGCAACGCCGCAAAGCGAAGTATCATCGATATTATCAATGGATTTCATGCATACCGTTATTCCAAATCAACCGGTTGTTACATTTAAGCAGAATGGTCCAAATAAGCATGATCCATTAGCCAATGCAGCACACGAAAAGCAATACATCGGCATAGAAGAAGAAAAAGCATTGCCTACTATGCGGACTATACCTGAATCCGCAATGAAACATAGTAAAGGAGATTCATCCTCGAATGCACCATTCATTCCTAATAATTTCAATATTGGTCTTTCCTCCATGAAAAAAGGTCTGAGTAATTTAATGACATCATTCGATTCCGCTTTAAAAGCTTCTCCCGAAGATGGTAGCAGTGATACAGTATCTATAAGAAGCGATATTAGTTCTGATAGCGAAAATTATGTGTTGGTCAGTCTTCAAGATCAAGAGAAATTAGATACAATGTTTTCTGTTGATAATACAATGCGAATAACGACGGTAGAAGAAGCTAGCGAAGTAGTAGAAGAAACTCCTGATACGCAAAGCGAAAAATCCTTGGATAGCGTGTGTAAACGTAAAGATATTGTAAGTTCATGTGGAATGTTTTATTTTTTTTGTAGCTTCTGATTAAGTTTACAATAACGTATTATAGAATTTAGTATTGTTAGCGTGCACATATGATTACTTTTTAGGTGTCTATGGCAACATTTAAATTATCCAAAGTTGAATTTATTCAACAGTCTTACGGATACGCATCTTCCATCAAAGTTCAAGTATCGAATGTCGGTAATGACGAATGTTCTTCTATACCATGGGACGAATTTCAGGTAAGATAAACATAATGTCAAGTTAAATATCAATCTGTTTGTCAAGTACATATGATTGTGGTACTCTTAATCTAATTAATAGATATAAATACTGAAATTTCAAATATTGTTGCAATAAAAATTGTATTTTTTAGTGTTTTTTCGCGTAAGTTTCAGTAGAAACTATTTTAGGTTTAGTTATACAAAGTGTCCAATTTTAATCTGTTATTGCAAATTACGCATAATTATTTGTTGCATGGGAGATTATTTGAGATAAATATTGTATATTTTCAAATCATCCTTTTTAATATAGCAGATAAAGTATGTGTAATTTGCAATAAGACATCAAAATTGAACATTTTGTATATACTATACAAATTGCTTTCTTCCATATAAAGTTTTAAGTTTGTGTTAAATAGTAATTAAACAACTAAGCAATCACTTGTTATTTAATTAACACGAATTTGAGTTTTTGGAAAGTCCCAGCCTTTAAATTTGTATCATAATTTATTCAACTGTAAGATATATCAAATTTTGAGACATGAGGAAGGTGATCCAGTATAGTGTTTAAAAATGTAATTTTTCTTATGTGATTGTACTTGGAATGATTTAGTGATTAATATTTTGTTTTTAGTTACATATTTTTGTCTTAAGAAGACAACATTAAGCTTCACTTTTAACTTCATATCACATATATAACAATCATTTATACTATATCTGTATATTTATACAATGTTTGTCTTTTAACTTTTTTGCATGCTTCTCCTGCGTCTCTCCTTCTCTTGTGAATGTTTTTATGTGGCACTTGTGGCAGGTCAAGAGGAAGGTATTGGCAAACTACTCATATATTTGTTTATATTACATGCCTTGTGCCGCATATATTCTGTTGCATGTTTTTATCTTCAACTAAATTACATTAGTGATATACAAATATAATACACATATTTTATTATAAACGTTTTTACTATAACAATATCTTCTTATTACTTTTTTATTTGCATTGGTAATGTTGGTAAGCAAATTTTGGGATTTATTTCTTTTTGTTTTTATAAAAAAATAAGTTTATGCAGCATGGTGTGAAATGAAATTTACTTGGAATGAATTCAAAAAGCTTTTGAATGTTATTATTAAAAATATGTGTATTAATATATACTTTTGTATGGATTATAGTAATTTCCACAGTTATATAAATAAATTATAGGACATTGAAAGGAATTTTATTTGGAAAATATACTATAGTTTTTACTGTTTGCGAAATTAATAATTCTTATGCATTTTTTAACTAATGCTACAAAGAAGCGTGAACAAATTACATAAATCATTTTTTTTTTTTCATAAAAATCCTAAGAAGCAGAATATATATTGTTCTATAGCGGCTGTTCGTTCTTACATTCACGGTCTTTTAAATAATTTAATGCTTTGTAGAACTATATCTCCTAATTTTTTTAATTGTAGAATTTGTTTTTATAATATTGGTTCTAGCTATAAAGTCTGAAATTTTGTATTTAAAATATTTATGATTTATTTTTTACAATTATAAGCCTTTAAAAATGACAGTTACAAAAAAGCAAACTTCTCTATAATAACATAACAGAGTAAATGCGTTTATCACAAGTTTGTAAACATTTACGTGTATCCATTTCTATATCAATTTATCTTTTTGATGTTTTTGTTTCCTAGACAAAGTTCAGTGCACGATCTAGAGGTTGGGTTGAATTAGCTTCAGATTCGAACTGTAGATCATGTATCAAACTTCGTTTGGATCATGACTTAAAATGCAAATCCGATTCTTACAAACTGTCTCAAGCGAGCCACATCACAAGCAACAAGAATATACAATCATGTCAAAGTCAAAGTTACAATGCAGGGCTGGATGTAGATACTGGAGTAATTGATATACACAACAAAGAAAGTGTGTTAGATTTATTCGAAGATAAATTAGATATTAAAGTTACTGACATATCAATGGCTCTGTCGATGAGCTCAATAAGTGGGCTTAAAGATTTGTTTGAAGATGAAATTATACCTAAGCCAATACCAATCCAGGTATAGAAAATACAACTATAGTTACTCTGGTTTTATTTTAGGTAATACTTTTTAATTACTATATATATTTATTATAGATATATTTAGAGTCTATTTCATTGCATTTGAATGAAGATCGTCCACCAACTAATATTACTTCGCCAGGACCGATTCCTATAGATATGAATATTTCAAAACTTAGAATAGTACGAGATACAAATGGTGCTTTTCATATTGAACCAGTTGGTAAGTGATCACTTTATTTGTTAATTATATCATTGTTAAAATGTTGACATAGTGTAGTTGTAAACAGTATTCTAAATATATTGTGTAATTGAGTAGAATAGTCGTTACCAAGTATTTAAAGTACATGCAAGTGGCAAATATACCTATATTACTTCTTTTTTTTTCTAATTAATACCATAAATTATGTAATTGTCCCGTGCATTCAGATGGCCTTTCTAATGTGAGCATTGATAATACAAAAGTAGATGATTAGTATTAAAATTTACCGCTTACTCTTAATCATTTCACGAAAATACGTCCATGAATATGCACTACTAATGAGGCACGATTTTTTTTTTAATTTCTTAAAAATTACCTCTGTAAATAATCATACATACTCATTGCAGTGCTTATAGAATATGCACTTGAATAATACAGCATGAATGAACGGCGTGCATTATAATGAAACGAATTATTTATTGAAAAGAAAGAAATTATTTATTATTTATACATAATTTAGTTGCTGATGACTCCTAGCTTATTTACTATCTTATGAAGTCATGTAAAAAGATTTCGTCTTTCAATTGATTCGTCTAATTAAGATATTCTCTTCTTTTAGTGAATATGTTGAGCTCCAATGATTCTTTCGTAACATTATCAAACAATGATAATCAAACAGATCAGAATGTAGACTACGAAATAGAAATAAATCTTTTGAGAAAGTCTAGCAAACAGTTGAAGTCAGATAACGAGGAGCTTCGTCGACGTGTTGACACTCTGGAGAAATTGTCCGAGGAGAATGCAAAATTAATGCGCGTTAAAGAGGAATCCGATACAGTCAAATTACATTTAAATGCGGCCCAAGAGGATATACAGATGCTTCTACGAGAGAAGAAAGCCTTGCAAGAAACAATAACAGAGCTTCAGAGTCAAATAATTGGAAGTGGTGGTACACGTGCATCTTGGTCAACCAAAAGATAGCACACCAGTTGTTTTGACTGCTCAAAATGTTGTAGTTCGAATAAGTCATAATGATTATTTCAATGATTTCCAAGTGATTCTCATCTTATTGGGAAACATGAAAGTTCACATTAAAATAATTCAAGTATTTAAATTTTGAGTTCGGTTATACAGTACTTCCTGTTAAGATACTTAAATCATCTTTTTTGGTAATTCAATTTAAATTTACAAAAAAAAGACATTAGTATGCTTGTTCTAGTTGATGAAAGATAATGCTTTTATGTATTTTACATTGACTTATTTACCACAACTCTATCGATAGATGCAATCCAAGACTTGTACAACTAAAGAGGATAAGTTTCTGACTATGATCAAGTACAAGGCGATAAGTAATGGCAATAGTAGTCAGTGTTTAATATATCCATGAAAAGGCAGAAACTAATAATACTAACATTGAGAGTTAAGTATGTGAATGCGCACTTGCTATATGCTATGATATATACGTTTTCAAGTAATGTATATATGGCAATATTAGTATTTGCATATACATATTCGTTGGATATGTATAATGGTCCACAAAAGTGTTTGTATACCTTTTAAAACGCAATAACCTTTTAAAACTGGACTATTTATGTGAATTTTTTAATGCTAAAAACGCTGTTTAAAATTTTGCTATTACATGAAATGACAAAAAAAATAAAATCTCGTTTTATAACTTTCCTATCTGAGCTTATGACGAAAATTTAAAAAAAGATGAATCAATATCGAAATCGGTTGATGTTGTTATGAGTTACGACAAATTAAAGATTAAAGACAAAAAACTGAGAAATCTGCAGTTTTTGAAATCTTTTATAAATTTTCCTTATAAGCGCAGATAAAAAAGATTTTTTAATTTTTTTTGTCATTCTAGGTAATAGCAAAATTTTTAAAAAGCATTGTAGACGTCGACTACTACACTAGTCCCTCTATCATCTAAAAAAAATTCACGTCATTTAGTTCAGTTTTAAAAAAGTTATTGCGTTTTAAAAGGTGTACGAAGGCTTTTGTGGGCCACTGTACATATTGTATAAATATGTGTATATATACGAAATACGTACGATGTAGAATTCTAGTCGAAGTTGCAATATATATTTGGCTTCATAGCAGTGGTTGTTGTTTAATATGTGAACAGAGAATTGAATATAAATTTTTTACCAATACTTTCGTTCTCTTTGTCGTAAGTGCTTAAACGATTTTCATGATTAACTTTTACCTGACTGAGGTACTATCAATGTATCAAATATGGAACTTTAACGAATAACGAATAATACGTTGTTTGAGCCGATAGGAGTACTCTTTCTAGGTGTCTGACGACGGCAAAATGGAATCGTTTATATTTATATAATAACACTGCAATGACTAATTTCAATATTTAAGAAAGTAGGACAGTTCTAAATATGATTACTATGATACGAGGTGATAACATTGAATGTTTTGATAAGACTGTAAAATTAACATTATTGTGTTGCATTCGGTATTCCTGTGAACTAGAAGTATATACTGATTGACGGTTATAATACCTTATCTAGATAATCTTCAAAAATGAATATTATTGGACTATATTAAAAGGAATTATGATCCGATAATGTACTATAATGATGTCGTAATTTGTCGTTGTGATATATTGACATTTATCATGGTTTGCCACTAATCTACTTTTACCAATGGGTTGCTGGTCAATCCCGTCTTCGTAAAACGTGAGGTATTTTTCTAGTACCTATTGCAGACAATTGTTATGCAGTTATTTCCCCTAAGTTTTAGAATTCTGTTTTTAAACAGTCTTTTCTACTAGTACATACTCGCCCACATTTACTAAACAATTAATTTTTTTATATTATATATCGAAAAATAATCCATTTTAAAAATAAAACGTTACTGTTCATCTTTACCTTTGACAAGATGTTAATATTTACTCAATCAAATTTTGTTTGGGAACTTGTACAATGTAAGTTTCATGAACATATCACTCATAAAAATAACTATTCTACATACACACAGTTTTTTATAATAATTGTTGAGTGATCAATGTGTGTGGCTAATCACGTCACGATATAATAGTTCCAAAAGAACGATGAAAAATTTAATATTATAGTATTATAAGATAATGTCTTACATCATTTCAGGGATTGAACAAGACATGTTGGAATTTAAACAAGTAATACACTCACACTGATACAATTAAGTAGTACATAATTGTTACGTTCAGCATATTGAGTAGAAGTATGTATTATAGTAGAATTGACTGTATATTTAATATAACATATGTAAATAAATTACATGTTCGCATATATCAACGGGAATTAAGTATCGAAATTTTAAAGGTATCTCTTCGCAATTCGATATTAGAGTTTTAGATTTTTATATACATATATATTATTATATTACAATAAGAAAATTTTGTTACATTGCATTTCTATAATTTTTTTTTACTTGTAATTAAAATATTTTGTTCGATGAAAATCAAATTTTCTTCGAAAAAATATTATTATATTTTACCGTTATGCCTTACAAGCTAAACAATCCATTTTATTAATAAACATAATCGCAAATGCTTCCTTTTAGTTACTGTTGTTTTTTATTCATTTTTGATAATGCTACAACTTTATACTATATGTATATAATAAGTATTTAGAAATGAATTTTGTGTTACATAATCAAATATCGAAAATTACCACTTTTGTGATCTCTAAGCAAAAATATCTGTATGTACATTTTTAATGTTATCGTGCTTTTTATGTCCAACTATTTTTTGAATTTATTTTACAAACACTTTGTTTCTTTATTTTCTCTATTAAAATTTCTTCATGCTAGTGTTTTTCTCACTTTATAATTATTATTACAACGCAGGATGAAAAATTGTACATTTTTTAAAAATATATTTTATTTTCTATATATTAATTGTTCCAACTTGAACTATAAGAAATTACTTTCTAAGTTGTATTTTAGCAGGAGATGATTATCACCATACGCTTTATGTATCTATTCAATCCAGTAATATTTTAAATATATTTATTTATATTGCGAATTTATTATATATAAAAATGTTTTTAAAAGCTTATATTTAATAATTTTATATAGTAGAACCTCAGTTATCAAAATTTTATATCCAAAAAGAAAATATAGACCAATAACGTGAAACTTTGAATATGAAAGCGTACAGTTATTATGTGTCTATAATTTTAATTAAAGACTTTAAAATGTTTACTAGATTTATTAAAGAACTTAGTAACAAGAATAGAGAACGATAAAAATTACTACAGTATTATTTATAAGTTTTCCGTTTATTTTAACAATTGTGAACGATTCGAATTAGTTGAGATTATTGAGGTTCTACTGTATTAAAATTCTTAACAGACTTCATTAGTTATTTAATCTTGATATCTTTAATATAACTTCGTCCATTGTCTTAAATATACATAATGATTACAGGAATGATACAGGATGTCTAATTTTATAAGGTTTCAAGAATTTATTATTTCAGGCTTCTTTAATGCAATATTGTAGATTAAATTTTTTGAAGTATATGTTATAACCAATGTGTTATAATTGTTAAACTCCATTATGAAAATGAGAATGTAAATAAACTAATAAAATTTAAATATTTTACTTTCCTCAAGTCTTTGAATAGGAATTATAAGCAATATTGTACCCTAGTTTTAGGGCAGTTCTAAGGCAGCTTTAGGGTAGTTTTGGGGTAAAATGCCAGAAACTACCCTACAACTACGCTAATGTACTCCAATATTGTCCTAAAACGACCATAAAACTGCCCTGAAACTACCCCAAAACTACCATAAAAATACGCTAACCGGACGGGGCTCCCCCTTTTGTATTGGCCTCTCGCAGTTTTGTATTGGTTCCTCTCATTTTTGTATTGGCTCCTCCCATTTTTGTATGTCCCCCTCCCACTGTGCCTCGCGTGGATGTGGTCGCGTCAACGAGAACTACAGGTAAATATTCGTGACTCCTGTTGTAGACTAGATTTAAACCGATTTTATTATTTGAACCCATTTACAAATATAGGCGCCTCTCAATTCAAGAACTTTTTTTTTAATTCAAGAATCTTTTTATCCCCACTATTCTACTGCGCATCTACCTTCGCGCAGTTACTTTAGGAAGAGAACGGGAGATGATCAAGAGAGACAAAACGAACTAAGCGGGCTTTATGTGCGAGTGTCCACACGGACGAGAAACCTAAGCCTACTCCCTTTACCATGCTCGCGGTCTCACTCTTCTCGCGCATCCGTAGGTCTGACGCACCATGTGAAACGCGGCGCGATATTTGACTTATACTTTTCGCCTCGCAGGATCGTCGACCACATTTGCCAGTGAATTTGCGAATATTGAACATTGAGATATGTTTCGAATGTATGTGTTTGTGGACAATATTTCGATAAATTCAGCAGGACAAGACGCAGTTAATTATTGCATTGCTACTGGTAATCAACTGACATCAGCCAATCATACCGAAAAGGACAGACAAGCTCCATCACGGGCCGAGGTTTCTTAAATTGAAATGCAAGCAGCAAAGTGCGCAAACACCTATTGCACAAGATAGAGGATGCGTATTGCAGATCGTCCAGTTCGACGACAAGCTTTCACAGATTTTCAGCAGATTTAGAATAGATCTAGAGAATTTTTAACACATTTAGGACAGATTTAGAGCAATTTTTTAGCACATTTAGAGCAAACTTAGACTAGATTTATAGCAGTTTTTGAACACCTTTAGGTACAGTGGTTGCGGTGTAACTCATTGTCAGTGCAACTTATTCCAAATATAGCGTTGCACTGGTTGCATGCTCTTTTGGTCACTTGTATTTCCTCTTCTTCCTTGCTGCGGGGGCAGCACTGTTAGCCAATCAGAGCAAATAAAATTTCTACGTCGACCCTCGCTATTGGATCAAACTGCAGCCTGGTGGTGTGCAGGAGTAGGCTCCATTACTGTACCTTTCGTACGGTATCGGTACCTTTTCAGTGTTTTCAGGCACACGTGCTGCGTCTTATATAGATGATAACCTCTCCACGACAAGCTTGCCGCACCTGGCAGCACTGCAATACGTGCAGTAACGTGGTCTTTCATCTTTCATGCATGACAATTTGAACCCTAAAATTGCGTCAGTACCAGCCGGTACCGAATAATTAGGGAAACAATTATTGAAGATTTCTTGAAAATGATAGAAAAACTACCAGAAACGATTAATTTTCCGAAGGAAGAAGAAGTGATATTGGAATTATGGAAGAAGTTAGATATTTTTCAAAATTGCTTGAAACAATCCAAAAATAAACCGAAATACGTATTCTACGATGGTCCACCTTTTGCTACTGGAATGCCTCACTATGGACACATATTAGCTGGTACAATAAAAGACATTGTAACGAGGTATGCTCATCAATCTGGTTATCATGTGGAAAGAAGATTTGGTTGGGATACTCATGGTTTACCTGTCGAATTTGAAATAGATAAAAGTCTAAATATCAAAGGTCCTGATGATATTGCTAAAATGGGGATAGCAAATTACAATAATGAATGTAGAAAAATCGTAATGAGATATGCAACAGAATGGGAGTCCATTGTGACTAGAATTGGTAGATGGATAGATTTCAAGAATGACTATAAAACTCTTTACCCTTGGTATATGGAATCTATCTGGTGGGTCTTTAAAGAGTTGTATAATAAAGGTCTTGTTTATCAGGGTGTTAAAGTAATGCCTTTTTCAACTGGTTGCAATACTCCACTATCTAATTTTGAATCAGGACAAAACTATAAAGAAGTTGTCGACCCTTCTGTAGTTGTGTCATTTCCTTTGGTAGATGAGCCTGGCATTTCTATTCTTGCTTGGACTACTACTCCTTGGACTCTGCCTAGTAATTTGGCTCTTTGCTGCAATCCTAATTTTGAATATGTAGAAGTTAAAGATCATAGTTCTGATAATATTTATATTATATTAGAATCAAGTTTAGAACTTATATACAAATCTAAGGATCTATACACTATACAAGGTAAAAGAAAAGGGTCAGATTTAAAAGGAAAGGCATATGTGCCACCTTTCCCATATTTCCTCAATTTAAAAGAAAAAGGTGCTTTTAAAATATTAAATGACACATATGTTACTGCAGAAACTGGTACTGGTATTGTTCATCAAGCTCCTTATTTTGGTGAAGATGATTACCGATGTTGTTTAGCAGCTAATGTTATAACAAGGGATCAAGAAATTATATGTCCTATTGATAGCTGTGGCTGTTTTATAGAACCAGTTCAAGATTTTGTTGGAAAATATGTAAAAGATGCTGACAAAGAAATCATAAAATATCTTCAAAAAGATAAAAGACTAGTTCATGTTGGTTCGATTAAACACAGTTATCCATTCTGTTGGCGATCTGATACTCCTTTAATCTATAAAGCTGTTCCATCTTGGTTTATTAGAGTAGAAGCCATAAAAGATAAGCTTGTAGCAGCAAATAGTAATACTTACTGGGTACCAGATTATGTTAAAGAAAAACGATTTGGCAACTGGTTACGAGATGCCCGAGATTGGGCTATTAGCAGAAATCGTTATTGGGGTAATCCAATTCCTTTATGGATTTCAGAAGATGGACAAGAAATCGTATGTATAGGAAGCATAGCAGAATTGGAAGAATTAACAAATACAAAAATAACAGATCTACATAGGGAAAACATAGACCATTTAACTATTCCTTCAAAACGTCCAGGACAACCACCGTTAAAACGAATACCTGAAGTTTTTGACTGTTGGTTTGAATCTGGTTCTATGCCATATGCACAAGTACACTATCCCTTTGAACACAAGAAAGAATTTGAGGATAATTTTCCAGCAGATTTTATTGGAGAAGGTATTGATCAAACTCGTGGATGGTTTTATACTCTTCTGGTTATATCAACTGCCCTTTTTGGGAAAGCTCCATTTAAAAATCTTGTTGCTAATGGTTTGATACTAGCTTCTGATGGGCAAAAAATGTCTAAACGCAAAAAAAATTATCCAGATCCTATAGAAATTGTAGATAAGTATGGAGCGGATGCTCTTCGTTTGTACTTAATTAATTCACCTGTTGTGAGAGCTGAAAATCTACGTTTTATAGAAGGAGGTGTCAGAGATGTCATAAAGGATGTGTTTTTACCTTGGTACAATGCATTCAGATTTTTAATGCAAAATATTGAAAGATTCGAAAGAGAAGAAAAAATGACTTTTGTGTATGATGATACTAAAAATATATGTTCTAATAATATAATGGATAAATGGATCCTATCTTTTACCCAGACATTATTGGGATTTGTCAAAAAAGAAATGCAAGCTTATAAATTATACACAGTGATACCTCATTTAGTAGAATATATAGATAATCTTACTAATTGGTATGTACGAATGAATAGGAAACGTATCAAAGGTGATAGTGGCATAGATGATTGTCAACAAGCATTAAATACTTTATTTTCTGTTCTTCATACTGTGGTATGTATAAATGCACCATTCATACCATTTTTAACAGAATTTATGTTTCAACATTTAGTAAAATTACTTCCACAAACTAAAACAAATATGGATAGTGTTCATTACCAAATGTTACCTCAACCCTGTCCACAAATGATTAATGAAAATATTGAAAAAGCTGTGTCATATATGCAAACTGTAATCGAATTGGGACGTGTTGTGAGAGATAGAAAAACAATGCCTACTAAGTACCCATTACCAGAAATTGTGGTTATTCATCAAGACGCTGAAGTATTGAAAGAGATAGTCTCTCTAAAGTTGTACATTCTTGAGGAACTTAATGTAAAAGAATTAACAGTTACCACAGACAAGCAAAAATATGGTGTTACGTTAAGAGCAGAACCAGATCATAAAATACTTGGAGCTCGTCTTAAAGGAGAATTTAAATCTGTTACACAAGCTATTAAAGAACTTTCTGATGAACAGCTGCAAACGTTTGTTGAAACGAAAGAAATTATGGTACGAGGTCATAAACTAGAAGAACAAGATTTACGTTTGATGTTTAGTTTCACTGGACCTGCTGCTGAACAGTTATCGAAGCAATATGAAGCACACAGTGAAGGGAATGTATTAATTCTGTTAGACGTTACTCCAGATGAAAGTATGCATAATGAAGGTATAGCAAGAGAAGTAATCAATAGAGTTCAAAAATTAAGAAAGAAAGCTCAGTTGGTTCCATCAGATGAAGCAATTGCTTATTATGATATTCAAGACAAAAATTGTAATTTGGCGAAAGTAGTTGTTAGCCATAAAGAGCTTATTGAAAATTCAACCAAAACACCTCAAGAAGATATGTCTAAGATGCCGAATAATGCAACTGTAATTATAGAAGAAATGCAGAAGATCAAGGGTGTGGATATGAAACTGGTTTTAGTAAAATCTGGAAATCAAATTGAAAATAATATAACGAATATAGAACCATTATTAAAATACGTAAATGTTGAAATTGAAGATTTAAAACCAAGATTTGGTGCTCTAAGTTCTATTGGTACTATTTTATTAGAAGCTCCAAAATCATTAATACCTATTTCATATGAACAATTAAGGCAAGAGATTGAATTATTATTTGGTATTCATGGCTGTTCTTATGAAATATTCATTGATAATAAACCTATGACAGAAATAACTGATATTTCCTTATTACATAAACAAACTATAAAAATAAAAAAACCTGGAACACCTGGAAAACAATCATCGACTATTTTAACTCAGTCAGCTTGTAAATTTGTCAATATAAATAGCTCTTCAGAAAAAGGTACTATCCTTCTAGAAAATCCAAAAGAAAGCTTTCAGTTAGATCATGCAATGTTGAAACAACGATTGAAACTATTTTTTGAGAAAGATAACGTCTCAGAAACTTTACCTGCTGTGTTAAAAGATTTGCACGGTAAAACATTGAATTTAAGTTAATTTTTTTTTTAAAATTCGTTTTCCTCATTTATTTATTTATCTGAAATATTTGAAATTAAATAATTTCATTGTTGCAAGTTTTTCTTTTTTTTTGCAAGAGAATATGTAATTCTAACCATTTTGTGTAACGAAATGATAATAAATAACTAATGTATATAATATGTAAGTGCATTTTATACTATTAAATACATCCCTCAGGTTTCCATGCATTTACAATACATTGATTTACAGATTAAAAGATGTATTAATGCAGCAAAATATTGTACAGATATTTATTCACATTCAGTAAAATAACTGCAATAATATTCCGTACTTACATTTTCCTACAAAATACTATAGTACAATGTAGTACGGAGGTATTAAGTCCCCTTTTCGAATTTATCCTTTATTAATCATTGTTGTAGTTGACCTGGACAGAAATATTAATGAAAATTTTCTGTAAGCAATAAAAAATGTAGCTCGCAATAAGTTACAATTATAATTATTTTAATGCATTATGATTTAAGTTATTTTTCAGTAACAATGAATATAATGGTGCTTAGAACATAATATCTATCTTCACATTTAACTTTCATATTCTAGAATTGTAAGTTTTAAAGTTTACAACTTTTTGCGCTGAAATTAAATGTTTTATTTTAATGGTAACTGCAACTTATAATTATACGTGTCTTATTTAGATTTAAATCACGCGTGCATAATAGAATTTTCAAATCCAATAAATAAACCACAAAATTAAGAATATGTAACAAAAATCTTCTTTGAAAGTAATACAATACAGCACCATTGTAACCACAGTACATAATATTTATTATACAACTAATTCAACAATCGAATAATATTTATCAAAGATTAATTTTACATATATTGAAACGAACAAGTATTACCTACTCACTAAAGTATTTCTTGATACAAATTTCATGTGATAACATACGTTTCCTTAATCTATTATACTTTTATGTTAACTCAAAAGAATCTTCTCTACATATATAAATTAATTTTGAATATATTACAAATTCATTTCAACTGAAATGCGGCTGTTACTAACTATTGGATGTATTTTATTTCTTACTCGAACGAGTTATTTTGAACAATTGATAAAAATCACAATAGACCACCATGTTCTTTGTAATGTTAGGAACATATACATTTAAATGATATTAATAGTAGTGTTACAAAATCATGTCTAAAAGTACTTCTTGATACAACCAATTTACATTTATTCAATATTTCTGATATTATCATGGTCAGGAAAGTAATTACTGAACAATGAAACTGTGAATATTGCAGTGAGCGCATACAATGCAAGCGTAGTAGTTGCAGTAAAAAATTGAGCATAGTGGTATCTAGAATACCAAGCCAAACATAACATCAATGTTAAAACGCTCACTAACAGTCTACTCAAATTCCATTCGCTATGTACTGAACTAATTCCTGTACCAGCAGGTATATCCGAAAATGACTGAGGGTTAAAATAAATTGATGATGAATTATTCAGTGTAGAGGTTTGAGATGATACAGGATTAGGTCGAGGCTGATGTATCAGACAGTGTACTACACAGTTATTGTACAATCCACATCGTTCCAACGTCTGACTGTCAGGCTGTAATACCCGACCTTTAAAAATTAATCGTACCAATTTCTGTGATTCAAGTTCTATTTGGAAATGTCTCCTGCAGGAGTATAAAATTCGATTATACTTTTATAACATATACATTCATAGAATATTCAGAGAGATTGAAAAGTAGCAACCTTTTAAAGTCTCCTAGAAGCTCTTTGAGGCTACCAGTGACTACTTTTTGATCATCATTTATGAATATAAGTTTTATGCTAATTTCATTTGCATTATTTGCTGAAAGGTTTTCAGAAGGGCATTCTATTGTATCACTGCTCATTGATGTTAATACATTTGTTTCCCCTGTGGTGTTTACTTTGGTTTGTCTTTGTAACAATGTTGTATTATCATCATTAAACGAGTCCATAGCTTCAATGAGTACTTCCTCTGTAGCAGTTGCCTCGGGTGTTCTATGCGTTTCTGGAGACACTGCCCCATTTGTTTCTATTGCAACAATCAATTGTTAATATTAATATTTCTATCACATACTTTGTAGAAATACAATAGAAATCTAATTTATCATTTTTATTAAGAAATAAACTTATTACTTAAGTTATATCTGTACAGAGATAATTTTAAATAAAACTTGCTAACAAAAATGTAGATACAAATTTAATTTATTATACATTCAACAAAATGGTATGTAAATTGATAGAGTTATGCTATATTCTTAAATAGGATATATCACCTGCAACAGATGGTTCAGGACAACTTTGTGCATTGTCATTACTATCATCTGCAATCGATTCTGCAGATACTTCCTCTGATATTTCCAAATTTGGAGGACGATTAAAGGAGCTTATAGGATGACTAGATCGGAGCTCAGCAATGCGTGTGCGTGTGCGATGTTGCAAAATAAGTACTGTGCGTATTAATGGCTGATCTGTAATACTTGTAGAACACCAGGCAAGCCAGCCTATCAAGAGTACGACCATAACAATACAAAAATCTGTGACTTCATCTCCAACACCTTCAATAAGAGTCATCTCTATAATTTCAGATTAACCTGTGTGAGTAAAGAAACAGTAATGAATCCTAAAATAATATTCATACCACTCTAAAATATAAAGAAACATATGTCTATATGTATTTATGTTTGCTATCCATATTTATGTGCCAATTAAGATTGGAAATATTACATACGAGAAACAATCGTTTTTCCATTCATTAGAGAACTGTATAAAATGTTAATACTACAGCTTTTCCAAAAGTTTCTCAGTTTATAAATAAAAAACTGATCTTAATAAGACGAATAAGGTCATAGCCAATAACTAAAATACATTTGTATTACTTTTTTCCGTGTTTCCCAATGCAGGAAATGGATGTTATTTACACGTATCAAGAAGAAAATCTGTGTAGAAAGAACGAATCCATATATTTTCCGTTACACTGCAAAAGAAAATTCACATCGCCATTCTTGTCTTTCCTTGTCACTCATCTGTCACTACTCTCACCTTTATTTATAGGAAACACAACAGAACAATATTAAAACTGCATCAAAAACACTTACAAAAATTTCATCTACAAATATCTGGAGATGACGCAAATAGTTTGTGACAGACAGCAATGTACGTGAACTAGTTCATAATTAATGGAAACATACACATACGAGATGCGCTGTCTTTTAATGAGTCGAAAACATACTCATAGTCACAATTCATTTAGACAACATTAAAAGTTTCTAACACTTGTGATGAAGTATATTAAAAGTGACGATAAAGAACATAAATTTGTTTATTTAAATCCTTTCTTAGTACTATATGTATTAAGAACATTAAATAAAACCCTAATAATGTTTTGTAAACTTTACACTTGGAAGAGTATATTGAAGCGCATTAATGCATAAATTATTCATTATACTAAATGCCAGTTTCATCTTAAATATGTACGTATTGTAAAGATATACAATTTAATTTCCTTTTCAAGTGTATTGTACATATAATATACTATACATAAATCTGATTCACACGTAACGTTGTTTCAAATTTACATAAATTTTCTGAACGGAACAATTGTTTCTAATTACGTCAACTATTCTTTTGAAAAGAATAACTTGTAGTAATTTCAAATTCTATTGAATGAAATTAAAATAAAGTTCTACACGATTTTTATATGTAATAATATTAAGTACTTTAAAACAATATGTTTAAGCATCCATTTAAAATTATGTTGAATTAGAGGTTTTTTTGCATATAATACGTATTACACACATATACATATGTAAGTAACATAATAATGTAGATATGTACAATAGTTCAAACACTCATACATACATATGTAGCTTAAATTTCTGAAATATCGGTAACGACGACTGCAACACGAACATGGTAATGGGACTTCAGTGCTAAGTAAGTTTGCTCTTATAAGTACAATCACGTCTATGGTTATTGGTTTGTATATATATGTTGTATTTTGATAAGTTTTTCGCGGGTAAAATGGCGTTGTGGAACAAAGTTTTAGCAGGATTTGATAAAGATGAGGAAACTGTCAATTTTGGAACACGAACGGTCGCAGAAAATAATGATTCGTTATATGAGACTTTTACAATTGCTACGATACGATCTGATGGAGAGGTAAATTGTTATTTATTTCTTTCTGATTAAATAAACTCATATGTACCGGTATTTGACGGTTGTCGTTTACCTAGTGTTACCGAATGAGCAGTACCATCGATTCTACGCGCGAAAAGAAGTCGAACAAAATTAATCACATTTTTCCGTTTGAAGTTTCGTTTGTGAGAAAATCGAGTTTGAAAATTATTACAAGCCCTCATACTCAATGGTACCACCTGTCCGGTAACACCCTGCATGTTTCAAATATGATTTTTTATGAATTGATTCAAATTGATTTGAAATGATTTTAATTCATATTTTTAATACAGTAGGCTTTTATCTGTCATTGTTAATGTTCTATCTTGGCCTGCAGTCATTGCAATCAATATTGAGGACCTTATGTTCAATAATTACTAATAATTTTTTTCTTTTCTTCAGGTAAAACAGCAGCCAAATGTTGTGGCATCTGTACAATATTCAAGGATTTGTGTAGCAATTGATAAGTCAATTACTATATTTGAAAATGAAACATGTGAAAAAATGTTATTAAATGCAAGTTTTGGTTTGTCAATAGTCAGTTACTATATTTCTGATAATCGTTCATATGTGTTTGTTGTATTGTCAAATGGAGTTTTATATTGCCTTTATTTGTTATCTGGACAAGTCATTTTTACAAAGTAAGTACAAAAATTATATTAAAATATTATATAGATATTTTATAAACATGATGTATTAAACTTTATATGTTTTTTAATATTTAGAAATATTACAAAGAATGGAGATCCTATAATGACAATATTTTTACAACATGAATGTGATGAATACATTGTGTATCTCATTGCAAAAAGTGGTGCTATCTTTAGGTAATTACATATATTCAAATTTTAATGTCATATAATAGTGATACTTTAATTTTTTAGAGTATCAAAGTTCAAATATAAACAATTTGAAGCTGCTATTTCAAATGAAGACAATATAACTGTGCAAGAACTTGCAGATCAAGTTCAATGTATCCAATTATTTAAAGGCTTTAATGGCAATGAGGTTGGACTTTTGAATTACCTTTAACTTTTTCATAAAGTAACACAAAAATGAAACAAATATTTTATAGGTAATATATGCTACTATTGGTATAGTATGTGAAGAAATAACAGTAGCAATATTGTGTTCAAACATGTTGTTTATGTGGCCCAGTGAACAATATTTTAATTTTAATGATGAAAGCTACAATTATACTAAAGTCAAATTTTTTAAAAATAATGTGTGAGTATTTGAGAATTTTTATATTAACAGCTTTTGTACTATTATGCAAATTAATAATATCATTAATCTGAATTATTATAGTGCAATGTTATGTTTATGTATGGATAACACATTAAATATGGTATGTCCTCGAACTTTACTTGGTTTAAAAGTATATCAAGAATCTGTATTAGATTTCACAATAATTGAAGATATGGATAATAGTTTATGCCAAATTCTTATTTTAACAGCAAACAATGATGATCCTAATATGTGTAAATTACGTGTTATGTCATTTCCAGGTATGTAATGTATTCATACAATTAATACTTATAATGATACATGCTACATTATATCATAATTATTTTTTTTTCAGATTTTGAAGAGATATTTCAAATAGATGTTCCTATTACAGTATATCTTGTAGAAATTATGGACCCACGTGATGAAATAATCTTATTTCTGGAAGGCATTAAGGATTTTCAGAATAATACTAACTTTATAGATACAATTAGAATAAAAACTGTATCAGAAAGTCTTCCAGAATGTCAGTTGCAACGTTTAATACGGAAAGAACAGTTTGACAAAGCTGAAGAGTTTGCCAAAAAATTTAATTTGTCTACAGAGCCTATTTATTTTGCAAAAGCGTCATTACTTGTATCTCAATTTGGACCTTGGGCAAAGAAAAGTTCTGATCTACATCACATAGAGGAACTTCTTAACTTATTTGAGAAAATAGAAAGTGTACAACATATAGTAGAGTGTTGTAGTAAAGCTCTTGTTCCACAATATAAGCAGATGAGAAAAATTTATTTGTATGCAAGGACAAGAATAATGGAAAACATTGCAGTAATTCAGTTTTAGATAATTATACATATACAAGATGTTTTACCAGATCGATCATTATTTTAGGGGGTGTTTTTGAAAGTCAAAATATGAAAAGAGTAAGGAAATTTGCTATTAGTAAATATGAAATTGTAAATTCTTATTTTGACTTACAAAGTCTCCTTCTAATATGATGACCATATGTAGTGGAATATTTTGTTTAAATTAATTTCTTCATTCTTTTTAGACTAACATATATAATATTAATTTTAGAAAATTCCATCAGAAGATAACTTAAATCATTTGGATTTAGTTAATAGTACATTGCATAAATTAGAAACATTCCACTTGATTTGGGGATATAGACAAAATTTTGATTATTATGATGATGTAACTATGAAAGAATGGATAAGATTCTCACAGGCGAATTGTATGGGAGAGTTAATGTCATATTTAAATTTGGTAAAACCTTTACACTATTTTGTTACTCTTAATATCGTACGATTTTATTGTGAATTAATTATTGAAGTGGGAAATTTATTTTTGTATAGGGAGAGATGCAAGCTGCTACATTGATTTGGTCTAGGCATCTCCCAGACATAACAAAATATCTAT
>CM052148.1:13420775-13466636 GCA_028455555.1 Augochlorella aurata | reverse complement strand
TTATTCAGCAACGTTTCAGTTTTAACGTAGAAAAAAACGATCGCTTTATCTCATATCTATCAAAAGTTCTTTGATTTTAACATGAACTCGTCACTTTGCCAGACTATGTGCTGCATAGGATATTTGAGGTAATAAAAAATGGTAGAGGACAAACTAAATATTAAGTTGCCTTTGTAATTAATTAATTTCTAATTGAATTTATTAACATTTTGTAACTACAAACACAAAAATATTAAGTGAGCTTATATTTATTGCGCACCAAATTTCCAAATTTATCTATTATTGATGTAATAACCATATTAATAAAAGTTATACTGTTTAAATAATGATGTGCTTTATAAAATGAAAAGGACAGATATGTTTTGTAAAGCACGTTATTATATCACAAAAATGAGGTGAACATATCATTATTTCGGCCTCTTAATTTACGGAAATTAATAGCATATGTATAAATATTTAATATTTTATCTTATCTATTGATTATAGCTTGTGAAAATATTCTTTACTACAAATGAAAATAAAACATGACGTTTACAGAACGAGAAAACACCAATTTTATGATGTAGTCGTTGTATATTACAGCTACAAGTACAGTCTAATTATTTTATTCTATACTACCAAGGTGTCGTAGTATATTAGTAATTGTATTTAAACAGACACTGAGTTCAATTTATATTTGTATATTTTTTATGCAGATTGTTAAGATATACGTTCACAGAATATATTTATGGAATTTCTCGGAAACAGATTAATTACTTTAAGCGGTGCTATGATAACCATGAGAGATTTGAGACTTACGCTTCAGTTTACAATTTTTTGTGCTCAATAACTTAATTGGAATATTCGGACATTATTGGTATTACATTAATTTACATATTTTTGCAATAAAAATTTAATTCGGCACATAAATTAAATGTAAAATTGCAATTGATTAATCGTTTCATTAAAGAAAATATATCCGAATATAATGCATAACGGATAATAACATTTCCATACGTTTATTATCGGGAATTCAAGAATACATAACAACGATTTCCTTTGTACAATAGTTGAACGCAGCAACAATCTCAAATATAGGAATAATAAAATTGAAAGTAGTATTGCACAATATTGACAGGCGTGTTGAACGTTATACATATGGGTATATATACATATATGTAAACATGAAATACCCAGTCACTATTTATTCGTTGTCAAGAAATAGAAAGAGAACGTTACATAGAGACATCAGTACGGATCCATTCGAGTACACACTTACACGAAAGAAAATATTAAATATTTCCTACTTCTTCGCACAGGTGCATTCGATGAACTGGAATATAACGCTGTTGCATTCACAGTGTAGAATATGTAAATGTATTCGCTTGGCAGTAGTCCATAGATGATGAATTGCGTACTTTTTTTTGTCGTTTGATAAAATTCTGTATCAATGCTTGTTTTGAAATCATGGGAAATTCAATCATTTGATTGAACATACTTTAGCATCCTATATATAAGAAATCTTGAAATAAACTATTGAATTACATTTTTCCTTCCGTTTCTTCAAATCAATACTGTATTCATTACATACTTGCAAGTATCAGTAATCAAAATATTTTTAATTTAAGCAATTATCTCTGGCATAACATCATTTACAAACATACTAAATCGCTACCTTCTCCAATTGAAATGCAAATGTTAGTTAATCGACAAATTTATTTATATATGTGGAACGTTTACATTTACATTCATCTGCATAGTTCTTGTACAGTGTCGACAACAAATTTGCATTAAGTGAAATATTTTTAAAAACTGTATTAAATGCTGTCCAAACTATATACCTTCGAGTTTTCGAAGATTTTTATATTCTATAAATGCGTAAAGACTCCCACCTAACACGCTACTTACACTCGCCGTCTAAAAATACAGAACCAAGTTTCTCTCAACGAAGAAAGAAAATATTCTGCAAAGATTTAATAAAACTTAAATATTAGCCCCGCAATTACATTATATTGTGCAAAATAATATGATTCTTGCGTTTCAACATGTATTCTGCCCTCGTATTTTTTCCCGTAAGTCGTATACAAAAAGTAACTTGAGACTTTTTGGTATCTATTCTTAATCTCTCAATTTGAGGCAATTCTGTGCAGACAAGAATAAAATATTATTAAATCTTACAGATTCATGACATTTTCAAAAATATCTAATGATTTCAAAAGTTGTACCAGTACGTGGTTTGCCTGGTTTATCAAAATAATAACGAGTTTCTAAATTGAAGATTGTATCATCAAACCGTTTAGTTTAGTCCTCACGCTGACGGAGTTTCGGAATCGCGTGTTTCGAGGGAGATCGGTTCGTTTCGGTGGGAATCGGCTCGCTTCGCTCGAGCGAACATCGCGGTACCAACACGAGCCGGAGAATTTGAAGCCAGGGCTCTCGTTGCCTGCTGTGCCTTTTCTCTTTCGTCGTATGTTTCTTTTTCTCTCTCTTTCTCCTTCCTTTCGTCATCGGCGCCTCTCTTTTTCTTGCCATTCCACCATTTCCCTTGTTCACCGTAGTGCCCCTTCTTGCATTCGTTCGTTCGTTCGTTCGTTACGTTGCCTAGCCCTGGGAATGCGCGGTCGCTGTACCTCTCTCTTTCTCCCGTGCGCTTACTTGCCTGCTCCCTCCCGTCTCTCTCTCTCTCTCTCTCTCTCTCTCTCTCTCTCTCTCTCCCTTCCTCCCCTCTCACGTTCCATCTCTGTTTCACTCGCTCATGCGTCTTATTGACCCGGACCCGGTTCCTCTTCTCCTCTCTCTCTCTCTCGATTCGCCGGGTTGCCTCCGACTCACCCGCCTTTTGATTGGGGGTTGAGTGGGAAGAAAGGAAGCCCGATGTATAAATCCTATGATATACATTTTCATTTTCTCCTGTTTATTTGTAACACGGAAAAATTCGAACTGCAAATTAAACTAAGATTTCGTATTGCTCGTCAGCGTCGTCGGAAATTTTGAACGTGTAACGCGAGAATATTTTTCGTGATACAGTTTCATGTTAATGGATTTGATCCGTTTCATCATCAATTGAAAGTTTGATTAGCTATTTATTCAGCAATACTTGTTTGCAATGGTCTATTTTCTATCAGTTTTAACTTCCATTTTTTTCTATAAAACCGATAATATAAATTGTAACCAGTAATGTAACGTAGTTTTCAACATCGATTAGCTGCTGAAAATTGGTTCTAATTATTGAAGAAGTAATTATTGCCATGAAAATAAATTGTTCACTACTTTTATGATAGCATTTTACCTAATAATAGATTATTTGTCCGTTTATTTAATCACGTCCGAAAAGATTAAACCATCTGTCTAATAGCGGGATATAAATATTGAGGGGAATGTTTAATTAACCATGAAATATATTCATGAATCATAAATTGACCAGAGTCTGGAATCGAATCGATTTTTAATTAAAGGTATATAAGAAATTTAAATTATCCAGTGTTTTATTAAATAAAGCGGTCTTCACTTCAAGATAGCATCCTATACATTTCTAAGAATATTTCACATTTCTGAATGAGATGTTGGAAGACTAGAAGCATAGTTTCGTTCCATTGAAAGAAAAAAATAGAGAATTCCTCTGTCACATGAACCTTGAGAAATTTAAAAGTTCTTCTGTATCGACTGGCAAGTAACATAGAGAAGCAAGCGTTCTTCGGTCGGTAAAGCCGACTTGACACGCAGGAAAAAGGGTGCGCGAAAAGCAGGAAGTGCCAATGTGGAGCAAATTCCAGTGGCCGTAGCAGTGTAACGAAACTAAGAAGGGTAAAAAAAGGCGCGAGAAGAAAGCGCACGGCGACAAGTCAGAGTTGGTGTATCTTCCTCTCCCTTTCGCTCTCTTCCTCTGCCTAAAAGTTGACCTCGAGTTTCAAGGGTAGAGAAGGGTTTGCAGTCGTTTGCCCCTCTACCTTACCAGGGACTACGAGCCATGGCTCTCGAATTCTCTACGAACGGAAGAGAGAAAGCGACGTTGCCTTGATGTCAGTAGTGGTAGTCTCCCGCCATCCCCACCACCGCTGTAATGTAGTTCGATTGGTCGGCGTGCTCGGGTTTTCCTTTGTGAGCGGGCGGGTGAAAGCGTGGCTTGGCAACGCTGTACGAGTTCGCCGGCGTCCGCTGGAAGGAAGGCTAAGCTTGGGCGAGAGGAACAAGGACAGAGGAACGCAGAGAAAGAGACAAACAGACAAGTAGCGAGCGAGACTTCAGGCCGAGTGGAAGGGGAACGAGTTGGAGAAAGAGAAAGAGAGAATATACAAGCGTCCAGCTAGCCCGTCCTCGCCAGGTTCGCCCTCTGTGTGTGCGGCATCGCGTGTAGAGTCGGTGACGAGAGAAGCAATCCGCGCGTAAGCTTCTCCATGTGAAAAAGCTATTACGCGTTTCCCTACCACTGTGCAGCAGTCAGCGTCGGTGTGCATATATACACGTAAAAGAAGCATTGCGTCTATACGCGCGCGTGGTGTCGCATAGAGTGCGTAATTAGCGGCGTGTGTACAAGCAAGTAAAAGGGACGTCACGTTTCCGAAGAAGAAGCCGCCGATATATATACATACGTATCGTATCACTTTTACGAAAGGGAAGAGAGACCAGTGTGCCCATAAATGAATGAGAATACTATTTCTTATGTCCAATACTTTGATTAGAATATCATTGGGAAGAAACGCTGCGTTTCTCGAATGAAAGGCTCCCATGAGTACTTAGGGGAGGGCAGAAAAGAGGAAGAGAGATAGAGGGAGGGAGCAAGAGAGACACAGCGAGCAAACGAACGCGCGTTTGAGAAAGAGAGACAGAGAGTGTGCTAGAAGGGAGAACGAAGAGCGGAGAGACCAGCAAGAGAAAGAGGGAGAAAAAGAGAGACGGAGAGACGCTCTGTATCTGTCGATGGTGGGGAGACAGAGGGAAAAAGAAAGAGCTAGAAGGGGAGAGAGAGCGCCCTCCCCTACCCACCCGCCCGCCCTCCTCCTCTACCCGCCGTACCTACTCACGGAGCTAACGAACGGTTGAGCGTAGCGTCGAGGAGACCGCATCCCAAGTATAACGTACGTATTCACGAGGACCTTCTCCTATACATCGTGGAAAAAGCGTGTATGAAGCCGCCTGTGCTACCAGGAGTATTAGTAGTGATCGTGTAGTGCGCCGGCTGGACAAGAGAAACGTGGTGTGACGACAGTGAGAGAGCACGGTAGCGCGTGCGGTGCGTGTCGCGATACACACGACGGCTACGAACAAGACTCCGTGCGAATGTGAGGGTACGTGCCTCGTGTACATGTATGTGGGGTGTCCGTGTTACACCTTGTGAGAGAGAGAGAGTGAGCGAGAGTGCGTGCGTGCGTACGCGCGCGCGCAGCGTGTGCGTGCCTGTATGTCCTGTACGAGGGAGACAGAAGAGCGTATGCGTGGTGGTGTGAGTGCGTGAGTCGTGTAATTTTCTTCGTGCGTCCTTCTTCTTTTCGTTGTCGGCGGGACGGTTCGGCAAACGAGGCCGAAGTGACAGACAGATCGTCCGCGTGTACGATATGTCGGAACACCACCGCGTAGCCGGTGGCTGGGGCACAGCAAGCCCAGGAAGCCGCGAGGATGCGTCCGGTGGTACCGCCTGGTGGTCTTCAGGTTTGAACGCTGTATCGGCTGAACAACAACAACAACAGCAGCAGCAGCAACAACAGAATCTCCATCAACACCTGATGAACCAACAACAACAGCTATCGCAACAACAGCAAGCCCAACAGCAACAGCATCACCAGGATATCGTTAGAAGTACCGCTGCCGCTACCCAGCAGCTTTTCTCCTACAAGATGGCTTCCAGCTTTCAGAATCCAGCCACTACGGGCACGCAGTCGAATCCCGTCTCGACGTCTACGCCAGTTGGCTCCTGCATGAGGGGAGGCTATGATTATAGATTAGGAACGGGGCCCGGATCAGGCGGAGGTGTACCAGGTACACCTTCCGCACCACCGCCTGGCGTACAGTGGTGGTACCCAGGTGGAGTTATGGACGCCGGACAGAACAACCTGCATCAGCAATTGCAGGGCCAACAACAGCAGCACCTCTCGCCCATTACCACACAAACGTCCACGCCCCCCGTTATGTCCTCGGTATGTTGCGACCACGATCAACCCCCTTTTTTATATGCTTCTTCATTTCTCGTTTTACTTGCCTGCTTTTCAGTTTTCTTTTCAGACATTTTTGTTTCCTTTTTATTCATTTTGCTCTGTCTTTTCTTATCTTGTCTGTACACATTCTTTCGGTTACTTCGAACCGAGCAGGGTACCCTTCGGGCGTGTGGAATGAAGAACCGGGGTCGGTACTATCGTTCTTGTCTAGATATCTCGCGTGGTCTTATCCAACCAACGGATCTAACGTTCCGAACTAGCATTACAATGTGGTTGTTACTCGTTAATGAATTTTCTCTCATTTTTGCATAAATATAAATGCAAGCATCGACTATAGTATTTACTCGAAGTTAAACAAATTTGTGTCTTTTCATACGTTTTAGGTAAAAGTATTTAACACTGTACTTAGTTACATGCAGACAAACTGATATTCGTAAAATGGACGAAGCAACGACGTAATCTCGTGTTTGGAAATTAACTAACTGTTTGGACGAGTATTCCTTACAACAACAAAAAAATAAGAAAACAACTTTTTACTTTTTTGATCTTACAGCTGTAAGATTGAATAATATTGTCAAGGTTTTAAACTTTCCCTTTATTACGCTTGTTTTGTCGTCGTTATGATGATACATTGACATTTTCGTGAAATATTTACATGCGTTTGTCCTTGCTTAACTAGGATTAGAGAAGCATTTACCACAACGTTCTAAAGCCTAAAGGGGAATCAACATTTGTAGGAAGTTCTGCTATTATTTACATATATATGTTCAGTATTCGAATGGAATTTCTTGGAAACGTGTGTTCTTTTCGATTCTTGGTCATAAATTTGCCGTTTTGGCGGAAACTAATTTTTGTCTTATTAAAATGTTCACAGTAGTCGGCGTCAATCGGTTCTTCAGCATTCAGAAAATCTTAATAACCGATTCTATCGTGGCTGCTTTCGCACGACCGTCTGCGTTTCATCCTGACTCGCGTCCCTTGCCCCACCGACCGTTGTCCGCTATTGATTCCGGGTTTCGTGCGGCCTTCTTCGTATGTACGTTCGTACAGCGGCTCTTGCCGCGCTGGGCCCGGTTCCCTTCCTTTTTTTCGATCACGCCGATCGACGACTCTCGGCCGTTTATTATAAAAAATTTACACCAAATTTTGCTGAAAATTGACATTTTCTCACAAACGTCGAATGCTGCTTCCGTGGAAATTGAAAAAACTCAATAATTACAACTTTGTCTTTTGCTTTTGACCTCCCGAGTGTACCTTGAAATTTTGTAAAAATAAGTTTTGGTCTAAACCATTTTATGTCTTATTTAAAATTTACGAAATATTCTGACAACAATTTTTATTTTTGAGATTTATACTTTGAATAAGTAGACGGCGTATAATAAAAGAATTTTATATTATATTGTGGTACATCATACAGCTATCAAAAAATTCTAAATATCCTGTTTATAATATACAATTATTTAAATGTTGCAAGAAAATAATGACGCGTCTTTTATTATCAAAATATTTTAATAATTACATTCGTTCTTGTAATATTTAGACAACATTGTTTTTATTCTTGGTATTTCTGTACTGTTCGGCAATGTGATGTAATGCATTCTTATTGCTCGTTCTATAATTATTCAAAGTGTCGACTTAATAATTGTATTTGTGTCTGAATATTTATGTGGTTGACAAGATAATTACGTTATGGTATTCTTGAAAAAAGTGATATATATGTTCCATCATTAATTCAACATAATACGTTTTTCCTTCTCGTTGTTACATCTTCGATTAGATCGTGATGTTTTGAAATTAGCTTTACGAAATACAATCATCATTTTGATCACATTCATTTGTATTTTAATCGTAAATAATTATAAATAGAAATTTTTATAAACAGTCACGAGAATTCGCGTTTGTGTTTCTGGAAAAGAAAGAAAATTTCTGTCTTTCCTTAGTGATTATAAATGTAAATATATATTCGTTTTACGACCAATAATTTAGTCCTTTGTAATTAGATACAAAAGTTTCGATCAATAGTCTCCCCATTTACGATGAAAGGGACATGTTTAAGCTCCGCTGAAAAAGAAAGAATTCTATTTCCCAAGATTTCGGCTGCCAGAAAATTCAATTTAAGTCATTTCAATCAGCGGTCGTTTTTATTCAGAAATACATAAGCTGGAAATTTGTCGTCCAATGTTACTACTTATTCTTTTTTTAACGAAGCTGGAGACTCGTGGCATTTGAAAAACCTAGAAGCTAGCTGCTAATCAAGTTTTTGGAAGATAGGGATCCATTTTGTATTCGATAGGAACTGGATATTTTTACACATGTTATTCATTCTATGTTTCTCCGATTTTTGCGCGTCCTAACTAGAATACCAACTATTTAAAAATTAAAAATTTCATCCTGAGGAAAGAATGTATAAATTATTTAAGACTACGGAAACATTATGGTACTAAAGATATCTTAGTTTAAACAATAGATTGAAACTGAGACTTACCAGATGTGGACATTATTCGAACAAAAGTAATGCATCTCACATTATATCACATATCCGTTTTGTTAAAATGGTTTAATCGTTTATTCGGTTATTTTCTAGGAAAGTGGAAGTGCATAATACAATATAACAAATTATTATTACATGAAAGGATCGACAGTAAAAATTTTTTGTTTAGTTTTTTTAACTATTTTTTAAAAATATTTTCTTCATTTCTAATATTGTTCTATGTTACATTAATTTTGGATATTTTGTCTAGTTTCCATTTATTTTCCATATTCTAATTCTTTATGTTTACTTCGTATATTTTAATATTTTACATCAGATAATTTATGTACAGGTCTGGTACACATCTCTGTTTCGGCAATGGCTATCTGGATGTAATCGGAAAATATCGGTACAGTAGTCGTATTTTGTATTTCGGTACAAGTTCCTGGTCACAACATTTTTTGCATTTACACGAACGAGAATATCGACCGAATAGAATAATAAAAGTCGACGTAAACACTCTTATCTTTGAGTCACAGCTCGACAAATTCAAATTCCTTAGTAATGGGATATTAGAGCTACTGATGAACTGATATAACACATGATGCTATGGAAACAAGGGCTGGTATACACAGCGATATAAACAACCATGTTTGAAACATTTGTCTTTCTAGTGATAATGTAGCTGGAATGAAAGATTTGATAATAATTCTTAAGCTGCAAATAACTTCAAATAGAAAATAATTTCAAAATTTTATGAACTCATTACGTACACAAAAATTCATAAAATGTACGAAAATATTTAGAAAGCTGCATTGAAATTGGAATGATTTCTCCTTCCAATGAAAATATTTCTTTGCAAGTTATTTATTTCTTACTTTAATTTTAACTGTTTTACATTTACTTCCGTATTAAAAAGTTTATGGTTCGTATATAAAAGAGTATCGAAAATGTATTTGGAGCAATATTAAAAGCGGGACTGAAATGAAAGTTAAGATTGAAGTCCGTATCTATCAGACGAAGAGAAAGTCGGAAAGTGGTCCGAAAATTCAAGATTACGGTGATAGAGGTAAATGGAAGAGGCCAGGCTTGCGTTCCTGCACGTGTACACGTGTAAAGTATCAGGTGTAAGAATTTTTTGAAAAGTTCCATCGATCATCCGCATTGAAAGTAACTAATAAATATCGTTGCCATCCTCTTCCTTTTATTCTTCTGCTTATTATTACGATCTTGTAATAATTTAAATAGAATGTTTAAAATATAAGATATTAATTTATTTTAGTTGAATAATTAAGAACTTTAAGTTTTAGTTTCACTGAAGCTAAATCAATTGATAAATGTTGATAAACGTTACATGTTTTATATTTTTCAGAAATTTAATCCATTTACTGTGTAATTATTATAACATTTTCTGTCTTTGTTCGATTTTTATTTGTTTTTTTAAATTATTAATACATTGATGTGTTTCTAAGGAATGTAGGATGCTTAAAATTCGATGTGTTTTCTCTGCTATTTCTTTCATAAACAGTTTCTCTTATCACTGGTGGTTATCTCTCGTAAAATAGCAAACTTTATTAATTGATATGTTCAATCATGATCGCACGCTCATTAAAAATTAATCAAGCAAGATGATAAATGGATATCAAATTCAATTAAATGTATGAAATCAATTCGAATGTGAAAGTTTAATATTGGATTTAAACTTCTCGATGATATCTACATTTTAGTATATAAACCTTTCAATTCAGAAAGTGCAAATTTGAATTCTTCCTTTGAAAAAATACATTTATTTTTTGAAAAAGTATGGAAAACAAAATATTTTGAAGAATACTAAATACTAAAATAATGTTAATAGTGATTAAAAAGGTCTACAGAAATTTAGAAAGAAATAGAAAATGAGTAATAATTAAGATCTGCTTTCAGATAAAATATTGGGATCTAAATATTTAAATTATTTCAGCATTCTAAAACCAACTTTTAATTGTTTTTTCAATGTGCGGTAAATTTGACAATAAGGTTATTTTTTAATTGTAAGATATTTAAAAACAAAGAACACTTGAAACACAAAAGAAATGTTGCAATCTGTTATAGTAATCAACCATGCGTTGAAACTATTCTTGAATGCGTGTGTTTCCTTTTGTGCTCGTAGACTGACGTTCGAACAGTTCATTTCAATTGATTCCGAGAACGATTAAGTTTCATGGACGAGATTCAAGTTAAGGAAAAATTATATAAAGAGATCACTTTTTCTATCGTAAGATAAAACCCATGATATATTTAAATTCATATCAGTTCTTTCTGTAGTTGAAGTTCTCCATTTATTTGATTTTAATTATTTTCGTTAACTTGAATTAATTCTATTGATTTCAATTACTACGTGGAGTGGTAGTTTTTGTTGCTAAGGAAATAATTTTATTAACTACACTTTCATATTTTCCTTTCGCAAATAGTATATTTTGTCTCTAAATTTTATCTCTTCATACATCAGAATATGAAAATAATTAACCATGGTTTTTATTTATGGTTTTACTAACCACGTTCTCATTAGCCTACAAAAGTAAGGCTGATCATCGTAGTCATATAAAAAATTGTGAAACTAAAATGACGTTGTTTAACTGTTTATAATAATTTGTAATAATAACTGTTTAAATAATTTGTGCTATGATAAGAAGCAGTGGGAGTATCGTTTGACAATCTATTGTTTTGCAAAAAAATGGTACGAGCTAATATATTAAACACAATTTAGTATTGAATGGAATTCCTATTTCAAAATCAATAATTGATCATTCTTTTTATTAGCATTCTCGAACCAGGAAACAGTGAAGAATAATTCATTAGCCACTGCATAACAGAGATGTTGCGCATGATTAAATTAGTTGACAAACTGCAAATTTGCGTTTGTAATGCACGAAATATTTTTTTTCGCTGAATCTCAATTTAGTATCAATCTTTTGAAATACTATGAAATACTAATATTTGCGAATAGACTTAAAACATTAGAAAAATATAATAGATTTAATAAAATTTCAGCAGATGTCCACCACAAAATTTTGTAATTTTGTCAAAAAGGATTAGAACCAAAAGTTCTGATTAATTTTACGATAAGTTTTCTCTAAAAAGCGTAAAAAATTATCGTATTTTCTCTTTCGTTATAAGTTAGTGTTGCATTTTATTCCTTGTTTACTTTTCGTTTTTCGCAATTTACCTCGCGTGCGTCTGATAGTTCAATGAATTTCTGTATCAAAGATCTAGACATCCAATTTCTATCTGATCGTTTGCTAGCTGCTAACATGCGATCTAATTTTATCTACATCCTCCAGATGTAATCTTACTTAATGAAATCGAATCCCGAAGGTTTTTTTTCTTAAACTATGTATGCGATGTTATATTTAAAAGATGAAATAGTAGTTCTCATATATTACATTTCTATAAATATGGTCTGCTCTTCGTATTGAAGTTAATTAGAAATGAAATTATGAATGAAAGGGAATTATTGACTACTATATCGTGAACTCAAGTTTCGTTACATAATTAAACAGCCAAAGTAGGAACTTGTAAAACTGAATTTAAGTTCTTACAGATGTATTAGTAAATAAATTTGGATTATTTATACAAAAAACAATATCATAAAGTTTCACTCTGCTATTCAAAGAATTAAATTAAACGTTAAATCTGATTATTTAAAAATCTGTTTATTTTCGACATTTCAGTCCTCATACTTATTTCATGACGAATGGCTTGTAGATTTGTATGTTTCATTATTTATACAAAACTTATTGCTTGAACATAATGAGAAGAAAAGCATCTTGTATGTTAAGTGTGTTTCTTTTAGTCAGCAGTTGATTAAAAAAAGTCGAAGTTGCGTTCGTTCATACATGATGTATCAATAATACAAATTAGAAATTGTGTATACATGAAAAAGTCTCACTTTTTTCTTCAAAATAATTGAATGTGTAATTGACTCGATTATGTACATACATATTTAGTGACACAGATTAACATGATTACGTGAAACACTTCGTAATATATTTTTTTTTTATTAAAAATCGTAGATTTATGTAGACGAGTACATGGTGTTGCACGAATGTAGTTCCAACGTGCTCTGCATACATATTTTATACAAATCTACATCCGTATTATAAAATACTTGCACGTCATGCATCAATACCATAATATTCTGATGTAGTACATAATACTTCACATGCAAAATCAAGATTTCGTTCGTAATAGAGATCTTATTTTCTTTGAACATTTATTAAACATATTTACAAGTAGAAAAGGCGAATAATATTGTAAAGGAGTAATTGCAATGTAAAAAATGTTTTGTTTTCAGAATGACTTAAAAAGTATTATCATTACAAAAACAAAATATGTCGTTCATACTCTTATACAAAATTCTGAATGTGAGACATGTTGTATACAGTAGAGGTGCGATTTTCGTACTACGCGTTTATTAATTATTTTAGTCTGCTCTAATTATTGAAAATTGCTGGAGATATAATCTTTTAGTTTCGTCAAGGAATTACTAGGATTCTCCTTGCAACCTTCCTTGAACTTGCAGATCTTTACTTTTCGTATTCTTCAATGTAGTAAAGTAATTTTATTTTCGAGTAATATCGATTGATTAAAAAATCTTTAAACAACAATTGTGTAACTGGGAACGTTCTGCTGACTATGCTCATAGCATGAACACATTTTTAAACTAAAAATTTTAAAACCGAAAAAATGGTTTCTTCTTTAAGATAAAGTTTATGGTTCTCAGAAAAATTTTGCAATAAAAAATAAATTATATATTAACAAATACGTGTGTAAAAGGTTTTAGAATTTGAAGGTACTTAAATAATACTTTTTATAATATCACAATAATCTCAAGCTAACCAGCTATACCTGGACTGTGTACTGAACTTTTCTTTTTTAGAAACTGCTTCAATTAGACCATATTTTGTTTTCTTCGAATAATTTTTACCTTTTTCAAGTTAATGGAAACGTGGGGATTCTATCTCTGTAGCCTCTGCATATTGTACACATTCGCGAACATTTTGCATTGCTGGCAGATGACAAGGTCAAGTTCAAGTATCATGTGCAGTGTAAGCGTGTCCACAACCAAACATTACACAATTTTTATCATTTTTCGTAACTTGTATTTTCGGGTTTGAAAAATTTGAATACCAAAAGTCAGTTCAAAGAAACTGAACACTTATATGGAACTAAAACAAACAATGTAATAGGAAATGTTTGCTTAAAGTGACTAAAAGCCCAGAATATTTGGAAACAGTGTTGAGAGGAAATTTTTAATGCACACAGTATATACAGGAAAAGAAAGGAAATTGAACACAATTCATTATGAAACATTTTTTCTTCGTCTTGAAGTTTGATCGTTTATTGTTCATATTCTACAATTTTATTTTATTGTAAATTTTTCGGCATATGTGTGAAGAATGATTATAATGAAAATTTAATTGAAGAGTAGTGAAGATGTAACTTAAACTCCTTAAGATTTCGCTTAAAAAGTCACTTCAAAAGACTCCAAGAAAGTTACTACAGTTGATTCTATTTGCGTTATGTGTGGTGCATTACGATTGATAAAAGTTTGTCGTTGAGTGAAAAAAGGGTGGAGGGAGGTGGGGTGCAATATATGGCACTAAAAATAAATTACTCGTGGGCATTATAATTATTGTCGATATGTTTCTGAGTAATGATATAAATTAATCATGACATAAAAAAATTAGTCATGGCATAAATTAAATTAGACATCAAATCCAGTAAAGAAATTTTGTCTTACGAATGAGGTTTCATGGTCTAAGCATGAGGCAAGATGGGGTGTAACTATTTACATGTGTCACGCACAGCAAAGTCTTCGTCTTCGTCAACATCTTTGGCACATGTACGCGAGCTAAAACTTGACAGTTTAAACACCTAATTTATCTCTTTGTGGATTCAGGGAACAAATGGTTACAGAAACTACGTACGGCGTCGTCATTGTTTTTCTCTTAGGAATCTTTGTTCCATTTCTAATAGACAGTTTTCTATTGTGTCTTCTTACCATTATTTACAAAAAGTGACATGTTTGTTCGTTTGAACCATTAAGTCGTTTTCATGCGTTGATTATGTCCCAAATGTAACATTGAATCTAGTTCAACATCAGTTATTTCAAACACTTTAAAATATTGTCCAGTTAATACTCTTCAAGAATTCGTTCACCTTATCTGTTATAGTTTAGAGAAATGACGAAAGATCCTGTGAGGATTATAAAAAAAAGAACAATTGCCATTATGTGGCTAAAATGATTCAGAAAACTTCAAACACGTTCTTAGATTTGATAGTTTCCAGAAATGCGTCAATATGTCCATAGCAAAATGAATGACCACGTCTGGCCTCCTTCTATCGATTCAACTGAGAATGAATGTGAACTGTTACGAAGATGTCGTTTACATGAAATTGTTGGTCACATTAATAATCTTGTCATTTGTTTCTTCGATTGCAGCACCAGCTACAGTTAACGCAGCAACAAAATAATCTTCAGCAGAATAACGCTCAAGGCTTGCAGCAACGAGACAACATGCCGAGGGGAAAGGACTCGAAGCCTAGGGGACGGATGACAGCATACGCGTTCTTCGTACAGACATGTCGTCAGGAGCACAAAAAGAAACATCCCGAGGAGAAGATTGTTTTCCGGGAGTTCTCCAAAAAGTGCGCAATGAGATGGAAGGTAAGCAATCACGAGTATTCAGAAATATTTTCGCACTCAATGTAAAATTAACATGTCTCTGGTGGAGCGTTCTTCACATGCTCCATCACATGCAATGTTCCTGTAATGAATCCATTCAACATACTATGGAAAATAATTATGCAAGAGTGTTGCTAATTTAAGCACTAATTTTATTTTTAATTGGCTTTGTCTGATAGTTGCGATATTTAGATTTCTTTGGAGATACTCAGCGATAGAGATTCAAATAACGAAATTATTATAACTCTTGTGCACTGATCTTGTATATTTTTCGTACTTTTCGTGGAAATTTATATATAGGTTAAACGGTTTGATTAACTTAAATCAGGAATTAGTTTCCAGGGGGATTTTCAATTTATTCTATTCAGATATAAATTAAAAAATTAAATTATAAATATCAGCTATATATTTCTTAATTAACACATTCATTGTGCGTCAGACACCGGGGATTGACGCGGAATTTCCCCTTCACGTTGCGTCGGTTATCAGTGATCGACATATAACACAGAATTATTTACTTTTTCTAGATTGTAACAATTTTTAGTAATAATAAACATATGTAACGTATATGTAAATAGTTACATAAAATATTATTTAGTAAAGTTTGAAATATGATTAGGATAAATTGGCAACATAATGTGTTAAGATATACAGACAGCGAGAATACGAAGTCAATCGAAATAAATGTTGTGGAAAATGTGTCATTTATGCATAATCTATTAAAATCAAAAATTTCTATGTACTTTAATTCAGGTTTTGTTGTATTTTAATCAAAACGACACACTTAATAAAATGGGTTTAAAAATAGTTTAAAGTATACCTCAATACGTATATTTAAATTAAAAAAAATATTTAGACAACTCAATTATCTAATGCAGTGTCTGTATGCTAGAGTTAAAATAGCATGTAGCACAAAGGTTTGGTACTATTTTTTGTAAACTGGGCTGCGTCTATATGCATCTGCAGTTTAGCGATAAGTACTTGTACATAACAGATGCGTGTGCTACGAAGCAGTAAGGCGGTTGAAAAAGAAAACGGCAGACATATTTTTCGGAGAAAGAACTTGGAAATGTGAAACAACGTCGTCATTATGAACAGGTGCCACACTAACATCTGGCCATCCTACTCCTCGAAAAGGGTGGGAGACACTTTCTGCTGCGTACTTTTCTTATGGACTCCAGGGGCCACATGGTCCTTAGAAGGATTAAAGGCGTTGACCTTCCGGTTATCGTGGCGAAATGTTAGCCTGAGCAGCTGCAAACTTTTAGCCCGACCTTTTGTGTTAATGTTTCCTCTCCAAATGTACGTTTTTAGAGCATTTTCGTTAACGATAATAAGTACAAGTAACTTGCAATTTTCCTGATCGAAAATTTTATTTGTTACAACCAGCAAACGAAGCTTAGTTGGATAGACTACAGATTACATAACTGAAATATTCATATAGAAATGTAATTTAAAAATAAGGAATAAGCAAAATAGCCAGTTTCTAATATAAATAAAATTTTTTCAATGGTTACTTTTTTTTATTAAACGTACCATTGATGTATTCTAAAATATGGAATAACTTCTTCACTTTCTGAATGATTTCTCGCAGGACGTTTTGTTTTCCAATATAATTCGACGCACGTTCTTAAAATAAAAGAGAAAGGAAACTGTGTGAAGTAATCGAATAAAACCTCCATTTCATTCTTTGACCCTGACTGTATTTTAGTGTTACTCGTTTAAATGAAAATGGGAACGCACATAAACGAGGTAGCTGAATACCTTTTATATTGTTTTACTGATTAATCATCTTCAATGTATACCTGTTCAAGGAGTGCCTTATTTTAAAATCTATTTGATTAGAACCTTTTTTATGAACTCGTAAAGTAGTATAAAGAAAGCAATTCATAAAATATAATTTTAACCATTTTGCAACTTGCAGGATACATTATTGTAAAGTATTCTAAAAAAATTATATAATTCACTATAATATTTATTGTATTTTAAACCTGATAGAATTACTAATATATTAATTTATTCTCTTGCTTGTTCCTGTACATTATTTGTATAAAATAGTGTGTAAAATGAGCTTTAATCATTTCCAGATTGTATTTACGTTTTACTATATCATTATCGACCAATCCTTCCAAATTAATGTCTCTCCCTCCCTGATCTATTTCTACTGATCGTATGAAAACCGACCCTGTCTTCGTTTATTACAAATCCACTAACACGCAATTAATCTCCAATACCCAACCATAATAAATTTTATAAGTAATCATGGCATAACAAAGATGGTAAAAATATACTTGGATTCTATTGATAATTGCAACACGAGACAAGTATTATGTAATATTGTTTACCTCACATACAAAGGTTAAATGATAAAAATTACTTCAAAACCATATAAAGCAAAAGAGACTAAAGTATACGTGTACTACACATGTTATAAACAACACAAACATGTATATATTACATATAAACATGACGAATATAAATATAGTGTAATATAATAGAAAGTCCTACTCTTCTCATTTTATAGGTGTGTTATAACTTTATTTAATGAAAATTGACCAATTATAAACTTTTGTGTACGTAACATTTTGTATACTCAGCATAAGTTGTTATAAAACTAAATTTATGTATCTTGTGATTCTAGACTATGTCGGATAAGGAGAAGAAGCGTTTCCATGAAATGGCAGAAAAGGATAAGAAGAGATATGATGCTGAAATGCAGAATTACACACCGCCTAAAGGCGAAAGTAAAGGCAGAGGCAAGAAACGCAAACACATTAAAGATCACAATGCTCCTAAGAGATCACTGTAAGTATATGTTGTGATAGAAAATACTTACTGAATAGTTTTTAATTATTTGTGTTTATTATATTTCTTTATATTTAGGAATTACTTAACCTATTAAGTAAACTTGTTGAAAAATTGTATATTACTGTATGCTTTAGGTCTGCCTTCTTTTGGTTTTGTAACGATGAGCGTGGTAAGGTGAAAATGTTGAATCCCGAGTTTGGCGTAGGTGATATTGCTAAGGAACTAGGCAAGAAGTGGTCCGATGCAGATCCTGAAACCAAATCAAAATACGAGGCTATGGCAGAGAAGGACAAAGCTCGATATGAAAAGGTATGCTTTATATTTTTCAAATTTACATTGTTGTATGATCTGTTCATTCTATAAATTTCAATGTTTCATATGGTATAAAAATGATTTTATTTGATAATAAATGATTTATTTCATATGATATATATGATTTTGTTGCTATTGCAAAATTTTACATTCCATGTGTTAAAATAAATGTACATATTGAAATTTCGTGCATTTTCACACAAACTATATTATGTGTATTATCTAGGAAATGACTGCGTACAAAAAGAAAATAAAGGATGGCGCACCCGTTGTAGCAAATCCAGTAAATGCTGTAAAAAGCGACAGTGAAGAAGAGTATAAAGAAGATGATGAATAGCGGATACACGACAAAATTTCATCTATCACCCCGTGTCCTTGATCCTGAAAGCATACCTCACCTACTGTACGTACCATTGACCTTAGCGTGAGCGTACTTACACCACTAGGGAAACGAATAACTAATCACCAGTCCTCGATTATTTACAATAATAATTAAAATATCCGCGATTATAATAATTATTTTAAAATTGTATGTATGTGAGGCGTGAGAGAAGATCGTGTGAGTGATATTTGTATTTTAACATATTGATAGTAACATGTAAAATGGCGTAGGATAGCAGAATGAAAAGAATATGGTGCCCACTTTGTATCAGGTGGAAGGCGCAGGGGCTCAATCATTGTTGACATTGTCTCCAGACTATGTTAAAAGCTAACGTAGTTGCAAATCGTAATATACAGGATACGGCGGCTCCACAGTTGGGCGGTATCATTCGATATAGTTTGATATTTATCAGTTCAGTTCATTCGTTGTCAGTGTAAGAAGACTTATTGTATATCCTTGTACAGAACATTTCTTTGAATCAAATCTGTCGCAGGTGGGGCATGGGGCTGCTTTGTATGAATGTAATTGATTTAAGTACGTGTCGTATAGTTGTAAGTATTAGGATAAGTATATTTTAAATGCAATTTCGATTCTACATCTGCGTCAACATGTGATAGTTTCCACTAACAATGTATTCTAAACCAGGAGATTGAGCCTTATATAGCTTATAAGTAATTGGAATCGAAACAAATATCTCTGATTGATAACTTTTTGAAATCAAAAAGAAAATATTAGGTTACAACATTATCGGGTTACAACAACCCAGCCATGGAACAAGTGGTATATTTCAAAGTCCTATATAATTACATAAATTGAATAATTTTGGTTCATAAGATTTTTGATAACCGGATCTATACGATTTCTGTTATGAAACTGATCATAAATTTGTATCTTGTTGTCTTAATAATCTTTATAATCTCAATCTTTTTTTAGAATGACCTAAAATAATGATAACTTTTTGTTCTTATTGCAATCAATTGACAGTCTTCAAAGACATACCAAACAAGAAATGTATTTTGTTTTTTTATCTAATTGAAGTAGTCCCTGCCCTTACCATCGTCATCCTCCCTCTCATATTCATTTTTTCCAATAAAGGAAATACGTTTAAATCCTTTCAGAATCATGTGATTCCGTTCATTGTTTAAGAAAGTAAGATAGGGCGTGTCTTGTACTGCCTCGAGTCATCTGGTGTACAGCAGGCTGTATTATAATAAATTATTGTGGTTTCTTGTAATATTAACATTCCTAGATCTTAGTATGTACAGATCTTAATAATTGAGATTAGAGCCAACTGTGTAAGAAGCATACCAAACAAAACCGGCTAGGTAATGCAGATGTGAATTTCGTGGCCAAGAATTGGTATGCAAATCGAATATACAAGAGGCTTTGTTACAGTCAGACTGACTTGCACCTTGATTTGGCTCAGCAGGTAACCACTACTTTTTGACATAAAGCTTTTCATCTCCCCTGCACATTGTCATATAATGGATAATTGTGTGATTATATAAGCAAAAATAAAACCTGTTTTAGAGGGAGCTAGAGGACGAATACTGTAAAATATGAAATTGTAATATTTTAATACTGATTTGCAGATGTGCATAATTTTAACATAGCTGGTTAAAATGAATTGTACTGATACGAAGGTATCCAATTGATGGAGATAATTAATAAAAAGATATTGAAAATTACGACAGAATTTTCTGTATTATTATAGGGGAATTATAACAGTTATAAAAGAGATGGTTGTTTTGTATATCACTTAGGATAAATAAACTTTTCAAAAAATTTGTGAATATGTTTCTGGTACTGCTCCAAACCTGTTTCTGAACATTTACATGTCCAAAATGTTTGATTCTGAAAGCAGTACTAGACTTAGAGTACTAACACTTACGATATATGTATAAAAGTAAGTATATACTATGGCCATTTGTTTATGACATGAACTATCTTTTTTCACACTGCTGCTTTCTTGTAATATGAATTATAACATTCGTATCTTACAAATTTATACTGATGCTAATCACATAAGAATTAGCAGATAATCCAAAAGTGGAAGTAATGTGTTAACTTATTTCATGTTATACACATTATATGCTTCAGCGTAAAAGGACGTTACTGTAACTTTTTTATATGTATTGCATAGGTTCGAACAATTTTCTATTATTTTATAAGCATTACCTTAGATTGTAAATGTACACCCTTGACGTAGTATTTCTAATAATAAATCGATAATTGTTATAATATAAATTTTTTTGTTTGTATATCAATTAGAACAATTTAATATCTTGTAGCCGCAATTCATGATTTAACGTACATGTAACGGGTAATACTCGCTTGTTTTATAATTCCATTGTAATAAACTAGCAATCGAAACATATAAACAAAATTTATTGCAATTATAGTTTATAATCAAATGTATACTTTTGATTCATCAAACATTAAAGCAATATTTTTTATCATGATCACATTACAATACTAGCATTGTTCAATTTGAGCAATTTTTAGTTTATAGATTTTTCGAAGTTCCACTTGTTTTTATTTCAAGCCAATATTCTGAATAAATTACCTCGATGTACAATTTATATGTATAATCCACGCAATAAATATCTATATATTATAGGGAGTTAGTATTATGTTACTTTTTATGTCACATTTTAAAATAAAACTAATGTTGCAGATTAATAAAAGTATTATTGCAATACTGCAATAATAATACTATGTGTGGTAAGTAAGATATAAGCAACTTTCTAACATAATTGTTATTTGAGAAAAAGTATATGCGAAATGATGATAAATTAATAGATGAAAATCTGTAAATTATGAAATTGTAGAAGTGAATAACGTAGTAATTAAATAATTTTTCTATTGGACATCCACGAAATCAGCTATAATTTGGTTGGCTTATGATTTCATGTACTTATTTTACTTGAAGAGATAGTCACAAATAATCAAAATAAATCAAATGTGGTTGGTAATGATTCTAATGCTAATGCGAGTTTGAATAAATAAATAAAAAATAAATTGTTTTTAATGTTTTACGATATGTGTATATAAAATCAATATACATATTGTATTATATAGTTTGCAGAATACATTAAGATATTATTAGTAACTTATCTATAGATCAACGATGCACGTAAATTTGGTGGTACATATGTATGTATGTTTAAATGTACATTATACCAATTTATATTCTTAAAGGAGACATCCATCTAGCTCTGTACTATCCTATTTTAATTCTGTTAAGTTTATTCGTTTCTGAGATCTTTATTTCAGTCTTTACAGGAAAGAAATTGTACCTAATCAATCAATCACAATGTTTTGAGTATGACAGGTTATATCGATTTATAAAAAGAATCAAACGAAAAATTACAAAAGCCAAATGCATTGTACATGCATATGTATGTACTCCTATCGTGAATTTGAAAAATAACGGTAAGAAAATGAAAAAACCAGTTCGGGATTCCGGACAAAAGAAATTTGCTTTTAGTACCATCTATCGACACAACCAGTTAACTGCAACATTGACCGGGTTCGCAAAATTCATAGTTTCGAAAGATTGTTTTGTTTGTCTTTTCGTTTACGTTTAGTCTTGACGGTTATAACGAGGATCCTGAAGACTATTTGAAAATTAAATGTAAAAAGTCAACGGTTACCGAAAGGTCATAGTGGGCCTTCACTTGACTGCTTGAACGGTTCTAATGTATTGAGTCAACGATTTTTCTACGAAGGTTGACTGTCCTGTCGAAAATTATTCTCGTATACCTTCGTTTTGTGAGGTAAGTACGAATTTTTAATCGCGAATGTTTTTGATTGATATCTGGAATTACCTACTGTCACGAGACACAATTGTCTTCTCTCGTTCATTCCAGCATGAAGCATCTGTAACAACTAACAACAAATTGCTATTACTTTCAACACTTAATGAAATGCGTGAATCATTTATATTCAAACATATCGACTTGTAGCAAATCTTTATGAAATGTAGACCATTTCTCTATTATTGTTTGAATGTCTATACGACAGAAATTGTCATCATACTCTAATTATTTTCCGAATGTAGTAATGAAATCTAGGTTTTTAGTTACTGCCTTATAAGGTTTGAAAATAACGTCAAGTTGTAACTTATGACATTCCTAAGTATAGCTTCATCTATTTCTTCGAATATTATTTTTTTTAGAATAATTACTGTTGACTTAGATGTAAAAAATCTCTTTGTTAATTATTTTATACATTACATTTATATTTACAATATGTATCTAGTATTTACATTGTTTCATGATTATAATTTGAGTTATATGTAATAATTGATAATGTTAACTAAGTTTCATGTCAATTAATTATTTTTATAGGTTCTAAACTATGGAACAAGATACGGAATATGTTAAGCTACCGTTAGAGGAACGATGCGCACACAAGGTAATATATTCTATAATTTCATCTGTAATTCATAATATAATACATTTACTTTTGTAATAATTTCATAAATTAATATTATACAGTTATGGAGAGCACGTTTGCATGGTTATAAAGAGTGTGTAACTACATTTCAATGTATCGACGATGAAAAATCACCCGAGTGGAACAAGTTCCTAGGATTTATAAAAAAGTTTGTAGTAGACAGTAATGCTGTAGTTCAAGAAAAAGGGTTGGAAGCAGCATTAGCATTTGTTGAAAATGCTGCAGTGGCTGGAAAGTAAGTCTTGTACATCAAAACAAATCTATTAGTTTATATACCAATTAATACTTTGGTTTTATTGTTACTAATAAGGAACACTGATATACATTTATATGCTACAAAGTGATTAAAAAATTTTAGTAAAATGAATTCTTTATAATTTTGTAGAACTGTTGGTGAAGTTATGAGTGGAATAGTTACTAAATGTATTGCAGCCCCAAAAGTTAAAACAAAAGAGTTGGCAGTGCAAATAATATTAATGTATATAGAAATTGAGAAACATGAAGCTGTTCAAGAAGAATTGTTAAAGGGAACAGAAGCCAAAAATCCAAAAATTGTTGCTGCATGTATCAACACTTTAACAGTGGCTTTAAGGTAATTAAACATTGATTTTTACTATTGAAATAAGATACAGTAAAAAGTATTATTCTCTCTATATGTATTATGGGAATATTTGTTGATTATTTCTTTACCCAATACAGACAATTTGGTCCAAAAGTGATTAATATAAAGCCTCTATTAAAAAAGATTCCTGGTTTTCTTGAAGATAGAGATAAAACAGTTCGAGATGAAGGGAAATTCATGGTTATTGAGATTTATAGGTATTTTGCTAATATTATAAAACTATCTTATCTTAGAAAAACATAGTTGTTTGTATAATTCAATCCTGTTTGTGTAAATTTTTAGGTGGATAGGTGCACCATTGAAACAACAATTAAATACATTAAAGCCAGTACAAATTACAGAATTAGAAGCAGAGTTTAACAACTTAAAAGAAGAGAAAGTTGTGCCAACTCGGTTTCTGAAATCTCATAAACCAAAACAAATATGTGCTGCAAATTCTACAACTGATGTCATTGAAGGTAAACAAATGTGAAATTATTTTACAGTACTTTTGTTTTCTTCTCTAATATCAAGCATTTTCTAATAAAGATGGTAAAGATGACGCTGATAGGGCTTCTGTACCAGATATTGATCCTTATGAATTATTAGAGCCAGTAGATATTCTTTCTAAACTTCCAAAGGATTTCTACGAAAAAATTGAGGCTAAGAAATGGCAAGATAGGAAAGAAGCTATAGAAGCTTTAGAAACTCTTGTAAAAAATCCTAAACTTGAAAATGGTGATTATGGCGACGTTGTAAGAGCTCTAAAAAAGGTATGCATAATTTATAATTAAACCACGCTTAATTTGTTACGCTTATTACATTATTTATTGTTGAAATATCATGAACAGGTGATATCTAAGGATTCTAATGTATTAGTGGTTACATTGGCTGGAAAATGTCTAGCTGGTCTAGCTACAGGTCTTAAAAAGAGATTCCAACCTTATGCAACTGCTTGCCTTTCATCAATTTTGGAGAAGTTTCGTGAAAAGAAACAAACTGTTGTACAAGCTCTTAGGGAAGCTGCTGATGCCATCTTTCTTAGTGTAAGTAAAATAGAAATCGTTTTAAATTCATCTTGTGAAATATTTCCTCCATATTTAAGTGCAATTTGTGATTCATAAAACAGTAATCACTGCCAAATTGGGAACTAGAACATTTAAGATATGCATGCTTACTAAAAATATGTAAAAATAAATTTCTGGTGTTCTATAACTGATACCAATTTAATGAAAATTTCAAATACTGCTACATTATGTTTCGATAGTAGCACATTTCTGATACATGATATGTAATTACATCTCTATATTCTATAAATAGTAATATTGTACTTTTTACTTAAATTAGATTTCAATTGATGTTTTACTGGAGGACACACTTGCAGCTTTAGAAAATAAAAATCCTGCAGTTAAAGCAGAAACCGCTGCTTATTTAGCAAGATGTTTTTCCCATACACCACCACAAAGCTTAAATAAGAAATTATTAAAAGCATATACTGGTGCACTTCTAAAAGCATTAAATGAATCAGGTATATTTTAGAATTGAATTTTGACAAAATGATTTTTGTATTTATTGTACTAAATACTCATAATTATTAATCTATAGAGTAATATAATACTGAACAAAGTGTCTTTTAGATCCAACTGTTCGAGATGCTTCTGCAGATGCTCTTGGTACTGCAATGAAATTAGTTGGCGAGAAAGCCATGACACCATTTATTACAGATATCGATAATCTGAAGATGACAAAGGTGCTTCTTACCTAACAACTCGTATCTTTTTAACATTATTTGTTATTTGCTTGAAAATTACGGTCTGTCAATACTAAAAAGCGAATTACTGTCTGCATTACATATTTATGTACATTTATTTTTGTTTATTAGATCAAAGAATGTGCAGACAAAGCTGTAATACACATTAAAGTTCAGAATACCTCAAAAGTGATTACTGAAAGGCCGAATACGGCGCCAAGTAAAATCGAATCAGCAGCGAAAGCTAAGGAAACAGATTTCAAAGCTCCAAAGAGACCGACTACAGGCATAGTTAAGAAAACCTTAGCTAAAAAGCCATCTGGTTTATCTCTAACAAACTTAGGTATTCAATTATTAAAGATCGATAGTAATAGAATTTTTAAAATTACACTAAATAACACTTCATTTGTGTTTTTTCCAGCTGTTTCAAAGAAGCCGTCAACTACAAAAACTCAAACAGAAAAAAATTATAGTGCCGAAGAAATAGATGAAATGGCTATACAATATTTAGCAGCAGATATTCTATCAGGTCTCGTTGATACTAACTGGAAGACGCGTTTATCTGCAGTCGAACAACTTCTAGAGGTAGTTGATGTACTCCTTTTCTCATGGTTATAAGAATAATATAAAAAATAATTAAAAGAGTAATTATTTTCATAATATAATTATATTTTAGTTTGTAAAACAAATGAATTCATCAGAAGTACCTACACAAGTGATTGTACGGACGGTAGCAAAGAAGCCAGGTTTTAAAGATACAAATTTTCAAGTTTTGAAATTGCGGTTGGAAATAGTGAAGTATTTGGCAGAGAATTTCCCATTTTCAAAGTAGGATACATATTTAATTCTATCTTCGAATAAAATGTTCATGTTGATTTACTTAAATATTTTTCTTATAGTACTGTTTGTGAATATTGTCTCATGGACATAACAGAGAAATTGGGAGATGCAAAAAATAGTACAATTGCAGGTGAAACTCTTTTAACGATTGCAGAAGCAACTAGTTTCGAGTATGTAGCAGATGAAATAGTAGCATTTGCTTTTAATCAGAAGAATCCAAAAGTTCAGCAAGAGACATTATCGTTAATATGCAGAGGTCTCACAGAATTTGGCTGTGTGTAAGTATTTCATTTTTTTAAAGAATGCAACTTCAGTGAAGAAATCCTAAAATTCATGCTATGTGTGTGTTTTAGAATCAATGTTAAATCATTAATGGATAATATCAAAAAAGCAGTTGTAGCAACAAATCCTAGTGTTCGTACTTCAGCTATTACGCTATTAGGTACGTTGTACATGTTTACGGGAAAACCACTGCTAATATTCTTTGAAAATGAAAAATCTGCGTTGCGTCAACAAATTGAGCAAGAGTGTGAAAAGGTAACTATTAATTCTAGTATATCTTCGTATGAGTTCAACTTAACAAGAATAATATTGTACTCAGCAAAATGATTATTTCTTAGCATAACGGTGAAAGTCCTCCAATACCAATTCGTGGAGTGAAAAGCAAAAAGGGAAAAATAAGTGATGACGACGATGACGATGCTGAAGTAGATAAAAAATCTGCCTGTAATAGTGAGCTTGACATAAATAATCTTATTCCACGAGTTGATGTCAGTAATCAAATTACAGAGAGTCTTCTGAATGAATTATCTGATAAAAATTGGAAAGTAAGTAATGCATCTCTTACGATAAGTTACAAAATTTTTTGTGTAATACTTATTAATTGAAACTTTCTTTTATACTAGGTGCGGAACGAAGGCTTACAAAAGATAAATGCTATTATTTCAGAAGCGAAATTTATAAAGGGTTCTATTGGTGATTTACCTCAAGGATTGGCTCTACGATTGGTTGATAGTAACAGTAAAATAGCACAATCAACCCTAGGCATATGTCAAGCATTGGCAGTGGCCATGGGTCCACCAGCAAAGCAACATATTAGAGTTTTATTCCCCGGATTCATACAATGTTTGGGCGACAGTAAAAATTGGATTAGAACAGCAGCGATATCATGTATAAATACATGGGGAGATCAGTGTGGGTATAAAGAATTTTTCGATGGAGAAATAATAGGTGATGCATTAAAGTCCGGATCACCAGTGCTTAGAGCTGAATTGTGGAGTTGGTTAGCACAAAAATTACCACTGATTCCCGTTAAGCAAGTACCAAAAGAAGAACTTCTCGTATGTCTTCCATACTTGTATAATAATTTAGAGGATCGTAATTCTGATGTTCGTAAAAATGCTCAGGAAGCAGTTTTGGGTTATATGATCCATCTTTCTTATGAAGCGATGGCTAGGAATACAGAAAAATTGAAGCCTGGATCTAGGACAGTGGTACTTACTGCATTGGATAAATCTCGACCAAACTTACCTATGAAACCATTACCTAAGAAACAGCCAGTGGAAGAAAATAATCAAAAAGTTGTTAAGAGTGCAGGAGCCGTAAAGGCAGCAAAAACATTAGTAAAACCTAAACAGAATCAAGCCACATCAAAACCTGGCAGTGCGCGCAAGAAAGATGACGATACAGACACAAGTCCTTTGTTGGTTACGAATAATCTCAAACATCAGAGAGTGATTGATGAACAAAAGTTGAAAGTTTTAAAATGGAATTTCACAACACCAAGAGAAGAATTCGTTGAACTTTTGAAAGAACTTATGACTGCTGCAAATGTCAATAAAACTTTGTTGGCAAATATGTTTCATTCAGATTTTCGATATCATCTTAAAGCTATCGAAGCATTAACCGAGGTAAATATTCAAATTGTTTATTAATTGTTTATGTACGATTATTTTGATCTTCACTGATTGTTTAAAAACTATTTCCAATTGAAGTTAAGGTTATCCTAAATGTAACGTTCATCTAATATGAAACGCTATTATAAATTTTAGGATTTGCCTAACAATAGCAAAGCATTAGTGTCTAATTTAGACCTGATCCTTAAGTGGTTAACATTACGATTTTTCGACACAAATCCTTCAGTATTACTGAAAGGTCTAGAATATTTACGAGTGGTGTTTAATCTACTAATAGAAGATCAGTACCACATGCTGGAGAATGAAGCAGCATCGTTTATTCCATATCTCATCATTAAAGTAAAGTTTTTTTTATATTTATATTTATACGTAACTCATATTTTTATAAGTAATATATATTATAAGAACATTTTTGTTTAGATTGGAGATCCAAAAGATGCAGTGCGTAATGGAGTCCGAGCATTATTTAAACAAATTGCGTTGGTATATCCAATAAGCAAATTATTTTCGTACATAATGGAAGGTTTAAAATCTAAAAATGCTCGACAAAGAACAGGTATCACCATATATGAATATGATTACACAAAATATAATTAGGCAGCATTAAACAGTTTTATTTTTTCAGAATGCTTGGATCAACTAAGTTCCCTTATAGAAAATTATGGAGTATCTGTTTGTCAACCAACTCCAGCGTTTGCATTGAAAGAAATAGCAAAGCAAATAGCAGATCGCGATAATTCTGTTCGGAATGCTGCCTTGAATTGTATAGTTCAAGCATATTTCCTTCAAGGAGAACGAGTGTATAAGCTTATCGGCCAGGTAACAATTATTTAAATAGGATTACTCAAATCCACAATTCATTTTTATATGAAATATTGTAATTGAGACTTCTATTGCAAATAATATCCTTTAAAGATTTATCAGAAAAATTAAATACGTATTTGTCATTTATCTTATTTTACTGAGAAAATTTAATTTTGAATAACTGTTTAAATAAATTTAAAGAAGATATTATCAATTTCTTGAACTTTTCATTTATAGATATCAGAAAAAGATCAGTCATTATTAGATGAACGTATCAAAAGGGCAGCTAAAAATCGTCCAACGAAATCTGCTTCAGCAAATAAACTTGCACATCCTGCAAGCACAACTCCTATCGCTTCTAATGAAGACGTTAAAACAGAGTATGAAGAAGAAAATGAAGATATACTTGAGCCACAACCTCCATCACCACCACCACCACAGCAACAAAATGAATTGTAAGTATTCTTATTCTTATTCAAGGTTTTATTTGCATGTATATATAAAACCATACTCCATACTAATGCTTTTGTTTATATAATACTAAGTATTTTTTAATACTGCGATTAAGGAAAAAAAGATAATATTTAATTTGTTTTCTATTGATTTTTTAATTTTATTTATGTTGGCACGTTTTTGCTTTTTAATGCTTCTTCAGGGGAAATGTAACAGACATAGATGCAGTAGCACCTGACAGCACAGCCGACGCAATACAGACGTGTCCTATGACTAATGAACAAACTTCAAAAACATCGCCAGTAAAAAGTACCACCATGTCGCCTCAGAGTGATCACGAAGATAATACTAAAACGTTCGTGCTTTCTATGTATCCATTTGCAGTGTATTATGCACGTCATGGTGGTGGGACACATAAAATTGCAGTATCTATTTACTTTTTTTCCTATTCTTTTTTTTCTGCTTGTTTTTAAATATTTCTATATTTTGTTTATGAGAATATTGAATATTTTTAATATTATAGAAGTGATTTATCGATGAAAAAATTAGGTGAAACATAGAAATAAATTTTAAATGTTAGTTAAATGCAGGATACACACAGATTAAGACTCGTAGAGTACGAGTTATTTTCTTTATCTTTCCAATTCTACGACTCAGTATTCTATAACTTAAAAATGATAAAAGCGAAATGAGGTGATATCATGCAGATTGATATCTAGATACAAACTTTTAAAATATATTTAAAATATCGTAATATATTTTTAGTTCGCTTTTTCCTAACATTATAGTAATTTGTGTATCATTTAATTACTTAGGTGTAATTTAACATCACCGCAGAAAAAAGTAACAGGTCCATTTAAACTTGATATGGATTACTTACAAAAAATTGAATCAGAGGCGCCTGTAAAATTCAATAACCCTGTTCTTGTGGAAGTGAATCTAACTGAGCTTGAAGCTCTACTAGAATCTCCAAATACAGCAAATCTACCTAAAGTGCCGTGAGTAATTTACTATCAATTTAATCAGTCCATTATGAGAAATGAAAATTATTCATAATGGACACACATAAATTTACTGTTTCATTTTAAGAGCATAATACTGTTATTGTACGGTGTATATTCCAGAATGATACCAATTTCTCCTCCGAAATTGTTGGTATCAAAGTCAACAATGGTTACACAGCAATTGAATACAGCTAACGCAAGTAAAGAAGATAGTCTTGAACGCAAAATTCTTGCAATGTCTAGCTTGGATTTAACTGTTGCGATTCAATCAATGAACAGTATAGACAATGTTTGTATTTATAACAAGTGTGTTACAGTTTACTTCACTTGTTATATATATATTTATTTATTTATTTTACTTTTTGTAGTTGATTAAATCCCACCAAGCTCTGAATTTACAATCCAAAGAAGACAAATTTATTGGTTCGATAAACATGCAGTTGAAACTTTTGCAAACATATCCTTTGCAACAAGGAGGAGCAGATATATCCAAAGGTTTTAGGAGCACGTTTATGGTTATTTTAGCGGTAAGAATATATATATATATAAAGAAGAAAATGATACATTCTTTATTATAATATAATATTAGCATTCAAAAACAACTAAAACCAACACATTTATAAAAAGAGAGATTCATTAATTTTTAATCAGAATTATGTGAAAATTATGTAAATTATTATAACATTGTAATATGTAAATGTATTTTGTTGTGATATAGTTCTACGATAGCGGAGTTCTTGGAAAGAACGTTCCATTGATTCATTTAAAGGAACTTGTGGATCAAATGATCAGTTTGCTAGCTGAGCATAAATTACATCATTTACAGCAGGCTGACGCATATTATCGTGTTATTAACAACATTGTTTGCAAGATAATAGATAATTCAAATCATACCACGATTATATGGTAATATTCTAAACAGTAATATTTTCATTGACAGTTTATTAGCCAGGATCAAAATTGGTGTTATAAATATATTAATTATTATTCATTGTAGATATATTACTTTATATACGTTTGAAATAAGAAAATAAATAAATGATTATGTAATTATGCAATCATATATTTAAACTATCTGAAGAGATTAAATAATTATTTGAAATTACCCGGTAATTGGGTACCATCCTTTTCTTAACAACTTGGTCAATGAACTGTTAATAGTAGAAGTTATATGGAAGCATAAATATTTAATGTATTTAATAAATTTAATGTTGTGAATATTTAGTGCTTTAATAAAGTTGCTTCATGGATGTGCGGAATCTAATGAACCTTCTAAGTACGAAGAGTTAGTTATGAAATGTTTGTGGAAAATAGTAAAAACAATTCCAAACTGGGCTGGAGATTTAAATTATGATACCATTCTTCTGGAAGTTCATCGGTTTTTGAAAGTATGTTTTTGTCTTATCTATTTGTTATAATTGTTTAATAATGTTTATATTCATAATTTGATGTTTTCTAGGATTATCCTACCCTGTGGTGGAAAAAAAGAAAATCTGACACTCCATTACGAACGATTAAGACAATTCTTCACAGTATGACACGTATAAAGGGCAGTACAATTCTCAATCATTTGACTCGAATAAATAACACTAATGAATCGGAATTACATACCTATCTCGTAAGGCTGATCGCGGTTAGTTCAATTAATTATTCATGTGATAGTGACTATTATGTTAAGGTGTATAAACATTCTAACGCATTGTAAAATTTAACAGACTTTCAAACCTGATGAAATTAATAACCCAAGAACAATGATTAAATCAAGTAATAGTGGTAAAGCACAAGAACACTTATCAAAGTTTACTCATCAACAATTATCTGAAATATTTAAAAAAATTGGGTCAAAAGAACACACGCAAGAAGTACGTGAAATAATTTATTTTATGTATCATCATCATCACATATTTGTGTATAATATTATCATTTATACTTCTTTTCTAACAGGGTTTAATACAACTATATGATTTTAAACTTCAATATCCTGAGGCTGACGTACAACCTTTCTTGATAAAGTCTCACCAATTCTTCCAAGATTTTATAGAACAAGGGTTAAGAGACATCGATCAAGCAAGAAAAAATCAAAACCTTATATCACAAACTAATAATCAATATTCAACGGGTAAATAATTTATACAAAATATTGAAATTTATTATTAAATTTATTATTAAATTTAACATTGTTTACATAACTTGTGTATCATAGGCGACCCCACCGGACATGACGATAAAAGCCTAATGGATCCGCTGCACAGGCTCGAAAAACTTCGAGCAAATGAAGCACAATGTAAATCTACTACTCAATCAAGACAACATGAATTAACCCCCTTCGACACTAATTAGGTAAGGAAGAACATTAAATTATAAAAGTGAAAAAATACAAATTTAAATTAATTTTCTTTCTCTTCGAAATTTTACCAATATAATATTTGTTCGATATTCTACACATTTATTGTTTATATTTACTGTTTTACAGGACTGCAGTGCTTAAATAAATGGACGAAGAACCAATAACATATAACACAATATTAAATAACGTGCATAGTGCATAGATAACGAATGTTAACAAAAATATCCAATGTAATGTTATGCTGTTCAGTGCAACATTAACTGTAGCATTTACGTTCGAATTTTCAGTAGTTATATATAGATTATACAACTACTAACTGCATCAAGTTTATGTGTTACAATATTTAATGGAACTACGACCGTGTTATACTACTCATATTTATGCGAATTTTATAATAATTAAGCTATAAGAAGGAAGTACTATGCTCTCTTTTGACTGATTTTTGCAGTCGATTTACATTTCGTTATTTCTCTTAAATAAATTATCCTTAATGTATATTATAAGCTATTTTTTGTTAATTCTATATTTATGAAGTCAGAATATAATATCTACAATTATTGTTTAATTAATCGAAATTCAATCATACTATGAGAAACACTATTCTCCGTATTTATATCCAAGTATACGAATATTATGAATAACAATTTAATACATTAATTTTTCGTGGTAAAGTAGTATATAGTATTAGGAAAATATAATAATAATAATTTAATATCAATGTCTTCAAGAAATTCTAGAACATCTTACGTAGTGTAAATAGATTGTGTATATATTCAAATATTCAATAAAATATGTCTTACAATATCACTGTTAGTTGTACTTGCATCTTAACAAAAAGCAATCACATTTACCATTATTTACTTCAGATCCTTTTCACTTTCATAATGTGATTTTAAATAATTATCACTGTAAGTAAACCTTGTAAAAACTTTTATTTACAATAATGTAAATTAATATTAAAATTAATTAATTAATATTAATTAATGTATAAAATATGCAAAAGTACATAATTTATAAATACTTTTTAATCGGCTTGAAGATCTTTCAATTTTAATTATAGTATAGTATTATTAAGAAATATTTTTTACTTCATCATTGACGTTAAAATATGAAAACTATTTTTAAAATGTTTATAAATAAATTACGATTAATACCGTTTGAATATTATGAAAAACTGCTGCGTCCAATTTCTATGAAAATAACTTTATTTACATAAACTGTATTAATTATTAACAATAATTTCAATAATTTTTCAACATGATGAATATTTTCCCTTTATTTGTGGGACTAAGTATTTCATTGATCTTTTTACTGTACACTCGGAAGTAAAAATTATGGATAAGTCCTGCTGTAAAATATACCTAAATATAAATAAAATATACTTGATTTCTACATATTGATAAATATTTTGATAATTCATGTTTAAATAAATTTGTTCCCTCGTTGCTACTTCTATTTCATAGAAATTACAGGTGTCTCTGCTTAATGGACACAAACTTGGGACCAATATGGAAGTCATAAGTTCAAATGAAAAAGATTTTTTGTTACCTCCCAGTATACATACACATTTTTATAATCTTGCTTCATGTAAATATTCAATAAAAGAATAAATATCTTTACCAAATATTTAACAAAGTCGTAATACATGTAAAGTAAAGTTGTTCATTAATATAAACACTGTAAATATGTTTTCACGTACTCTCTGTGGGGCTGATGAACAGTGCTGTTAAAGCAAATAATAGGAACACTAATCCTCCAATTATGGTAACTAGAAACAATAGAAGAAATTTTAAATTTGTTATTAACTCTTTGCACTCGGTTGATGACTCTGAAGCATCATTAACACGTTGAGCGCCGCGTCACCCAAATATGGGTGACACTAGTTTTTAAACAATTTTGAAAATTCATTTTCAATTTAATATATCCGAACAAACTGAATTTGACTAGGATGTTTCGGACGCGAAAGAGTTCTAATGCCATCCCCTATGATCAATTTTAACTTTCTAATTTCGCTTTAATTAATTAAATTGCTTTGATTTTATGAAAATTTTGGTGGTCGATTGTTGGCGCTGAACGTGTTAAAAATTATTACATCACGTCCCAAAATAATTTTCCACATCATCAAATTTATTTGTATTTAAAAAACTAGAACTACAGCTGTTGTATTAGCCACAAGATTCAATTTCATATGCATCAAAAGCACTGACTAAAGCCGTACAAGACTAAAGTATAGTAAGTAAGAAAAACTGTTTTGGATTCAGAGTTAAAATGGCTTTGAGTGCAAAGGGTTAATATAATTATAAATAGTAAAAATATATAATTTTACCTGTTCGTACTGAAATTTTTTGAGCTATCATTCTACCCCCTAATACTGCTAGTCCTGTACAAAATATGTGTCCTAATATTCCACCTATTACTACACCATAAACATCCTAGAATAATACCTCTACTGTTATTTTGCAACTGAACAATGTAAACTGAATATTTAAAAGGAATCAATTATTTAATACCTCCCGTGCTGCGAGTATAATAGTTGTAAGTTGGGAACGATCTCCCCATTCTGCTAAAAACGTCAGTGTAAATGATTGAAAAAATATCCTAAAAAGGAGCATTAATGCATTAACTTTTGCAGTTTTTCTAATGACACCAGTCTCTGGATCCTGTACTAATGTGTAATCCTGCACTGTTTCCTTTTCATACTGCAAATAATGTTATTTTTAATATTTAATGTTTTTTTTCTTTTTTATTTTGCTATTTTATTACATTAACAGAAATTTTTAAGAGTTTCGTACACTATGAAATTATTTGTTACTGTAATACCTCATCTTCTCTCTTTTGTAAATCAGTTTGTACTTCTTCTAATTCTTCTTGTCCTTCTACTGCTGACATATAATAACCATCACGTAACATTTTTAAACCAAATATAGCAAAAAGGACTGTAGAAATATAATATGTATAAGCTCGAGGAATTATAGTTACAGCATATCCAAAAATTACTGAAAAAATATTAAAATATTGCCTTTCATGATTTCTTTAATTAAAAAAGAAATAAATTAGACACTTTCTAAAGTGTTTTTATCATTCCTCTATTTAGTTATGATTCTACTCTTCTCTTGTTTTTAATGAAGACAAATGCTTTTGTTCTCTTTAATTTTATTATGAATTTCAATAATGCCCAAGAAGATATATTAAATATTTGTTTCAAGGTAGATACTTCATTCATAATTACACAAGGTTACTTACTTTTTGCAAATAAATAGTATCATCAAAAGTGTACAAAATATTTCCATAGAAACAAATAGAATTCAATAAACAATATCTACTCTATTTATCTAAGCTATATTCTATATTTGAGATATAAAAAGAAAAAACTTTGTCATATATAATGTAAATATTACAAATATACAATAGGAATAATATGTTTATCTCAGTCTTGAATCTTGAATTTGATATAAGATCACCCTATTTTGTGTGAAGCTATCTTATCTCACACATTCCTTTACCATTCTCTTTTTCTCACTCTCTTCAGTCAAAACTTAAAACCTAAAGCCTATTATATTATATTATAAATTTATATAATTTATTACTGTGTTGATGCAAACAATATTTCAAATTTTCTGCAAATTTAAAATAGCAGCCAGAAGCATTCTAAACATGTCTTCATCATTTTTTCTTCTAAATGGTAAAATTTCTCTTTGTATAATTTTCTCATATAATAAACAATTTTGATATAAAAATACCTGAAAGTACAGTCATAAGAGCTAACGCACAAATTGCACCTACAAAGACAATCATTCGAGGATGTTTCATTGCCATAATCGCGGCAATGAAAAAAGTTTTGTCACCTAGTTCAGAAACAACTATGACTGACAAAGAAGCTATAAATGCATGTAAAAAACCGAGGTTGTCCTTTGCTTGCGAGACCATCGCATCATCGGGTTTCTAAAATTGATTATAAACGGTATTACTACAAAACAAAGGAAATATGATATAAAAATATAAGATACATCACTTACATTCGATGTTAATAATATTTGATGTTTTTCATAGTAAACAGGTTCGTTATCACCTGATACAATACTTAAAAGAAAAGTGCTCATTGCACAAATACTGAAAAAGTATACCTTTGATGGTAAAAATCGACTGAATTCCATTGTAATTTTTATTAGTTTAAATTCTTATACATCATATCTTACTCTTAACCTCTCATTATAGATAATACAACAAACGACTCCGCAGTACACAGTATTAGCTAGGGAATCTAGATGCCTGACCAGTGTAGTAAGATTTAAAGAAGTTCTTCCTCAGCGCCGTCAACGGTAGACAGATGAATCTCAGCTTGTGGAAACGTCACTTTATACACGGTATCTCCAGAATTTACTCAAAATCGGGAAATGGAGGGTTACTGAAGTCATTTGAAATACAGTAATGGGTCCTACTCCTGCACACCATCAGGCTGCAGAAGTAGACAGGCTAAGTTACTTATCCATGTGCACAACCGCACATAAAATCTGATGAGTATCGTTGTGTTTAAGTTCGTTTCTCTACCGTTGACGACGCTGAGATAGAATTTTTTCAAATCATAGGTCTTACTCTCACTCTAGTAAATACCTAGTTTGCGTTTATGTATTCAAAATATTTTGAGATAACCTCTCGAGATAATAATGTTTAATGTTAAAATTAAATTCCTACCATAATATTGAGGTCAGATAATGGATCACGAAGAAGAGTTTCTTAACACATTCTTTACACATGTTGCTCAATTATGTATTGATAAAGCAAAAGAATTAGTTGTAAGTAAACTCTTAAAAATTGTATTTAAATAATCTTTACGCAAAGAATAACGAACGAATCCTTTTGTGTAATGTTTATGAATAATATTTCATAAAATTACAGTCATCGAAATATATATCCTTTTAGGAAAAAGAGCGAGGATCATTTCGGCAAACACAGTTAGGTCCATGGGGAATGTTACTTATGCATCTACCACAAATAGCAGTAGCAGAACATTCGTATGCAGACTTGGGTTTTCTTCACACTAAAAATAGATTTTTAAGGAAAGATGTATGTAGAATGCATTGGTATTATACTCAAAATAATTATTTGTTGTACTATCATATTTATGTAATAATTATTTTTAATTTATATAGAACTCATTGAGGACAGCATACGAATCCTCCAAATTAGAATTAAAACGGGTAGAAGAAATGACCAGAGGAACTAATTCTATTGGTGCAATAGTTGCAGAAGTCTCTAATCAGCTGTGTCAATACATCACAGCTAAAATACAGCTGATAGATTTGTTAGTACAGCCATTTCTCTCCAATTGTCCCTTCAGCTTATAAACAAAAATAGACAATTTGGGAAGAAGATATAATTATTTGAGCCTCGCTGCTTCTTTTTATAGTTGTTGACAATCTGTAACTATAAAAACGAGTCGTAAGACTTGAATAATTGTATCTCCTGTTCCCAAATTGTCCATTTTTGTTTACAAGTTAAGGGACAGTTGGAGAGAAGTTATTGTATATAGTTCTTTAATTTGATGTTCAAGATATCATTTAATGTCTTTGCATTACAGCTATGAGAAAATGTACAATATGAGCATACACAGTAAAGTCATGAAATATCAGGAATTATTACAGTGCATAGAAGGAATAGTAGAAGCTCATTTGATGTCCTGTTCACATTTAGCCTTAACTGCTGTTAAGGCAAGCTTAACGTAAATAGTTTTTCTTTTTCATTTATTGAGACACATTTCTCACATATTTTTCATATCATGATATAACTACTAGTGTAAAAATGGTGCTACTGATATATAACTAATTTTCAGAATATTTCATGTATGTTTAAACTTTTATTTTGATTAGTTTAGAATGTGAAATATTAGTACAATTAACGAAAGCACAAGTTGAGCTTCAACATTGGAGATTTTTATCAACATTAATGTGTCTATATGGTGCACAAACACGAATGTCAGCATGGGAAAGAACCTTACAAAGTAAAGAGGTTGGTAATATAATTGAGAATTAAGAAGAATAAATACACGTGCTTTTAAAACATAATGTTTTTAGTCATGGAAATTGGGTTTTAGTGCTACCTTTCTAAAAGCAAATCAACAACCTGCACTATATCAATGGCTAGTTAAACTACGTAGTAGCATACTAGCAAAGTGTTCTCTATATTTTCATACTACCCTGAGTCAACAAGCAAGTCCAGGTGAAATGAAAACTATTATGAGCAAACAAAATATGGATTATTATCACAAGTAATACATGCTATTATACTTAATAAATGACGTTACTTGTTTAAATTATTGTTAAATAATTTGTTTTAATTCTAGAATACAGAGTTTTCAACGAAAACATGATGTTTTAGCAGTTCTAATAATGTTTGATGCTAGAGGAGTTGATGATTCAGGGCCAGGTTACAGACATCCATGTAGGGAGCCAAATACTTCCGAACAATTCCCTGTTGTTCTCAGTTGTCCTAGTGTAAGTTTGTGATATAAATTATTACAAAATGTGGATATAGAAAGATGCATATATTATAACTAGTATATGACAAATGTTTTCCATTTATAAAACTCTTTATATGACAATATGCAAGTATTATTATATTTATTTCAGATGTTTGCACAACAATCGTTAATCCACTTGGACAACATACAAAAACGAATTAAAGAACGACAAACAGAGCTTCTTACTATGGATAAAATTGTTTATTGTAGAAATGTAAAAGTATGTTCTAACATTAAATTTTTATTGATAAACTGTGCACAAAGGATACAATATATATATTTTTATAGGACCCATGTGTATATGCTATGTATAGTACTGATCCTAGAATGACACTTGTCACTGTTTTTGAAAGTGGTAAGCAAAGAGATAAAGAATCTCACGTAACATCGTTTATGACAGACTTGTGCATGCAAATTCGATGTAACAAAGTGTACGAATCGTTGAAACTATCAAAATAAGGAGCCATAAGAATGAGTGCTTGAAAATATAAAAACACTAAGCAGAGCACAGAAATGTCTTACCTTCATTGTTCACGGTCCACACTATAAGGGTTAAAAATAGTTAAGTATTAATAAAATTTATTTTATTAATACTTATAAATATATATTAATTTATTAATATATTGATTTATCCATTATCCTTTTTAAAATTAAATGTTACATAAGATATTTAAGTAAAAATATTTCTAAGTTTATTAATTATATACATATATGTACAAAATTCTATTGTAATTAAGAGATGGAGATATCTAGGTGTACATTAAATGTTTTATGTACTCAGTAAGTTGTGAAAATAAGATTTTGTATATTACTAAAGATGCAGTACTAGGCACTCAGCCTTATTACAATAAGATAAAATTCTAATATTTGTTTTAAATGTTGAGTAGGGTTTTATAAAGACATAATTGCTCTTTTTATTGCTTGTTCTTTATGCTTCTTAGCCTTCTTTTTATGTTTATGGCTTTTAGTTGCGTTTTTGAATAGTTGAATTCCTTCTTTTTCTTCTACAATCCGCTGGATGTGTAGCATTCCATGTAAATTGAATCCAATCATATCCTGAAAAAATGAATTTTAAACAATTTTACATATTCGTTATAAAATTTGACAGCTATAATTTGTGTATAAAATGTTTTCTTACCCTCAGTTGAGAAACCTTTTTAATAGCTAATATTTTTACAGTTTCCAATGTATTTAAAAGTTCTGGATTTGATATAATTGGACTATGATGTGTTTCTACTAAACACAATGCTAATCTTGCTATTAACTCCGTTTGATGATCTGATTGCAACAATTTTGGTAACATTTTAAGAATGTCACAAGCAACAGAATACGGTAATAATAGCAATGTCTCTTCTAAATCGCTAAAAATTTTATAATATATTTTATTTATCTCACACATATCTTATATCAAAGATATAGAGCAAAATAACTGCCGTGATTTGATGATTTTTCTGTAATATTGTTTCTACCTTGCTCTGATGCGTTTAACTGTTTCCACGAAGTAATCTTCTATGTTTGTACAATTGTAAGCTTGCATTTGTAAAGGAATAGCAGGTGTTGTATTCGCAGTTTCTACTTTTGATAACTCTTCACTATATGCTTTAGATATTTCCAAACATTCCAATATTAATTCAGCCTAAAATTTATATTCATAATTTATATTCAGACCAATTATATATTATTTGTTTTGCAATGTAATTTATTAGTATTCCCAACCCCTTTCTCGCTGGAAACCGTTTTTCTAGAAGGAAGCGATTGTTCCTTTCGTCCTGGAACAACAGTAGTTTCACCAGTAGCTAACTCATTTTCTTGACGTTCCCTTTCTTCTTCTTCTTCATCTTGCAGAACCAAAGGCTCCAAAGTTCGTTCATACATTCTAACAACCTTGTCAGAGCCACATGATACAACGTAAATACCATTCGGTGAAATAGCACAAGTCCATGCTTCTCCTGCATGTCCCTAGTTGAATATTTAAATTAAAAATTTATACAATTTTTAGGAGTAATCACTTATTATATTTATAGTGTTGATTAATTTGTTCTCTTTATAAGAAGTTACCTGTAATGTAACAATTTTTTGAAAAATATCAGCATCCCACTCCTTTACTTTTCCATCTTTTCCACAAGTAAAAATGTAATGAGTTCCAGGAACGAAAGATAATCCCGTTACAGAGTCATCATGGGCAAATAATGATTTATGACAATCTCCATAGTCTAAACCCCAAATTTTAATATTTCTGTCAGCAGAACCAGTAGCAATGAGTGTTGAGTCACTGGATATATCCATACATAAGACTGGCAATTTATGTCCATAAAGTGAAATGAAAAACTGAAATAAAATAATATATTGTTTTTCTCTTAATTTTTTACATATCATAGCTATTAAATATAAATTATGTGTATATATATATCTTATAAACAATTACCTTAAATGTGTCAAGGAAAAAGATTTTTACTGTAGAATCAAGTAATGCAACAGCAACAAATTGGTTATTAGGACTTATTCTTACACACAAGACACTATCTTCTAATTTCAAAGTTCTTGTATGCAAAACGGATAACACTTTTGCTTTTATTTCACTGTTAGAATCTTCAGATTTGAAAATCTGAGCAAAATCCCAAAATTTGACGGTTTGGTCCCCACCACCACTTACTACTCCTCTCTATAAAAATATGAAATATAATTACGAATTTGTAAAATTTTAAAAGTTATTGTAAAATAAAATACATATAGAAGCAGGATTAGGAAAATTAATTTTCGAAATTACCCTATTAGGAAATAAAGCAATGCTCCAAAGTTCTTTAAGATGTGCAGGTATTTTTTCTAATATATCACCTGATACAATATCCACAATCAACATTTTACCATCCTTCAAACCTACAATTAAATGTCTGTCACCTGGTACAAATGTTGCTGTTAAAACGTAACCGCATTCTACAGTACGTATGCATGCTAAAGTTGGTCTAAATTAAAAAATATATATAATGTATCATTAACATTCTATTTGAACATTAATAATATAGCCTTTTATAATATCGTCATACCTATTCCATAATTTCACAGAATCTCCACTTGCTGTTGCAAAAGCTAAATTATCAGAACTGAAGCAAACTGCACGGACATCTGATCGGTGACCATGTTTCATTACAGACCTTAATAGTTTTGCTTCAACATCTTTTTCTTGTGTCAATATTGAATATAACTCAAGGGAATTATTACTCATTCCGATACATACCTGCAAAGAAGATGTAGAATAAAATGTTTTTAAACAGGTTTTAGAAATAAGGTGAAATTTTTCCATTATTACTCACCCTGAGTTCGCCTCCCTTACCCATTACCATATGTAGACATTTAGCTTTGGCAGATGTTTTAATTACAGGTAAACGTATAATCTCATCTTTTATTGTTGGTACTCCTGATAAATTTGTTTCCGTAGTATTCCCATTTCTATTTGAAATATCATCAAGTAATAAAATTTTAAGATAATAACAAAATATCTAAGTAAAAGTCTCTTAAATAAATATTTCTGCATACTTCGCTGCCTTTCTTCTTTCTTTTTTCAATCTTTTAAGAACATTTTCTTTCATTCTGATATCTGGTAATAATTGAAATAATTCTACAGTATTGTCTACACCGTGACAGCCAATAACGGTTTGTGTTGAATCAGTGTCAAGAGATACAACTCTTCCACGACTACTTCTCAAAATACTACCAGTCTTTTCACATTTTAGAGGATACCTCTATTAAAATTAAATATGTCCATTAAATAAAAGAAATATGAGTGTAGTGCAGATAAAAAAAAAATTGTTCAGCAGATATATACCAGATCATTAACTTCAACATCATCGGTAATTGTTAAATCTTGTAAATTAGTTTCAAAGTCTGTAGCTGCAGCTTCAGTAAAATATATTTTCCACACTTGCAATTCATTATCATTGCAACCAGTAATTAGATATTGATCATTTTTAGCTAATGCTAAAGACCACACCTAAGATTTATAAAATCATTATCATTAACAAGTTTTACGACAAACATGAAAGCATGTATATTCAATATTTACCTCTGATCTATGATTAACAAGAGTTCTAAAGTTATGTTCTGTATTTAAATCCCAAAACTTTACAAGAGTATCTTTACTAGCACTGATGAGAATATTGTGATCTTTCATAAACACTAATTTGGTTATTACATGTTTATGACCACTTAAGCGACATATTCCAGTTTCTGCAACCACATCCCATACAATAATGTCTGTATCCTAGAAAGAGGAATAAAAATTAATACTTTAATAAGTACAATACTTTAATAAGTATATAATTAATACAAATAATAGCTTTCTTCAATTTGAAAGAGAAGAAAACACAATTTTCTAAAGACATGAATTTACATATTTTTACATAATGTTATGGCAACATTTAATATAGTGACGTGTAATGACATAACTCTGTAAATTATTAAATAAAGTCTTCATTGAAAATGCTACAATGTATGATATAGTATCCATGAAGAAAGTGCAACAATATCTTTACATTACATTTACGCATATCTCTCAGAAGCAAGGAAAACTATGTAATCCTTGTTGTTTGAATAATTATCTATAATATTGTACATATTATGTCAATATCTTACTTTTGAACCAGAAGCTAATCTATGCCCTTGTTTATCATATGCTAGGGTTGTTATCTCAGATCGATGACCAACAAATATGCTTATATTTTCACTTGATCTTAAATCAAATGTTTTTATAGTACCATCTGCATAGCCAACAGCCACATGGCGTTGATTTGGAGATGCAGCTAAACATGTAACATTGACTTTATCTCCTGATAATACTTGAGCCTAAAATAATAAATAATGAGAATGTAAATATTTTGTAATGGAATGAAATAAGTAGTTTTTATTTTACCTTCTCTCCTAAACGTAGATCCCATATGAAGACATGTTCACATGCTCCAACTGCTACAAATCTACCTTGTTGTCCTTCTAGTGTTACAAAAACGACATTACAAGCGGGATTAACAATTATATTTAAATTCCCAGCTGGTACATATCTTAAATATTGCTTCGTTAAACTCATATTTTAATCAAGCGATATAATTTTATAATGTCAAGAAAGAATTTTACTTCTGTACATAAAATTTTACGAATTTGCAGATTTCATACTACATACGTTATATTCATATTAAAGGTATATCGCATTTGTAATTCATATTTAACGCACGGAGGCTTATTTATTTACAATACAATTTAATTGATATTTTAGGTTAGACGCACACATGGTCTTTCGACGCCACGGTAGAGTTTGGTACATCAATATACAGTAAGACTTCAGAACATCGAGCAGAGCTCTCAGGCGCCTAACCGTTCTTGGAATTTCCAATCATTGATGTCTAGTGTGTCCAATAGTGACAGAGATTTTGCTCGGAATCTGCTCCAAGTGGAGGAGAAAAAACCTCACAAATGTGATTGGATGATGCCAATGGATTTCCCTTGGCAATTCACTGGAATCCTCCAATCCTATTCGTGATGGGTAATTTTTCCGCTCTGCATACAATACGCTGTTTGATTAAATAAATAATATGGTTTGATCCAATATTTAAACCATTGATCACCGATTTTGAATGATCATGTTTTACTCTGCATGACGTCACAGTAAACAATTAAAGTAATGGGTCATACTCTTGTACACCATCAAGCCGCAGCTTAATTCATTAGTAAGGGTCAATATAGAAATTATCTTTGTTCTAATTGGTTGGCGATTTACTGGCGAGGCAGTGCTGTCCTCACAGTAAAAGCAAAAGAGGGAAAACAGCGAGTGAGCAAGAGAGCATGAAATCAAACAACTACATGTGGAAGAAGTCACATCGATGAATGATGTAGCTTCTCTCACTCTTATCTCACCCGCATCCATTTGGTTGACGCGCCATCAAAGGCACGCGACGCGAAATCAGATGTTTAAAGAAGCTTCAAGAAATAAAATCTGTTACCTCATAGGTTTCTTGAAACGTATTTGCGAAGGTACGTATTTGCTTTAGAGCAGTTTTAGGTTAGTTTTAGGTTAGTTTTAGAGACCTTTTTCTATGTAACCAATCCGCAGTGAATCCTGTCTCTGTAGTGAATTGTCAACCAATCAGAGCAAAGAAAATTTCTACGTCGTCCCTCGCTAACGAATCAAACAGTGGCCTCACGGTATGTAGGAGAAAATATGCTCATCATGAATATAGCCGCAGAACTTTGTATACAGTGAATATAGCTTTAAAGCTACGTAGTTATATAAATTTGCCGCGGCCTCCACAAGAGAACAAATTAAAAGTACAGAAATATATATTACACACACACAC